>CM060942.1:78977930-79434301 GCA_030765085.1 Allium cepa
GTTACAACATTTCACAATCACTGGACAGTTAAAACAACATGCCCCAAATAAACTACAATATATCACAATGGAATACACTCCATACGTTCCTGCCATCTAGCTCGCCTCCTGAGCTCCAGAACGTCCTTACCTGAAAATCGGTAATACTCGGTTTGACCCGAGCAACCCGGGTCAGGCTGGAAACCAGCGTGAGTAAACCCATCTAACATGGAATACAAAAGCATAGAACTTAAATAAACCCGGGGTAAGTCATATCAATTTACAAATTGTTATAGACATCACTTATTTCACACATCAATTTCTAAGTGCCAAAACATAGATTAAAAGATCCAATTCACTTAAGACATTCCATTTCAGCCTATTGGTTTCACATATCAAATTACAAAGAATTGAAGTGGTTTCGAGTATTTACTGATACCCGACTCCGGTGTCTTCGAAATCAATACCATCTTAACCCATTTTATTCAAGTGAAATATATTCAAATTTAAAATAAAAGATGTCACCTTTTTACGCAGCAATTCATCATTGATAGATAACCACATTATCATTGTCCACTCATAACATATCATATCACAAAGCATTTCATATCAGAGATATCAATCAATTCAAGACATTTAACATCATCCCATCATTCATAAGCAAGATTGATCATTTCCAAAATTAATTTAATTTGTCTCTAATTAAATTAATTACTATTCTTTAGTCACTTAGATTACCTTTGCTTAACATTAATTAATCACAAACTAATTAATTGATTATCCTTTAATTATCCATCTTAATTAATCACCCTTGATTAATTATCTTCTAATTACGTTAAGTAATTAGCCTTTAATTAATTACGAAAATTAATTAACCTTTGACTATCAATATTAATTACATTGATCTGTATTAATTACTCAAATTAGTTATTCTACACATTGATTAATTATTCCTTAATTAATCACACTCCTTAACTAAACCTTAATTTATTTCCATAATTAATCAATCCTTTAATTAGTTACAATAAGTAATTAATTCTTAATTACTTTCACTAAGAAATTATCATTAAGTAAAACACATTTAGAAATCTCCCATTTATTTCCTTCCTTATTAAATTATTTCTTAACCACTTCCATGATCATAAATCAATTTCATTAAGTAATTATTCTTAATTATAGTAAGTAATTAACTTTTAAGTTGTTTTACTAATTAATTCTTCTTAATTTACCACAATTCTTTACTAGTTAAAGATAAATCCTTTGTTCGCATTAAACAACTATTTCACTCATTAAGTGCATAAGAAATTATTTTGAAATCAATATTATATGATTTACTTTAAACAAAAAAATTTAAACATTAAAGTTTACATTTAACATCTTAAAAAAATACTCAACCTTTGAAACTAAATTTCCATTATTATTTAAAACCCTACTCCAGAGAGTAGAGCTAGGGGATACAGTTGTCCGCCACACTGACCCTCCTTTTAAGCTAGCCCAGCACATAGATATGATGTCCCCAACCAGTTTTTATCTTGGATTTATCATGGACCCACCTCCGCGCCTTGAAATTGGGGGTAGGGCAGACGGGGATCGAACCTACGACCTGCTTACCAGGAAGCAAGTATCTTACCACTACGCCACTATCCATTCTAAACTTATTTATCTTAAACATATTTAAGAAAATAGTTAAATATTCATTTTAAAATATACCTTTATCTGGTGCACCTCTTAAGTAATTAAAACTAGACAACTAAACTACCCTAGCCAAATACGAATATTTCTCGTATTATCCTCTTCGAGATATAACGTAGACAACACGAGATTGAACTCGAGAAAACAGCCTTCTCCCAGACTTCTCTCTCGCCTGATACATCGTACACATGTGCACGATGCACGGCGAACTATGCGATGCCGACCGTTCCTCCGGCCTTCTCCAAACCACCGACGACCATGACAAACCTCACGATCACCCAAATCAACGAAATAGAGCTAAACTCAAATTTGAGCCGAAAACCCAAAACTGGAACTAAACACTATCATCAACTCTTCCTCGCCATCGATGATCTCCGCCTCTAGATGACACAAAACTTCGTCTAAAACCTCGCGCCGAACCAAGCCTTCGTTTCCCCCACGGCCGGCCTCCTCCGGTGCTCCCAAGATAGAGCGATAACCATCTTTCCAATCTTGACAAAAACCACTCGAAAACCCTACCTCGACCAAAACCCAATGCCTCGACGAGCTAGAATAGCTTCAACTATTTTTCCCAACCTTGTCAGGCGCCCAGCTCGTTACAACCAATTCCCAATTCATGACAGTGTCGTTGATCACCAGAGAAAGCTTTAAATCCAAAATCCATTCACCACATAAATTCTCTTTCAATTCTAAATTAAATTTTTTGATTTAACTTCTAAAAATCATGGTTTCAAATGGAGATTATGATTATATGGGTGAATCCAAGAATTATTATACTTAAGTTTTACCTATTTATAATTTTTCACTGTCTTTTCAATATTTCCAAAATTGTACTAAATTATTTCACCTAAAAATAAATATAAATCTTAGCAAATGTATAAACAAACATAATTCATTTGAAATTCTAAGTCTAACAGAGACTAGATAGGGAGGATTGGAATTTTTGATTCAAATTTTGAACTCTGTAACTTAAAACAGAGGTGATACATATATATTCATACATGTACACAGGTTCCTGCTTTCATATATACATATTTCCAGATGTACAAAAACTTACGTACATAATTTCAAACATGCATCCCAGTTTTACTTTCAACATTTACCCTATGAATCCAAATTAAATTTTTTTTAAGCATAGATTACTCATAGTATTTGGTTTAAATAGAGTAAATGTTTTTTTCTCTTCAAACCTGCATGCATCATTTTTAGGTATACGTATACATGCAAGCAATTTTTTACAACCAAACTTCAATGATTAAGGCATAATGATTAAGATGCAGATAAATTTGAAGGGTAGTTTACTCACCAAATAAAGAACAGTGAACTTATATCTGGTTCCAGCTTTAAATTCCTTTGATCTGAAACTGCTATACTTATTAATCAACACTGTTTATTCTTGAATTGCTCAGATTGAAGTTGTATTTGAAGTATGTTTGATTTCAGGTTTCCTTCATTATCTCAGGTTGAAGAATGCAGGCTTTTGATGATTTGATTTTTACTTGAATTTTCCTTTAGGTTTTGTTGTTTATTTCCTCTTCTCCCTTTTTTCTCTGTGTGGCTTGTATTTGGGTTTACATATTTTAGTTTGCTAAGTTTTGTTTTTGAGCAGAAGAAAATCATAATAGAGGGAATCTAATGATATATATAACTTTATTTTACTTTGAGTCATTATTATTATAAAAATAAGGAGCTAATGACACTTGTCACTAAACATATTTCCTTTGCTTACATTTGTTATAATACAAAGAAAATCTGTTTATAATTGTAAATCCATGTTTTATATGTTTTTTATGTGTATTTATAAAATATTTTAAATTCATCTTTTATATTATAAATATCTTTTGTGTTTAAATATTTAAATTTTATCTTAAATTAATCTTACTTAATTATATTAATATGATCTTTAAATGAAAATTACAAACTATATACTAATAAAATCATATACATATTTATTTTATATCTAATTTGTTTAAGATCTTTGAATTTCTAATTTAATTTCAAATTTAAAATTAACTCATATAAAATATATATATCTGAATACTTTTATTTGTCAAATTTTAATTATTTAACCAAATGGAATCAGTATTTCAAATCAGTTAATTGTCTAATTAACAGATATTAAAAATCTGGGTTATCACATTCCTCCCCCTTTAGAATCTTTTCGTCCTCGAAAAGGAAGGAAAATAGAATTTATTAAAATGCTTAAAATCAGATAAATTTCTTTGATCATTTTTAAAACACTTTTAAAATCTATATAATATTATGAAAATAGTTTTTATGAAGATACTTTTATAACTCGATGTCTCAACCAGTCCGTCCTTGTTCTCACAAAAATTCGGTCAAACGTTGATCAGGCGTAAGACTGAAAATCTATAAGTACTCGGTAAACCCATTTCCAACATCCAGTGAAAATACTTGGAAAATATTTTGCTGAAAATATAGAAAAAAAATTTGAAATCAAGGAAGTATCTTTGGTGAGAATGCTTTGGAAATCATCACCCCATCCATGGTCCCGGCTAACCCGATGGTTCCGTTTGCATCCCGACAAAATCCATAGATAATTGTATGCCTCCACGCCCCTCAATTACACCATGGAACCTGCTACAGATCGTAGCTACAACTGGGGTTATGTTGCTATCACAGCAAAAACCCATATAAGTGTAGGCCTCAACACCCTCGAATTTCGCTGCCAAAAGAATGAAACTTCTCCACTCCACTCGACTATAGATCGCGTCTACCGATGATACGTTGCCTTCCCAGCAAAATCAAGCGTAAACCGTTGACAATCACCTCCACACGATTTCCGCTATGGTCCACACAGTAGATCGTAGCGACATCGAGTTACACTGTCATCACAGCATAACCCAAATGCCTCTGTAGGCATCAACGCCCTCGACTTTCGCAAACCAATAATTCTCAGGAACTAGTTTTGTCCGGACTCCTCACAAGATCAACTTTAGAACCTCCCCTTAGAGGCTCAAGGGTGTACCAACCAATGGTACTCCTGAGAAGTTCATTTAAGGAAGCGCCTTGTTCTCCAGAGCCATTTTCAAAACACTTTATACTATACACATATAGTATCTTCAAATCATACACCTAGTATTAATAACATATAAATCTCCTTTCTCAAAATCGATAATTCTCAAACTAGGCTTTCCAAATCCAATATTGATTTTACCCAAAAATCAAAAAGCCTTTTCCAAATTCATAGGTTCCCATAACCTTTTCCAAAATCATTCTCATAAGATCCTTTATATATATATATATATATATAACTTTTTAAAACTTTGGATCTCTTCAAACTTGTATAAAACCCCTTTTATACTTCAAAAAATTTCAAAAATCCTTTCCTTCCAACAATAGATTCAACAAGGGGAGATTTATCTTATATAACAAAGATATATAACTTTGTTTATTCCAAATCAAATGTTCAAATTTGATTACTCTATAAAGCCACTTACCAAATTACTTACTTCCATAAAGTAATTTTTTACCATAGAAATATCCAATTCCCAATTTCCACTTCACTTCATCATACATTTCACAAAATATACCTTTCCTTTCAAAAACCATTTCAAATTTCTTATCCACAAATTTCGAGTATCTATTTCATTTAAACCCGTACGATGTACACATATCATCCATATGCTATACCAATCTGATCGCTCACTCGATCTCACAATTTCACTTCGGAACTAGTATCATCCAACTGACTTCCTAGTGCAGACTCAGACCTGGTTTCTTGATCAGAAACTGTCATTCTCCTTGCATAGCCATATCTATGATAGAGAATATCCGGAATCAATCAACAATCCATATCCAGGTTCTCCGTCGAAAATCGAGTGAAGAAAATACCAACTCGGATCAATAAACAATCTCGAAATTCTATGCTCGAATCTGGATCAAATCACTATGCGAATAGAATAATATATGTACATCCTACGTACTTATCTTTATTGTTTATTAGCCAAAACAATTCTCTTTCTATTCACCTTCACTTCGATTTCCATTCACTTACTCACAATTGCTTAAATCCTCATTTGGATTATCCCCTCAATTCTTATCTCAAATATATATTTAATCATAAACAGTTTGAACTCTGTACAGCTTAAATTTAGAAAATGGCTTGAAAAGTTTAAAAATAGATAAGTAGTTGAAAAATAATTATTAGTTTGTAAAATAGCTGTAAAATAGTTAAGTAATTGTAAAATAGTTAGAAAATAGTCAAATAGTTATAGAAACTTTAAATAATTGCAAAATAGTTGTAAAATAGTAATTAATTATAATGTAGTAGAAAACCAGTAATCAGTTTATAAAACAGTTGAAAAAATGATAATAGTTCCAAAAATAATCGTAAAACAATTATAAGATAGTTTAGGTTTAAAAAGAAAGTAAATAGTTTGGAAAAATAGATTTATATTAAAACAATTTATTTTGAAAATAGTCCGGAGTCAAACTGTTCGATTCCCAACCTCAATTTTCATCAACTCAAATTAAATTTCTTCCATTTAAATTGACTCAATTCCAATTTAAATAACTCCAATTTCCATTGAAATTAATTTATCCCTAATTCAAGTTGAATTAATTCTCAATTTCTTTCCAATTTCAAATCAAATTCCACTCGAATTTTAAACCTATTCAACTTTAATCACAATTCCAAATTATTCAAATTAATTTGGACTAATTTCAAATTGAACCCATTTCAATTTCGAATCAATTACAGTTTGAATTAATCCCACTTCCCATTTGAATTTGAACTAATTCAACTCCAATTTCATTTCAAATTAATCCAATTCAAATTTTCCACTTGAAAATTTAAACTTATCCATTTTCAGTCACAATTCCAATTAATTCAAATCAAATTCAATTTGAACTAATTCAATTCAGTTCGAATTTCAAATTTGAATCATCCCGAATTATATAAATTGAAGTTAAATTTTAGATCTTGATTTAATCCATTAAATCAAATCAACTTATATCTTTAAACCATTTAATTTTGAATCCATATTCCATTTTTAACCTATTTCAAAGTTCAAATAATAATTCAATTCCTTTTTAAACAACTAAATCTTTGAAATTCAATTTATCATCAAATTTCAATTTTGAAACCAAACCTTTAGAGTTTTATCTTAAACATTCAAATCTTAAATCCGAAATGATTCCATTTTATCTTAATAATGGATATATTACCTCACCCCATTTCTTTCATTTATTTAAACAAATCTGATTTCAGCTTAAAGATTATTAATAACAACTGGATGGTATCATTCAAATTATTTTAAAACATCCATCCATTTCCAATTTCAAGATCTCAAACCCATTTTGTGATTACACGAATTCCCAATTCAAATTAACCATTTAACTTCCCAAGTTAAATCCCAATTTCCTCTTAAAATTTCCAATCTAGGTTGCTTGTTAACTTATTTAACTTTCCCAAAGTTAAATTTAAATTACTTAATCCAGGCAACCTTACCCAATTTGAATTCCCATTTCAAATTTTAAACTACACATTATCAATCTTATAAGTTCAAAAACTTAATACCTTGGGTATCACATCTCATTCCAAATTTTAAACTCAACATTTAGAGTTTATTTCAAATTATCTTTGATATTATGTATATTCCTCGTATATACAAGGTTATTTCCTTTGCGCACCAAGTTACACCTTAAAATTTTAAGCCACTTTTGGTTTTTAGTCCAAAACAATTTTCTTTAAGGCCTTCAATAATTCTTATTTTAAAATAAGATCACCTTCGAAATATTCTGAATAATATTTATTATTCCTCTTAACCTTTGAAAATAATTTCAAATGTTTCTAGACTTAGAATTCAAAACTTCTCAACTTACATCCTTTCTAATTTACAAGTTATTCTCATCTAATGGTTACTTCCTTAAGACATTTATTTGTTTATTGGAAAACAATCATCCCATTTAAGCACAATAACCTTTCTATTTTCTGGTTTGGAACCAATGTTAGTTGATCTTATTTGTATAGTTCATTTTATCCAATCCTTATTTGGATATGTGTATATATATTCCTCAATTTCTTGTTTAATAACCCATTATTGCTTTATATATATAATATAAGCTTTTATAAAAATTCATTCTTTAAAACCATTTTTTAAAATCTTTATATAAGAAAATAACAAGTACGCTCTCATATATATATATATATATATATATATATATATATATATATATATATATATATATATATATATATATATATATATAAACACACTCAACTTATCATAGGGTACCATTGACCCTATCCTTAATGATTAATCCCACCGAGCCAAGGTTCTCGCTTAACCTTCTCTCTGATACCAACTGTAATGTGACGACCCGGAATTTTTGAGCATTTGAAATTGGAATATTTAATTGATTTTAGATATTTGAAAGGTTAATTTTAACCTGAATTCCAAACATCACTATTTATTTGATAATTAAATTATTGAATTTAATAATTGGAAGTTGGGTGAAATATTGAATCGTCAGTTTTAAGCTTGTTAAAAATAATTTGAAGGCTTGTAAAATGTATATCGATAGAACTGAAGATATTAAAAGTGTTAAAACGGAATTTGGGAATGTTGTGTTAAGTTTTGAAAATATATCTTTCAAATTGACATTTAAAAATATCCTTTCGAGGCACTGTTTCAAAAGTCGACGAAACCAGTTCTATTGGATCCGTAATATTGTATTATTATCGGATTTCGATTTTCGTATTGTTTGGAATTGTTGTGTGAGCATACGATATATAAACGCGCTGAAATTTATATCGGAAATTTAATATATAATTGGGTTCAAAAAGCTATCTTATCCATACGATCGAATTAGGGCTCGACACCTTTTCCATTGTGTTCGAAATAGGGGTATAGCATTATGAACGCTTAGCGGCATGCCTCGATAGGAGGTCGAGATTTTGAGCTAACATTTCGAGATGATTTAAACTTAAAATTTAAATATAATTTATATATATACTAATCACCTTCAGCTATAATTCTTTCCCATCGACTGTTTTTCCTTTTCCCATCAGCCTACTTTCTTTCTCCATCATAAAAACTTTTTGCCTTCTCTGTAGCAAACAATGGCAGGCACACGAAGAAAAATTTCTACGCAAGGCATCTTTTCCTTTCTATAAATCATGCGACTTCTCCTTCTTTTTCCTAGATCGAATCAACAAAAAAAAGGCCGAACTAAACAAAATATCTCCTTCAAAATCAAATCGCCTTTCAGCACATACGAGCGAAATCAAAATTAACCTCACAATCGAAGATTCATTTCAACTGTCACAGACGCGAGCGTAGGTGGGTTGCATACACATGAAGCGCGCGTAGGGGGAGGCTGTTGGGTTAGAGGCATGTTTTTGTTAGGGCTCGCCGTCATCGATTTTTCTCAGGTAAGACCTCCTGAAGGGGGTTCATCGTTGAGCTGTAGTGGATTGAGATGGGGGTGTGGGCAACCGGTGTCGACAAGGCTGGGGAGCTCGAATTCTCGATCTAGGGTCGCAATGTCTTATGAGTTTGGTATGCTCTTGTGGTTGCGTTGGTGAGGATTGGAGGTTGGGCAAATCGATGCTCTACTGAAGTCGAGTTGTTATCGACGAACGCCATGGGAATTTCCGTAGTGAGGGAGGCTGTGACGACCCAGGATTTTCAATAATTTAAAATTGGAATGATTAATTGATTTTAAATATTTTAAAGGTTAATTTTAAACCTGAATTCAAGATATCAATATCTACTTGATAATTAAATCATTGAATTATATAGTTTAAGTATTGAATTTAATAATTGAATTGGGTAAATTGTTGAATCTGAAATTCTAAGCCTGTTTAAAATAGTTCGAAGGCTCGTAAAATTTATAATGGTGTTACTGAAGATAATGGAATAGAAGGATTTTAATTTAAAGGCGGTTTGTTCAATTTTGAAAATATATCGTTCAAATTGAATTTAAAAATAGCCTTCCGAGGCACAGTCTCGGATTTCGACGAAACCAGTTCCATTAGATCCGTAATAGTTAGTTATTATCGGATTTCAATTTTCGTGGCTATTGGAGTTGTCGTTTGACCCTGGCAGCTCAAAACGCTTCGAATTCATTTGAATCGATTTAATTTAAAATTGATCGGATACTTCCATAACTCGCGCATACAATCCAATTAGCCTCCGAAACACGTTCCATAGTGTTCGGAACGTGGGTATAACCCTATAATCGCCTAGCGGCATTCCTTAAGAGGATTTTGAACTTTTAATTGGCACTTAACGAGTCGTTTTGGAAATTTTATAATATTATAAAATTTAGAGTACAAACAATCAGAGATATTTTTATCCAACGCATACTCGAGAAGTTTCCCAAACCGATATTTATCCCATCTCCCTCTCTAATCAGGGACCGTAGCCTTTCTTCCTTTATGGTTCAAAATCAAATTCAGAAAATCAATTAATGGCCAAATACTTTCCTTCTCTATAATCTTTTCCCTCTTCTCAATCTTTATTTATAACCGAAGCCCCATTTATTCTCCTCCCTCGTCTTCTTTATTTTCTCCCTTTTCAAATCGAAGATGTTCGATTCTTTAAAAAAAAAATTGGCCACAGCCTTCAGATCCGAATCCAAACAGAAATCCAAATTCACGAAGAAAAACGAGAGGCGACGCGAAACAGGGCAGAGTTTGACTCGATTTCAGGCCGTTCACCGCGATGAGGGACTCGCATCTGTGCGCGCGAAGTGGAGATAGTATCGATTTGGAGTTCGCGGCGCTTATGGGGAGGTGAAATCGCGAGCTCGAGACTGTGGAGGGATGCTGTTCGAGTTCGTGTTCTCGAACGAAGCGGCGACCTGGCGAGGTCGTTCGTGATGGCGAGGCGACCGCGTGGGCTCTAGATTGAAGCAGATTGGGTTGCGAGAGTTTTTCGATGGGGAAGGCAGCGAGCGAGGCGCTGTGGTGTACGATTTGGGAATATATCTTCGGTCTGGGTGTCGATTGTAGGGGTTCCTGTATTCTTCGAGACGTAGAGGTATTTTTCTGAAATTAAAATTAATTTTATAATTAGTAGTTGAAGAAAGATATGTAGATATAGATCTAGATAGCTAATAGAGTTTTTAATCTATTCATACGAGGTTCAAATCTATGAAATCAAGTCGAGTTTGGCTCATAGCGATGAAGGGGAATCGAATAGGCAAATTTAAAGAAATTTAAAGGAGAGTAAATCTCACATTGTTGGGTTTTTATTTAAATTTAAATGATTAAATTTAAATAGTTAGATGGATGATTGAATTGTTTGGATGTGTACTGATGATTTGGTGATTTAGTTTTTGGTTGTTCTCGAGTTAATTGTGATTGACTCGAAGTATTTGGAGTTTAAAATTTTCTTACACTTAAGTCATAAATACGAAAATGTTTCCATTGTTAGTAAAAGCTTAATGAATTATGATTCATCAAATTTGAAGGTAATTAAAATGTATAATTAATTAATTTAATTAATGATTCGAGTTGATTTATTTAGTTATTAAGGGTTTTGAATTAATTAATGAAAGTTTAAGTCAATTAATTAGGTTTGATTAATTTAAAATAATCAATGGATAGCTTGTTAGATAATCACTGAAGGTAATTAATAAAATAAAATTACTTTGTGAAATTTATCAGGAGATTTATTAAGATAGTTAAGTAAAGAGTAAATAATGTACGAATGAAGTAGAATGAAGAAAGTTAATTACAGTTTTGGGATTTATCGAAAGGATTAATACTGTGGTTTGAATTAATGAAATTAAATTTGATTATGATAAATTAAATTAAAATTGAAATCCTTAATTTATGTAACTAATGATGAAATCAAAGATTGACTAATTAAGATTGATTAACCCATAAAAGAGACTTATGAAGTTAAGTAATATAATTTATTACGGATTACTGTAAATTTAAACAGTGAATTAATTCATGAGGTAATTAAGATTGCTATTGATTGTGTTCAAGAAGGATTATATCGTGATAATTAATTAAAGATAATTACTTGAATGCAATTGAAAGATAATTAAATCCAATGTGATTGATTAAGATGAAAATGAAGGGTTGATTAATTAATTGATTTGAGATCAATTAATATTTAATGAAGGAACGGAAGTGGATGGTATTAGTAATTCCATCAGGATTAATTTAATTAATTTGGAAGTGATTAAGTTTTTCTTATGAATGATTGGATGGTATTAAATGCTTTGGATGAATTGATATCTCTGATATGAAATATTGTGTATTCCATTTGGATAATTTGGGTAAGTGTGGCATGAGTTGCGAAGAGGCCGGGGTCGGGTATTGGGAAATACCCGAAACCATTTCGAATTTTTATAAATTGATTTGTGAAATCAATACGATGAAATGAAGAGATTTAAGTGAATCAGTTTATTACATCTAAGTTTGGTACTTAGAGAATTATATGTGAAATAGATGTTGTCTAAAGTAAATTGTGAATTGGTTAAATTGATATAAGTTACCCGGGTTTTATATAAGTTGTTTGCTTTGGTATTCCATGTTAGTTGGGTTTACTCACGCTGGTTTTCAGCCTGACCCGGGCGTTACTTTGGTGTAATGCTCGGGTCAGACCGAGTATTACAGATTTTCAGGTAGGTACGTTCTGGAGCTCAGGAGACGAGCTGGATGACTATAGCATATAAAATATTTCCGCTGTATTATATTGTTGAGTATGTGAGACATGATAATTGTATATATTCAGTGACTGTATATATATGTGAAAACTCTGATGTATATTAAATGTAATTGAAAGATATAGTATTCTTTTGTAAACTGTTATTATTTATTATTATATTTTATCCGCTGCGAATGTGAGACGTTGGGGTTTATGTTCTTCTTCTTCTATCTCTTTCTTCTTTTTCATAACTATCTGGAATTTTCGAGTTCGAAAATTTCGAGTCGTTACAGAGGCAGTCGCATTTGAGGCGGTAAGGTATAGCCTGCTTAGTTTAATTTAGTACGTATATATGAATGCATGCTTATAAGTTAGGATAGAAAAGAAAATAAATATATTTATAACTCACTATTTGATTTTACAGTAAGATGCAAAACCTTTTCTGTTTTTAATTTAAATATATATGTCCATATAGATTGGAAATTATATATACAAGCAGAGAAGGGAATTTTTTTAAGAAAACAGACTTTATTTTTACAATATATATATATATATATTAAAAAAATTTACAGCAGAGAAGATTTCTATTTTTTTATCTACCGAAAAGGAAATATAAAATAAATGTACGTTTACACATTTAAAACTACTAGTTTATTCTAAAGTAATTTATTATAGGGGTTAATTTGTTTAACTTACTTATCTAATTATTTAGTTACCAAAAACATTTTATTAAAAAGAATTAGCTTAGAATTTAATGAATAGTTTAAATGGAAATTGATTATTCGATTTATTTCGAATATTAATAAATTGTAAATGTTTATACAAGTTCAAAAATAATGGAGAGTCAAGCCGGTTTGGATCGGATTGCAAATTGAAAGTCCAAGGTGCGTTAGTCTCACTGATCTGGTTTTAATTTAAATTTAAATAGTTAAATTCAATAGTTGGTTGAATGACTGAATTGACTGGATGGGGTATATTATATAGTAGTATATAGTATATATTGGAGTGATTGATTTCCCGCATTATATAGCGGATGAGACCCTATGCGCCGCATAATAGTGGAGGATATTATACAAATCCCATATACCATGATATTCCACCTCGAAGTGGAATGGGTATTTTATTGTGCTAACATCTGTGGATGCAGGGAAACAGGTTGGAGGGATCCAACTGCATTCCTCAAAATATTTGGATTTGTTAAAATATTATGTGATATAATTATTTGCTATCCTGTGATGAATTATATTGATAATTGGGAATGCTGAATACTATGGTTGATTTAAAATATTTCGGTGAACTGAGTTATCAAAATCTATAGAAATGGGATTTCTGAAAAGAAAATAAAAGAGTGAATTTTTAGTCAAATAATCATAGAAATTTGAATAAATTAAAAATGAATTGGAAAAGAATAAAAAGTGATTTGTGAATTCTGATAAATTAAAATCTAATTGCGGGAAATGGGATTTTGAATAAATGGGAATAAGTGATTTTATTTTTAAACTCAAGTGATATTATTTCAAGAAATAAAGAATTTACTTTAAAATTCAAGGTTTGAATATATTTGAAAGGATAAAGAAGAAATTTGGGAAATATGAAATTGGCATTTTCAGTTAAAAGATTTTAAATTATAATTAAGAAATAAAATATGAAGTTAATGGATTTTGAAATAAATTGAGTAAGTAAAGGAATTTATTTCAAAATGGAGTAATTTGGAAGTCAATTTGAAAATTGATTTAAGTGTTGAAATTGGAATTTTAAAAGGGAAGTGAGACTAAGAAATGTATAAACTGGGTTTATAAAAGTAAAGGAATATATTAGTGGATATTTGAAGGAATAAATTCACGGTGAGAATTTATTAAAGCAATGGGTAAATTTGTTTAAAAAATAGATAGTGATTTATTTTTAAGATGGGAAAGAAAAGAGTATTTACCTGGATAGCCAAGTGCGTTTGAAAGCAAATTTTTAAGTATAAGTAAAAATATTAAGTTGTTTAAAAGTTTGTTTTAGAAAAGTTGTTATTTCTAAATGTTTAAATTTTAAAGTAAGTTTTTTTTTAAATTTATTATGGCAGTAATTATTTAAAGATGGCTTGGTATTATGTTTTAAAAGTTAGAAATTTAGTTTTATATTGCACAAGGTAGTTTTATTTTAAATATTCTTAAAGTATATATTTTGAATAAGTATTAAAGTAATTTTAAATTTAAATGTTTTTATGGATATTTTATAATAAAGTGTTTTAAATTATTTTAAAAATCCACAGTTTTTGTGCTTGGTGTTTTCAATGGAAATAAATATTTGAAAATTTATTTCATGAAAAAGTGTGATTTAAAAACTCTTTTCAAAAGGGCTGAAAAAGGAAATATATCTTGCAAAGATATTTTGAGGTTAATAAATAATTCAAGAGAAATTATTTATGTTTGATGGTTGTTGTGAATGTTAATTGATAGTTAAATAATCAACTATCAATATTGGACAATGCGCTGACGTTTCGAAGAGACCGGGATCAGGATTCATTTCTCAAAAACAACTTCAATCCGGTTTGAACGTTTTGTGCAAAAACGTGTTCAGAGTCGAAGTTAGAGCAGTGAAGTGCAAGGGCTAGTCGCTACTAATCTTGAGGATGATTCCAAAATGGGTGTAGTAGGAGAAGTGCCTTCGGTTTCGTTCGAACCCGGAACAGACTTGCATGGATGAATGCTTTCAGAACATCGTCAGGTGGACGATGAGCATTCTAAGAGATGTTTTCTAAAAAGGTAACGCTTAGCCTCGAGCCTCATCAACCGGGAATGAAAGAAAATCAGGGGTTATGCAGCAAGACTAAGTGGGTAGCACCCAATAGGACGAGGTCATCCCTGTTTAAATGTCCCTTTTTATTTCGGCTGTGTGGCGGTTGCTGATCCCAACCGTATGGTGATATTACTCGGTATTATCTAGTAAGGGGTAGTTCCGGTCTTGTGTTGCAGAGATTGGGAGTTAACTTCGGTACGGTGATCTAGGCTACGTACTCTGACAGGTGGTACCCTAGTGCCTAGTCATTAGTTGGAAATCCATTCTCCCTACATGCCTTTACGGTTTTGTTTGTATACCTCTTAGCTGGAATTTAATAAATGTAACAATTTTGGCTATTTGAATAAGTATTTGTATATAGACCGTATTATAATATCAGAGGACTTTATAAGAAATGTTTTAGCAATCGTAAGGTAAAAATCCGACATGTAACGACCCATATTTTTACGGATCGAAACATTGTTAAACTATATGCCTTAAGTCGTATTGTTGATAGGTCGTTGATGTTGTTAAGCTATATGGAGCTTAGGTTGAGTGGAACGACCTATAGGAGTAACGACTTAAGGGATTTGAGTTGAGGGACTTATAGGTTGAACGACCTAAGGAGTTAGGCCGTGTAGTGGTTAGGTCGCATGGATGTTGGCTTAAGTCGTATGGTCGAGTTAAGGTAGTAACCGACCTATAGGATGACCGACCTATAGTGCTTGACCGACTTAAGGAAGTTGCCGAGTTATAGAAGTTTCGACCTATAGAAGTTAAGATGTATCGGGATATGAAAAGAACCTATTATTGGGAAGGTATGAAGAAGGATGTTGGAAATTTTATTTCCAAGTGCATGAACTGCCAATTGGTAAAAGCCGAACATAAGAAGCCAAGTGGATTGCTTCAGCCATTAGAAGTTCCTACATGGAAGTGGGAGCAAGTATCGATGGATTTTATCGATGGTCTACCTAGAACCAGGGCAGGAAATGAAGGGATTTGGGTCATTGTAGATCGTTTGACTAAAAGTGCAAGATTCATTCCTGTTCGATCAACTAGGACTGCATCGAAATTGGCTGAGTTGTATGTTAAGTTGATAGTTCGATTCCATGGTATTCCGAAGAGTATAGTGAGCGATCGAGATCCATTGTTCACTAGTGGATTTTGGAAGAGCTTCCAGGAAGTTTTGGGAACTGAGTTGAGCTTAAGTACAGCTTATCATCCCCAAACAGATGGTCAGACCGAGAGAGTTAACCGAGTTTTGGAAGATCTCCTCAGAGCATGTGTTTTGGATTTCGGAGGATCATGGGAAGATCATCTTCATTTGGTGGAATTTGCATATAATAACAGTTACTAGTCAAGCATTGGTATGGCACCATATGAAGCATTGTATGGAAGACCGTGGAACTCTCTGACATGCTGGTTAGAGACAGGAGAAAAGCTGATACTTGGGCCAGAGATGATTCGTCAGACTTCGGATTGTATAGAGATCATTCGGCAACGAATGAAGGCAGCCCAAGACCGTCAGAAAAGTTATGCTGATAAGCATCGTAAGGAGTTGGAATTCGACGTAGGTAATATGGTTTTTGTGAAGATTTCTCCACTGAAGAATGTTATTCGATTCGGGAGGAAAGGAAAATTGACTCCAAGATTTGTTGGACCATTCCCGATCATCGAGCGAATTGGAAAGCTCGCTTATAAATTGGAGTTACCAGAAAAGATGTCGGGTGTGCACAATGTTTTTCATATATCGTATCTACGGAAGTATGGGCACGATTCGAATACAGTGGTTTCTGCTGATAGTTGTGAAGATTTAGAGGTTGATCCAGTTGTTGCGAGACCTCGTAAGCCGCTTCGTGTTGTTGAAACCGACAGGAAACAGTTTAGGAGGAAGACGATTACGTTGCTCATGGTACAATGGAGTGATGATGTTAACGACTGTACGTGGGAGGAGGAATAGAGAATGAAGGCAGCTCATCCTGAACTCTTCAAGGTATGGCCCTAAGGTGTCGTGACATCTCATGAATTTGTAACTTGTTCTAGTCGTAGAATTTTGCATGCTAGGTTAGTAATTGGATGCATGGTATGTTGATTGCTATGGATGGTAGGCATGCAGAATAGTTTTGATTGCTCTGGTTTTTTCGGAATTACGGGGGCGAAATTCCTAAGGGGGAGAGAATGTAACGACCCGTATTTTTACGGATCGAAACATTGTTAAACTATATGCTTTAAGTCATATTGTTGATAAGTCGTTGATGTTGTTAAGCTGCATGGAGCTTAGGTAGAGTGGAACGACCTATAGGAGTAACGACTTAAGGGATTTGAGTTGAGCGACTTATAGGTTGAACGACCTAAGGAGTTAGGCCGTGTAGTGGTTAGGTCGCATGGATGTTGGCTTAAGTCGTATGGCCGAGTTAAGGGAGTAACCGACCTATAGGATGACGGACCTATAGTGCTTGACCGACTTAAGGAAGTTGCCAAGTTATAGAAGTTTCGACCTATAGAAGTTAACGAGTTAAGGTATTGAACCGAGTTAACGAATTATATGAACTAGCCGACTTAAGGTGGTTAGCGGGTCAAGGAGATAGCAACCTTAGGAGATAAGTCGGTTGACCGACTTAAGGGAGATGGCGACCTAAGAGGTAGACGACCTAAGACAGTTAGGGGTTTAAGGGTTGTGAGAGTTAGGTCGTAAGTCGACCTTAAGTTGCAGGCGACTTAGTGATAGGTCACGGAATGTGTTGGGTCGTTGAGGCGGCTATAATGCTAAGTCTTTAGGTCGGCAGGGCTTTAGGTCGTAGGTCGTTGATGTTATAGGTCGTGAGTCGTTAGGTCGGCTTGAAATGGATGCGCGCGTGTTTTAGGTCGTTAGAGTTGCTGAGTCGTATGCCGTTAAGTGGTAGGCCATGCGTTGAGTTGTAAGTCGTGGCTCGAGAGTTTTCTTAAGTCGTGGACGACTCATGGGGGGGCGGCGACTTAAGGAAATCAGCTATAAATAGGGGCGCCTATCTTCACTTTTTGGCACCGGATTTTTGAAGCGACGAAGTGCTGCCATTTTGAGAGATCGACTACAACATTTCTTCACTTCTTTTCTCCACTCTAATCTAGTGCTAACATTCATCCAAGATCGAAGATTCAAGAGCCAAAGTTGAAGATCTTCATCCATCGATGTGAGATTTCACCGTTTGAAGCGGAATCTCATCGGATCAAGCTTGGTTCTTCACTGTCCAGATCTGAAGTTGGTAGTTTTTGAGGTGTTAAGGTGATTTGGTGAGTGGTAGTTATCTCTCACATGGACCCAAAGGAGAATTGGATCGGTGACTTGTTTGTGTGCTAAAGATAGTGATTTCTTGCATTTTCCTAAAGTCTGCATGTAGATCCATCATCTATGAAGTCTTGATATCCATTTTACTACATGTTAACTTATGCAAGTTCATTCATCAAGTTGTAGAGACATTGGCCTATAATTCATGCTTGTTAGATTTTGGACCCCTTAATTACGAAATTGCCATTATTGTCATAATCGTTTATTTAGATCATGTTTGATTTCTTGATTACTTGGATTAATGATTGTCTTGATTGATTGTTTAGAGTTAGTTGATTTATGGTTGGATCTAGACAAGTATGGTCGAAGATGATTTAAAAGCTAAGGGAGAGGCTAAGGGATGAGAAAACCTGCTCGTGGCATATGTAGCGGATGATGAAGCTCATATGGACGGATTTGATGACGATGTTGTGATGGAGCTTTGCTATGATGAGATGAGGCGAAGCATGACGTGATGTAGCCTTGGCAAAATCCAGACAGGATCATTCCAAGCATGTTGATAACTCGAGGGATGGTTCGAGTTGGTTGATAATGGATTACTCTAGAGGTAGCTTGGGCTAGTATGAGAATAGTCGTCGAGGAGGATGACTAGGAGGCTTGGATTTCATCGTTGTTGAAGGTTCTAGTAAACTCAAAACAAGAGTACATGGGGCGCCCAAAACGACTACAGGTAGGTGGTCGGGACACCCAAAAGACTACAGGCAGGTAGTCGAGTACTCTGGGCAGAGTAGGTAAGTCCTAGGCACGGGCTGCGACGACGTGCGGAGTTTGTCTAGAACCGGGGTTACCATTAGCCCTTGACGTACGGCTGAAAGAATGTACCGGTCATTCAATTAACGATGATATCGAGGCAAGGATAACAGTGATAGCCAGAGTCATGGATGTTTTGTTATATCATCATTCGGTCTCAAGAGCAGTGTTTTCTGGGTGCTTATCTGATCTTGGTTTAGGCCTTGGGGGTTTGTATTTGGAAAACATCGACCTTGACTCGAGTGATTATTGCGTTACTTTAATTGTCTGTTTTGTTATGCTTACTTCTCCTTAGTGTGGGTCTGGGGCTATCACTGTAGAAAGAGGTGGAGTGGGATGGTTGGGTTCCTATTCCTTTTTACCCTTTATGCTCTTTTGGTATGTTTGATAGTTGATTTACTGCTCACTAGGACTTTTGTCTGACTCAAGGTTTTATGTTCAATTCTTATTACCTTGGGCTGTTCATCCATGTTGGGATGGGCAGACTAGGTAGCAGGTGAAAGGTGCTGTCCTTGGTTATCTACGTTGCTGATGACGAAGACGAGTTGGAGGCTTTTACATAGTGTTTTCCTACTATATGTACTGGATGTTCCGCTGCTTGTATATATCTTGAGTGTTATGTAGTGAGGCTTGATGTATGGATTGTTTAGATGTTTGTATCAAACTTCTATGATGCTTATACGATGATATTCTGTTCTATGGAGCTTCACTATGTATACTTTTCTATTGTATTTTATCCATGCGCTGTGAGTAATACGATAGAGTTTATTGTTTTGCCCTACCCTGACGATCGTCCATGGCGGCCTGGCACACTTTACAGCGCACTATCTCCTTATTTTGTGCAGGAGTCATGGGCGGTCGTCACATTTGGTATCAGAGCTTTGGTTAATCGATTTTAGCCAACGCTCGCTGACGTAACTACGTATGAGAGACGTAATTGTATTTTGATGGATGATTACTATATATAATATAGTAGCTTAGAAGGATTTGAACTCCTTATGCAGTTGTTTCTCAAGGTGTCCTAAGTCATTCCTTTTTGTAGATATTAAGGATGAGTCGAAGAGTGAGACCAGCTGCTAGGGAAGGCCGTGCTGATGGAGCTGTTGATTATGCTGCGATGTTCGAAGCTTTGATGACTTCGATCATGAGAAGGATACCAGCTTCGGGACCATTAGTAGATGTTGGAGTTCAAGTTCAAGCTCCAAAACCAGTGGATTTTGCTAAGCTTTGCAAGGACTATACTGCTCTTGGAGGAAAGGTTTTCTTGGGGACGGAGTCTACCATTGAAGTTCAGAGATGGATAGATGCTTGTAGGAGAATCTTTGGTGATTTGGGAATTGAAGATGCAACTAAGAGGAAGCTTGCATCAAGACAGCTTCAAGGGATAGCTTCTGATTGGTGGAACTCTATCACCATTGATACTCCAGAGGAAGAGATTACTTGGGAGCAATTCCAAGTCAGATTTGAGGCTAAGTTCATCTCTACAGCTCAGAAGTCTGTTTTGTTCAAGAAGTTTGTGGAACTCAAGCAAGGTGGGAGACCAGTTCTTGAGTATGTTTCTGAGTTTGAGGCTTTGTCCAAGTATGCCAGAACGTATATTGAATCTCCCTATCAGAAGAATGAGAAGTTTGTGACAGGCTTAGACAATTATCTTGGGAGACAGTTGGTAGATCATTTGGACGATCCGTTTGAGAAGCTTGTGGAGAAAGCTCAAAGGCATGAGAATTTGTTTCCTAAGGAAGGATCGGTTGTTGCTGTGACCAAGGAGGAGTCCAAACCACAGCAGTGGGGAAACAAGAAGAGGAAGCAGCAACGACAGAAGAGTAAGGATGGCTAGAAGAAGCCAAAGGGTGAAGTGACCTGCTACAACTGTCAGCAGAAGGGCCGTCTCTCCAAAGATTGCAAGAATCCTAAGGTGCCAGGAAAATGTTACAACTGTGACAAGATGGGGCATATCAAGAGGAATTGTCCAGAACCGCGGAGGGACAAGCAGATTGTGCAAGCTTATGCTTTGGGGGCTGTTCCATCATCTTTGAAAGCTCCTACTGCTGAAGAGAAAGGAAAGAGTGTGGTGGTTCAAGGTACTCTTTCCATTTGTGGTGTCCCAGTTAGAGTATTATTTGATACTGGGGCGTCGCATTCGTTTGTTTGTAATGATCTTGTAGGCCGGTTGGGTTTGAAACCGGAGATTGTTGATAGACCATTGGTTGTAACTAATCTAGTTGCGGGTTCGTCTTGTTTGTGTATGTTATGTCGTGGTCTAGTTGTATCGAGTCATGATTGCTCTTTTGTTTGTGATTGTTTTGTTCTGAACTTTGCGGCGTTCAGAATTATATTGGGTATGGACTGGCTTAGGAAGTGTGCGGCAAAGGTTGATTGTGAGAAACTGGAGGTGACAGTCGGGAATGTGGAAGGGCGAAAGGTTGTGATACGATGTAAGCATGAAGAAGCCGTCTTCATGAGCTTCATGTATTTGCTGGTTGTTCCACGGGATGGACTGTCATCGATGCCGGTTGTGAATGGATTTGAGGACGTTTTTGATGAAGTCAAAGGGTTACCGCCACATAGGGAGATCGAGTTTCGTATCGATCTAGTTGAGGGAGCCAGACCAGTTGTGATGCCTCTTAGGCGGATGGCGCCTAGAGAACAACAAGAGTTGAAGGTGCAAGTTGATGACCTTTTGCTGAAAGGATTCATTCGGCGTAGTGTGTCCGAATGGGGTGCACCAGTTGTGTTCGCAACCAAAGCGGATGGATCGTTGAGGTTGTGTGTGGATTATCGTGAGCTGAATAAAGTGAATAAGAAGAACAAGTATCCATTGCCGAGAATAGATGACTTGTTTGATCAGCTTCACGAGGCTAAGGTGTTTTCTCAGATGGATTTGGCAACGGGATTTCACCAGTTAAGAGTGGCGAAGGATAGTGTGCCGAAGACTACTTTCAGGACACCATCCGGTTTCTTTGAGTGGCTGGTAATGCCGTTTGGATTGACTAATGCACCAGCATATTTTGTGGATCTTATGAATAGAGTGTTCAGAGATCAGTTGAACAAGTTCGTACTTGTGTTTGTGGATGATATTCTAATTTATTCCAGAACTGAAGAAGAGCACAAGACACACTTGCGTATTGTTTTGGAAATCTTGCGGAAACATCAGCTGAAGGCTAAGTTTTCGAAGTGTCACTTCTGGAAGAGTGAAGTGAGGTTCTTAGGCCATGTTATTTCTGGAAATGAGATAGCGGTTGATCCCGCTAAGGTGGCAGCAATCCAGGATTGGGATAGACCTAAGAATGCATCTGATGTGAGAAGTTTTCTTGGATTAGCAGGATATTATCGTCGTTTTATCAAAGACTTTTCCAAGATAGCTGCACCGTTAACAGGATTGACGAAAAAGAACCAAGTGTTCAGATGGGATGCTAAGTGTGAGCAAGCTTTCGTAATCCTGAAAGAGCGACTGACAAGTGCTCCTGTTTTGACTATTCCAAGTGAGAATGATGAGATGGTGGTTTACACCGATGCATGTGGTACTGGACTTGGAGCAGTGCTAATGCAAAAGGATAAAGTTGTTGCGTATGCAAGTCGACAACTGAAGCCGCATGAATGGAATTACCCGACTCATGATTTGGAGTTAGCGGCAATTGTTTTTTCTCTGAAGATGTGGAGACATTACCTGTTGGGAGTTCGATTCGAGTTGTTTACAGATCATAAGTCGTTGAAGTATCTTTTCTCCTAGAAGGATTTGAATCTTCGGCAGCAACGATGGCTAGAGTTTTTAGCATCGTATGATTTTGGTATAGCCTATACTCCGGGAAAAGGTAACGCAGTGGCAGATGCGTTAAGTCGAAGACATGCTAGATTGGGAGCCATGTTTTCGGAATGGAAGAGCCTCGAGTATTTGGCTGGTTTTGACTTCAGGCCCAGATGTGAATTGGAACCTGAGATGTTGGCAAACTTATCGATAAGACCTACGCTTGTGGAAAGGATTGGTGAGAGCCAAGAGCGAGACGATAAGCTTGTCAAGATTATCCGCGATTTGGAATCCGGATTAAACCAAGAAAAGGATAAAGGATACGAAGTCGTTCGAAAGGGTTGGCTTCGGAAACAAGGACGACTAGTTGTTCCCGATATAGATTAATTGAGAGATGAAGTTCTATGGGAAAGTCATCACTCGAAGTTGACAATTCATCCAGGTGGAAATAAGATGTATCGGGATATGAAGAGAACCTATTATTGGGAAGGTATGAAGAAGGATGTTGGAAATTTTATTTCCAAGTGCATGAACTGCCAATTGGTAAAAGCCGAACATAAGAAGCCAAGTGGATTGCTTCAGCCATTAGAAGTTCCTACATGGAAGTGGGAGCAAGTATCGGTGGATTTTATCGATGGTCTACCTAGAACCAGGGCAGGAAATGAAGGGATTTGGGTCATTGTAGATCGTTTGACTAAAAGTGCAAGATTCATTCCTGTTCGATCAACTAGGACTGCATCGAAATTGGCTGAGTTGTATGTTAAGTTGATAGTTCGATTCCATGGTATTCCGAAGAGTATAGTGAGCGATCGAGATCCATTGTTCACTAGTGGATTTTGGAAGAGCTTCCAGGAAGTTTTGGGAACTGAGTTGAGCTTAAGTACAGCTTATCATCCCCAAACAGATGGTCAGACCGAGAGAGTTAACCGAGTTTTGGAAGATCTCCTCAGAGCATGTGTTTTGGATTTCGGAGGATCATGGGAAGATCATCTTCATTTGGTGGAATTTGCATATAATAACAGTTACTAGTCAAGCATTGGTATGGCACCATATGAAGCATTGTATGGAAGACCGTGGAACTCTCCGACATGCTGGTTAGAGACAGGAGAAAAGCTGATACTTGGGCCAGAGATGATTCGTCAGACTTCGGATTGTATAGAGATCATTCGGCAACGAATGAAGGCAGCCCAAGACCGTCAGAAAAGTTATGCTGATAAGCATCGTAAGGAGTTGGAATTCGACGTAGGTAATATGGTTTTTGTGAAGATTTCTCCACTGAAGAATGTTATTCGATTCGGGAGGAAAGGAAAATTGACTCCAAGATTTGTTGGACCATTCCCGATCATCGAGCGAATTGGAAAGCTCGCTTATAAATTGGAGTTACCAGAAAAGATGTCGGGTGTGCACAATGTTTTTCATATATCGCATCTACGGAAGTATGGGCACGATTCGAATACAGTGGTTTCTGCTGATAGTTGTGAAGATTTGGAGGTTGATCCAGTTGTTGCGAGACCTCGTAAGCCGCTTCGTGTTGTTGAAACCGACAGGAAACAGTTTAGGAGGAAGACGATTACGTTGCTCATGGTACAATGGAGTGATGATGTTAACGACTGTACGTGGGAGGAGGAATAGAGAATGAAGGCAGCTCATCCTGAACTCTTCAAGGTATGGCCCTAAGGTGTCGTGACATCTCATGAATTTGTAACTTGTTCTAGTCGTAGAATTTTGCATGCTAGGTTAGTAATTGGATGCATGGTATGTTGATTGCTATGGATGGTAGGCATGCAGAATAGTTTTGATTGCTCTGGTTTTTTCGGAATTACGGGGGCGAAATTCCTAAGGGGGAGAGAATGTAACGACCCGTATTTTTACGGATCGAAACATTGTTAAACTATATGCTTTAAGTCATATTGTTGATAAGTCGTTGATGTTGTTAAGCTGCATGGAGCTTAGGTTGAGTGGAACGACCTATAGGAGTAACGACTTAAGGGATTTGAGTTGAGCGACTTATAGGTTGAACGACCTAAGGAGTTAGGCCGTGTAGTGGTTAGGTCGCATGGATGTTGGCTTAAGTCGTATGGCCGAGTTAAGGGAGTAACCGACCTATAGGATGACGGACCTATAGTGCTTGACCGACTTAAGGAAGTTGCCAAGTTATAGAAGTTTCGACCTATAGAAGTTAACGAGTTAAGGTATTGAACCGAGTTAACGAATTATATGAACTAGCCGACTTAAGGTGGTTAGCGGGTCAAGGAGATAGCAACCTTAGGAGATAAGTCGGTTGACCGACTTAAGGGAGATGGCGACCTAAGAGGTAGACGACCTAAGACAGTTAGGGGTTTAAGGGTTGTGAGAGTTAGGTCGTAAGTCGACCTTAAGTTGCAGGCGACTTAGTGATAGGTCACGGAATGTGTTGGGTCGTTGAGGCGGCTATAATGCTAAGTCTTTAGGTCGGCAGGGCTTTAGGTCGTAGGTCGTTGATGTTATAGGTCGTGAGTCGTTAGGTCGGCTTGAAATGGATGCGCGCGTGTTTTAGGTCGTTAGAGTTGCTGAGTCGTATGCCGTTAAGTGGTAGGCCATGCGTTGAGTTGTAAGTCGTGGCTCGAGAGTTTTCTTAAGTCGTGGACGACTCATGGGGGGGCGGCGACTTAAGGAAATCAGCTATAAATAGGGGCGCCTATCTTCACTTTTTGGCACCGGATTTTTGAAGCGACGAAGTGCTGCCATTTTGAGAGCTCGACTACAACTTTTCTTCACTTCTTTTATCCACTCTAATTTAGTGCTAACATTCATCCAAGATCGAAGATCAAGATCGAAGATTCAAGAGCCAAAGTTGAAGATCTTCATCCATCGAAGTGAGATTTCACCGTTTGAAGCGGAATCTTGTCGGATCAAGCTTGGTTCTTCGCTGTCCAGATCTGAAGTTGGTAGTTTTTGAGGTGTTTAGGTGATTTGGTGAGTGGTAGTTATCTCTCACACGGACCCAAAGGAGTATATTGGATCGGTGACTTGTTTGTGTGCTAAAGATAGTGATTTCTTGCATTTTCCTAAAGTCTGCATGTAGATCCATCATCTATGAAGTCTTGATATCCATTTTACTACATGTTAACTTATGCAAGTTCATTCATCAAGTTGTAGAGACATTGGCCTATAATTCATGCTTGTTAGATTTTGGACCCTTTAATTACGAAATTGCCATTATTGTCATAATCGTTTATTTAGATCATGTTTGATTTCTTGATTACTTGGATTAATGATTGTCTTGATTGATTGTTTAGAGTTAGTTGATTTATGGTTGGATCTAGACAAGTATGGTCGAAGATGATTTAAAAGCTAAGGGAGAGGCTAAGGGATGAGAAAAGCTGCTCGTGGCATATGTAGCGGATGATAAAACTCATATGGACGGATTTGATGACGATGTTGTGATGGAGCTTTGCTATGATGAGATGAGGCGAAGCATGACGTGATGTAGCCTTGGCATAATCCAGACGGGATCATTCCAAGCATGTTGATAACTCGAGGGATGGTTCGAGTTGGTTGATAATGGATTGCTCGAGAGGTAGCTTGGGATTGTATGAGAATAGTCGTCGAGGAGGATGACTAGGAGGCTTGGATTTCATCGTTGTTGAAGGTTCTAGTAAACTCAAAACAAGAGTACATGGGGCGCCCAAAACGACTACAGGTAGGTGGTCGGGACACCCAAAAGACTACAGGCAGGTAGTCGAGTACTCTGGGCAGAGTAGGTAAGTCCTAGGCACGGGCTGCGACGACGTGCAGAGTTTGTCTAGAACCGGGGTTACCATTAGCCCTTGACATACGGTTGAAAGAATGTGCCGGTCATTCAGTTAACGATGATATCGAGGCAAGGATAACAGTGATAGCCAGAGTCATGGATGTTTGGTTATATCATCATTCGGTCTCAAGAGCGGTGTTTTCTAGGTGCTTATCTGATCTTGGTTTAGGCCTTGGGGGTTTGTATTTGGAAAACATCGACCTTGACTCGAGTGATTATTGCGTTACTTTAATTGTCTGTTTTGTTATGCTTACTTCTCCTTAGTGTGTGTCTGGGGGCTATCACTGTAGAAAGATGTGGAGTGGGATGGTTGGGTTCCTATTCCTTTTTACCCTTTATGCTCTTTTGGTATGTTTGATAGTTGATTTATTGCTCACTAGGACTTTTGTCCGACTCAAGGTTTTATGTTCAATTCTTATCACCTTGGGCTGTTCATCCATGTTGGGATGGGCAGACTAGGTAGCAGGTGAAAGGTGCTGTCCTTGGTTATCTACGTTGTTGATGACGAAGACGAGCTGGAGGCTTTTACATAGTGTTTTCCTACTATATGTACTGGATGTTCCGCTGCTTGTATATATCTTGAGTGTTATGTAGTGAGGCTTGATGTATGGATTGTTTAGATGTTTGTATCAAACTTCTATGATGCTTATACAATGATATTCTGTTCTATGGAGCTTCACTATGTATACTTTTCTATTGTATTTTATCCATGCGCTGTGAGTAATACGTTAGAGTTTATTGTTTTACCCTACCCTGACGATCGTCCATGGCGGCCTGGCACACTTTACAGCACACTATCTCCTTATTTTGTGCAGGAGTCATGGGTGGTCGTCACACGACATGTTTATTTTTGGCGTGGTCTTACGAGATGCTTTTGGTTTTCAAAGGATTTTGAAACTTTAATAATCCATTCGAGTATGATTTCCCACGTTGGTATTCCAGACTGACTCGGGTGTTATTTAACTATAATGCTCGGGTCAGACCGAGTATTATAGGACATAGGAAAGGATGATATGGAGCTCAGGAGACGAGCTGGATGGCGATACGTACTTCTGTACTTGTTTTAAATATTCCACTGTGCTGATTAGTTGTGCATTCAGTTTTGTGAGGACATGATATGATTACTATCCAGCTGTGTGTGATGTATACTCAGATGATGTAATATATAAACAGATTTGTTTTTGTGTAAAGATCATTTATTATCTATTATATTTTATTCCACTGCGATGGTTAGATTCTGATGTTTTTTCCTATTTTCTTCTTCTACCTCTTCTTCTTTAACCCTAATGGTTCGTATTTTCGTTCACCTTGAGTTGATATGTTAGAAAATAGGGTTGACTTAAAGGGTACAGATTTGCGGGTTGTTACATTTGGTATCAGACCTTAGGCTGGTGATAACCTTGGCTCTGGTGTGGATTACCCATTGAAAATAGAATTCGTAGTACTCTAGAATGAGTTTGAGCGTATTAATAGATATGAGCGCCTGTTTGTTAGTGAATATAAATTGTTTTAATATTATGTTGACTTATTGGTTGAGTGGAATATGAATTCTGATCGAGTAAGTTGGCCGCTATTCGAGATAATTTTATAAACACCTGACACGATAAAGTTACACGGTATTGTTTTAATGGTGGGTGAATGAAATAATTTTACCCAAAATATATTTTGATATAAAAGAAATGTTTCCTTAAATTGTTATATAACTTGGATGTTTGGATGATAATATTTTAAACAAATAAGATTATAAAAATTGGAATGTCTTGGATAATCTAATAGGAATTTGTATGAGCATAAATTATACAAATGAATTTTGATTTAAGTCAAAATCTAAAAATTTAAAACCCTGGAGATTTTGGAAGTGTTTTTCGATGTTTTTGAAGAAAAAGACTAGCATTATTGTTTTAGAATTATTTCTGAAAGGAAATTGTTTCAAGATATAGCATTGAGCTCACTTCAGTCGCTGGAAAATAACTTCGGTGATGACTGCAGCAACATCGATGTTCATTTTCGAGTTTTTAAGTGACGGATTGCTACCAAATTGATTTGTTCAGAAGAACTAGTTTGTTTTTGAAATTTCAAAGGAAATTTGTTGGGGGTAAAAAAAACCAAGATTGGTTTAAAAATTTGAGAAATGTGATTTTGGGATAATGGTGCGTGTAAAATGATTTGAACCAAAAGCCGGGTGCTTGAAATCCTGAATCCTTATTTGAATTGAAAATCAAAATGCGGTAAGTTATCAACTTGTAAAGTTGAGATGATTTTTAAATAAGGGAGGAAAACATAAGCTTTGAATGTTGTAATTAAAATTTAGGGTGAAAAAGTTAAATAAATTTAATTTGGAGAAATTAAATTGTGGAAATTTAATGGATGATTGGAAGAAATAATTAGTAAATCTTGAATGTGATCGGAATGGGAAAATAGAAATTAAATTTGGATTGGGAGACAAAATTTAATTAATTGGATTGAAATAAATTGAATTAAACTGAAAATAAAACCCATTTGTGTTTGAATTAAGTTGAAATTGAACTGAAATGAAATAAATTGTGATGTAGATGATATTAAGTGAAAGTAAGTTCTTATTTAATTTAAATTCAAGTGGACTGAGTGGATTAAAGAGAATGGTATGGTGCTAGATTTAACTGAAGTTAAGTTAAATAAAATTGAATTGAAATAAATTCAGTTGAGTTACAGAAAATATTGAATGGAATAAAATTCTTACTTAAATAAATAAGCGTAAACTAAGTAAGTATTGAATTGGTTTAAATAAGCTTTGGAAGCTTACAAAAGAATTGAAAAGCATTGAAATAAAAATATAATCCCTAGTTAAAAGTAAAGTGAAAATGTGATTGACTGTAATTGAATGGAGAAGTATGAATATTAATAAGTGAGTACCTTATAAAAATGTAAAAAGGGAATAAATAAGACGAAATAAAAGTGTTGGAATTTTGGAAAATGAAAGAAAAGCCAAAATGGAATTACCAAAAAAAATTTGAATTGAACTCAGGAAAATTTAATGAAGTGATTTTTGTAATAAAATCGAATATTGATTTAAAAGTTGGAAGTAAGCTAATTAGCTAAATAAATTATTCGATAGAGTATGTTAATAAAATTTAACTGGGTTAAATAAAATGGATTGTAAATTAATAATGAAGTTTGGAAATAAACTCGAATTATAAATAGAATTCGACTTCGATTTGTAATGAATTAAAACAAGTGGAGATGTTGTAAAAAAAATAAAATGGAATTGGATTACAATAGAAATGATTTGAGTTACAAATAAAATCAAATTCGAGTATAAATGAGTTAAGTATGTGCTTGGATATTATTTTGATAAATTGAGAAGGTGAATTAAAATAAAATGGATGGGCTGAATTAAATGGAATTTGATTAGATAAGAATCAAATTAAATGGAAGTGAACTTAAGTTTGAAGTTGGAATAAATTGAAGTATAATAACTTAAGTTAAGAATAATGAGAAGCTCGACTTCGAGTAGGAAGGGTAGACCATTAAATAAAAGCTTGGGTTGAATTAATTTGGGAATGGTTAGTAGTATACAAGCATGGAATGTGTCGAGCTAAATAAAATGGTTGTGAATGAATTATAATTGAAGGAATTAAATATAAATTGAGTTGGAATCAATTTAAAATGGTTATAACTTAAGTAATTATTTATTCGCATGAACATAGTTGAATTGCGTAGAAATAAATTGTCGTTTGACGAAAACGAGATTAAATAAATTCTATGAATTGATGGAAGTAAAATAAAATTGATTTTGAAATCAATTGAGTTGAATATGAGTTTGTTTGGATTAAAAATAAATTAAATGTAAGAAATTGAAGTGTAAACTATTAAAATTGAATGGAATGGCATATGAACTGGTTGAAAGCAATTGAATTAGTTTTGAAATCACATAAATTGCTCATGAAAAGTGTTTGGTGCATGTTGCTTATGAAATGCATGTGTTTAGCTTTTGAAAGTAAGTGAAATGTTAATAAATTTCATATATTTAGTACTTACATGTTTGAATTGAGTAAGTACAGGTACCGGGAAGCCGTTTGGCTGGATTTTTTCTAAAATAATAAGCCGCTTACTTAAAAATGCTAAATAAAGGTACGCCAACGCAATAAAAATAGGAAATATGAACTGTTTTTGTTTTTCCGACCTCGTAGGTCGATGTATATATATTTATATCTCTTGTCAAATTGCAAAAGCTCCTCCGTACAAAGGAGACTCTGCCAAAAAAATTCAAAATTTTTGGGAGTTAGAAAATTATGAATTTTTTTTTTGTTAGCGACAGAACGATTTCAAATTGGAATTGAAACAAAAGGATTTTGGAAATGATGTTAAGGAAAAAAATTTTGGTTGAAATTAATTGTTTAGTTGGGACTAAAGGGTTATAAAAAGTGAATATGGGATTTTCACTAAGTATGTTTTAGTAAGTTAGTGGGTTTGGGACATTCTTCTGCCTTAGCAATTTCGGGGATGAAATTCTTTTAAGGGAGGAGGAATGTGACGACCCGTAATTTTTAAGCATTTGAAATTGGAATATTTAATTGATTTTAGATATTTGAAAGGTTAATTTTAATTTGAATTCCAAACATCACTATTTATTTGATAATTAAATTATTTAATTTAATAATTGGAAGTTGGGTGAAAAACTGAATCTTCAGTTTTAAGCTTGTGAAAAATAATTTGAAGGCTTGTAAAATGTATATTGATAGAACTGAAGACGGTAAAAGTGTTAAAATTGAATTTGGGAAGGTCGTGTTAAGTTGTGAATATATATCGTTTAAATTAACGTTTAAAAATAGCCTTCCGAGGCACAGTCTCAGAAGTCGACGAAACCAGTTCTATTGGATCCGTAATATTATATTATTACTGAATTTCAATTTTCGTAAAGTTTGGAGTTGTTGTGTGAGCGTACGATATATAAACGCACTGAAATTTATATCTGAAATTTAATATATAACTGGGTTCATAAAGCTATCTTCTCCATACGATCGAATTAGGGCTCGAAACCATTTCCATTACATTCGGAATAGGGGTATAGCATTATGAACGCCTAGCGGCATGCCTCGATAGGAGGTCCAGCTTTTGACCTAACATTTCGAGACGATTTAAACTTAAAATTTAAATATAATTTACATATATATACTAATCACCTTCAGCTGTAATTCTTTCCCATCCGCTACGTTTTCTTTTTCCCATCAGCATGGTTCTTTTCTCCATCGAAAAAACTTTTTGCATTCTCTGTAGCAAACAATGGCAGGCATGCGAAGCAAAATTTCTACGCAAGGCATCTTTTCCTTTCTTTAAATCACACGACTTCTCCTTCTTTTTCTCAGATCGAATCAACGAAAAAAACGGCCGAATTAAACAAAATCTCCCCTTCAAAATCAAATCGCCTTTCAGCGCATTCGAGCCGAAATCGAAATCAACCTCCCATCGAAGATTCATTTCAACTATCATGGACGCGAGCGTATGTGGGTTGCGTATACGTAGAGCGCGCATAGGGGAGGATGCTGGGTTAGAGGCATGTTTTTCTTAGGGCTCGCCGTCGTCAAATTTTGTGAGGTAAGACCTCCTGAAGGGGGTTTGTCGTTGAGCTTCAGTGGATTGAGATGGGGGTGTTGGCAACCAGTGTCGGCAAGGCTGGGGAGCTCAGAATCTCGAGCTAGGGTCGCGATGTCTGATGAGTTTGGTAGGCTCTGTGTGGTTGCAATGGTGAGGGTTGGAGGTTGGGCAAATCGATACTCTACTGAAGTCGAGTTGTTATCGACGAACGCCATGGGAATTTCCGTAGTGAGGGAGGCAGTTGCATTTGAGGCAGTAAGGTATAGCCTGTTTAGATTAATTTAGTACGTATATATGAATGCATGCTATTAGTTAGGAAAGAAAATAAAATAAATATATTTATAACTCAGTATTTGATTTTTTACAGTAAGATGCAAAACCCTTTCTGTTTTTGATTTAAATATATATGTACATATAGATTGGAAATTATATATATAAGCAGAGAAGGTATTTTTTTAAACCAGACTTTATTTTTACTATATATATATACATTAAAATTTCTACAGTAGAGAAGATTTCTGTTTGTTTATCTACCAAAAAGGAAATATAAAATAAATGTACGTCTGCACATTTAAAACTACTAGTTTATTTTGAAGTAATTTATTTTAGAGGTTAATTTGTTTAACTTACTTATCTAATTATTTTAGTTACCAAGAACATTTTACTAAAAGGAATTAGTTTAGAATTTAATGATTAGTTTTAAAAAATCATTGGTTAACTAAATTTATTAAATTGAAATTGATTATTCGATTTATTTCGAATATTAATAAATTGTAAATGTTTATACAAGGTCAAAAATAATGGAGAAACAAGCCGGTTTGGATCGGATTGCAAATTGAAAGTCAAAGGTGAGTTAATCTCACTCATCTGGTTTTAATTTAAATTTAGATAGTTAAATTCAATAGTTGGTTAAATGACTGAATTGATTGGAAGTGGTATATTATATAGTAGTATATAGTATATGTGATTGATTTCCCACATTATATAGCTGATGAGACCCTATGCGCCGCATAATAGCGGAGGATATTATAAAAATCCCATATACCGCGATATTATACCTCGAAATGGAATTGGTATTTTATTGTGCTAACATCTGTGGATGCAAGAAAAAAGGTTGGAGGGATCCAACTGGATTCCTCAAAATATTTGGACTTGTTAAAATATTCTGTGACATAATTATTTGCTATCCTGTGATGAATTATATTGATAATCTGGAATGTTAAATACTATGGTTGATTTAAAATATTTCGGAGAACTGTGTTAACAAAATCTATAGAAATGGGATTTCTGAAAAGAAAAAAAAAGAGTGAATTTTGAGTAAAGTAATCATAGAAATTTGAATAAATTAAAAATGAATTGGTAAAGAATAAAAAGTGATTTGTGAATTCTGATAAATTAAATGCAAAGTGCAAGAAATGAGATTTTGAATAAATGGGAATAAGTGATTTTATTTTTAAACTCAAGTGATATTATTTCAAGAAATAAAGAATTTATTTTGAAATTCAACGTTTAAATTTATTTGAAAGGATAAAGAAGAAATTTGGGAAATATGAAATTGGTATTTTCATTTAAAAGATTTTAAATCATAATTAAAAAATAAAATATGATGTTAACGGACTTTGAAATAAACTTAGTAAGTAAAGGAATTTATTTCAAAATGAAGTAATTTGGAAGTCAATTTGAAAATTGATTTAAGTGTTGAAATTGGAATTCTAAAAGGGAAGTGAGATGAATAAATGTGTAAACTGGGTTTATAAAAGTGAAGGAATATATTAGTTGATATTTGAAGGAATAAATTCACGGTGAGAATTTATTAAAGGAATGAGTAAATTTGTTTAGAATATAAATAGTGATTTATTTTTATGATGGGAAAGAAAAGAGTATTTCCCTGAATAGCCAAGTACGTTTCAAAGCAAATTTTTAAGTATAAGTAAAAAGTTTAAGTTGTTTAAAAGTATGTTTTAGAAAAGTTGTTATTTCTAAATGTTTAAATTTTGAAGTAAGTTTTTTTCTAATTTATTATAGCGGTAATTATTTAAAGGTGGCTTGGTATTATGTTTTAAAAGTTAGAAATTTAGTTTTATATTGCACAAGGTAGTTTTATTTTGAATAAGTATATATTTTGAATAAATATTAAAGTAATTTTTAATTTAAATGTTTTAAAGTATATTTTATAGTAAAGTATTTTAAATTATTTTGAAAATCTAAAGTTTTTGTGCTTGGTATTTTTAGTGGAAATAAATATTTGGAAATTTTTTTGATGGGAAAGTGTGGTTAGGAAACTGTTTTTGAGGTAAATAAATAATTCAGGAGAAATTATTTATGTTTGATGGTTTGTGTGAATGTTAATTGACAGTTAAATAACCGACCATCAATATTGGACAATGCACTGATCGTTTCGAAGAGACCAGGATCGAGATTAATTTCTCGAAAACCACTTCAATCCGGCTTGAACGTTTCGTGGAAAAACGAGTTCGGAGTCAATGATGGAGCAGTGAAGTGCAAGGGCTAGTCGCTACTAATCCTGAGGATGATACCAAAATTGGTGTAGTAGTAGTAGTTCCTTCGGTTCCATTCGAACCCGGAATGGACTTGTATGGATGAATGCTTTCAGAACATTGTTCGTCGACGGAAATTCTATCGGTTTAGAAAACCGTCGAACGAATTTAAATTAAAAATAACCGCAAGCGCACGGTGTACGAATGTAGCACGTGGCGAATACGGGTCGATCCGCAGGGAATTGTTGATTTAAATTTTCTACTCAATCAAATTAAAACCAAAGTCGAGTGAAAATTAAGCTAGAAAATTAGCTAATTAACTAAAAGAAAATTGATAAAAGTATGAGAGTTTGAGGACAATTTAGAGATAAATCCACTCTCTAGATCACATAAATCAACAAAATGAAGTTATGATCTCTCTTTTCTTTTCATTAGTGTAATTAGTTGATGTGCTTATCATAAGTATGGTATATTTGTGCTATTAATTAGCCTAATATAAACCATCAAACTATAACACAACCACTAATACACATTTAACTCTCATGAAATATGAAAACAAGTTGAAATAAAAATCTATTTTAAGCATAGCCTATTAACTATTGTTTAGAAATATAGGCTATCAAATTTCAATTTCAACATTCACTTCTTTGCATAATCAAATTTAGATGAAGAGGCAATTTGTGTTATGTTTGTTTAAGCATAGCCTAATTGTTATGAACAACATAGACTATCAAATTCAAAGTTAAACAACAAGTTAACCACTTCATACATTCACATTAAAGCACAAAAAGAGAGTACAAAACATCAAAATGTTGAAGCTACATGATTAGAGGCTTCATTACCCCTAAATTGAAGGGATTAGCCTCTCATATTTGTCATCATATGAACAAATGTAGCAAGCAACATTGAATAAAAAGAAGAGAAAAAAGAGAGAAAAAAGATAAACTATACTACTTGCATGAAAAATAAATCTACACTACAACATGAAAGTAAATAAGCATGAAAATAAAAAGAACATGTATTGAAGTTGCATAAAAAAAACTACGTAAAGAGAAATGGCCAAGTAGCCATGAAAGAAAAAAGAGAACTTGTCTTTTATTTTGATCCTAAACTAATGAAGAGAGACTAAGAGAAGAGATGATGTTACATGAAACATAAGGGGTATTTATACAAGTTAGAAACCCTAATGCATATTTTTGGGGAGTACCCAAAATGCCCTTGGAGGAAGTGTGGAGGCCAAGTTATCATTAGCATGTTTTAATCCCCACTTAAATGTCCATGAAGCCATTAAATCCATAAGCATGTGCATTAGCCTTTAATTTGCACATTAAGGTAGGTGGGTAGGTGGGGTCCTCCATGATCTTCACTTTGAATTATTTCCATCTTAATTCCTTTGTATTGATTTTGTGCATGCATATCTTCATGAAACCACTTGTAAAAGTCACCAAATTTCCTACAAAAAACATAGAAAATTCTAAGTAAATTTTCACAATTTAATAAGTGCACAAAAATGACCATTTCACCCTTGTATGAAGATGAATGTGTGACAATTTGGAATTAATGTGATTTTTGGTTAAAACAAGTTAAAATACCTAATATGATCATTTATTTAATTTAAATAGATTAAATATGGCGATAAAAATGTGCACATTTACGTGCGCATCAAATACCCCGACACTTATCTTTTTATTCATCCTCGAATAAAGAAAAAACTAAGATAAATCCGTTTTCGTAGGGAGCACGATTGCATTGAGCGTATGCAACAAGCCGTTAAACCTCTGGGTGTCCCCAGTAGGAGGAGTGTTGTCTCGTGAGGGTTTTCAGCGGATACTACCCACAAAATCCAAGTGCAGGATGAAAATATTTACAAAATGCAAGATTTATTTACAAAGTGATGAATGAAAATTTTTGAAAATATTTACAAATGAAGGATTTATTTTTAAATTGACACGAATAAGTTAAATAAAGGTTTTGGTTATTATCTTGAAAATTTATGTCATTTACTCGTCAAAATTTCCAACAAAAATCAAGTTATCATAACAAATAGACAATAGTTTAACTTGTTGTTTCGGTTGATAACAAAGTGTAATTATAAAATGGATCCTTAGTTGATTATCAAAGTTTATCAAAGTGGTATTTCCATTTCTTTTTAATAAAAAATCAAATCAAATAAGTAAAAATAGTGCTAGAATTTCAATTGCTTTCTCTCTCATTATTTGCAAGAAAAATTACACACCTAGCTCAGGTAAACTGAGGCCAGATATACCACCCATGCACTGCCTTTCGGGCTTATGTGAGGGGAGTACAGAGCATGGCGAGTGCATACACTTTCATGCATACACTATCGACCGTAGGTGGTTTTTATTAAGTCTTTTTTTTACATGTGTTCCATACATCATAACCGTGAGGACTTTTAAATGGGTATGAAAGCACATAATCAAAAATTCCAAGTAATCACCCATGCATAACCGTGAGGACTTTTAAATGAGAGTGAATACTTGGATGTTATTATTTTTTATTTTTATATTTTTTTTTGAGAGGGAGTTTTGCAAAATCATCTTAGCACCATTTAACTTAGAAGACAAAAAAATGTTATATCCTTTACTTTAAATCAACCACTTTTTAAAACAAAGATTTTCAATTAGGATGTACTTCATAATTAACACGTATGAATCTTCCTATATACTAGTTAAACCATTATTATTTGTAATCAAACTTCATTTTTATTTTTGTTAAGACCAATAAATTGTCAAAAATTTCAATTTAATAAACCAAAGCCATATATTTATCTTATAGTGTTTCTTTTAAAAATAAATCAAAAGAAAATATGTTTTTGGGATTTTTTTTAAATTTTTTTTGGTGATTTTAAAGCTAAAATAAACCATGAAAATAAAAAAAATGAAGACGAGTCTCCTCCCCACACTTGATTTTGACTGTGTCCCCACAGTCAACCCAAGTGGAAGGAGAAAAATAAAATAAAAATCCAATATTTACATGAAAAGTTATTACTTACAAGAGATGAGAAAGTATACAGTCAAAAAGTAAATGAAACGGTCTTCTACAGACCAATTCATTTGTCTCGTCAAATGTGTGAGACACAGCTTAAGCACAAAAAACCAAACCGTAAAAGATTTCGAAGTTGAATGTTGATTTGGAAAAACGAATGTCGTTTTAATGAAAATTGAATGAGTTGTTTTGTTTTCGATGATTTTTGGGGTTGATAAAACAATTGATTGAAGTTCAAGTTCATTTTCATCAATTTGAAATTCAAGCTTATCATTGAAAATATTTTCAAAGCTATTGATTTCAGAATCAAAATGGAGATTTTCATCTTCCCCTTCAGAATTCAACAACTCGTTTTCAAAAAGTCCATAAAACTCATGTTCGTTAAATTCGACCTCCTTTTTTGGATTATCAACAACTTCATCATGTAAATCGAGTTTAAAATTCAAAGTTGTCGTATTCAAATTTTCAGAAAAAGGAAGATCGAAGTTTAAATCGAGTTTCGCACCCTCAAAAGAATTGAAATCCAACGTAATTACCCTATTTTCAACAACTTGATTAAGATCATCATTTTCAATTTCAAAAGTTGTTGTTTGAAAATCGCCGATTGTGGTAAAAGATGGATTATCATTTGACTCGTCACACGTTTGAATTTGGTTTTGTTTTTCACGTTGTTTCATATAAGTTTCAAACAACGAATTTGTGTGATCATCGTAAATTTCATTTATTTGTTCAACTAAATCCAATTTGTAATTATTAACTTGAGAATTATCGATTTGGACTTGTTGAGAACAAAAATTATCAATCACATCATAGTCGAGATTATTTCCATTGCCAAAATTATTTGAAAAGTGGATCATATTTTCGCTTTGATTTTGAAATTCATCTTGAAACTCGAAATTGAATTGGCATGTGTTACACTCGAAATCATTTGAACTTTGAAGTGAATTCAAATTTTGATTATTTTGAAAACCTTGATTCGAGTTATTGCACAAATATGAATTGCACAACTCATTTATCTCTTGATTTTGTTGCGTAGAGAGTTCAAGTAACGACGAAATGCTATTTTCGAGAGTTGATGTTTGATCATTATTTTGAAAATTTTGTGGTTCAAAATTCGAATTGTCTAGACAAAAGTTACTGTTAAAATATCCATACGAATTTGGAGTGAACTCGTATGGATTATATTGATTTTCATAGTTAAATTCAAGTGAGTAAGAAAAAGGAAACTCGGACATTTTTAGGATTTTTTTTTTTGGTTTTTTTATATAAAGAAAAATATTTACAAGTATAATTTATTTTTCAAAATGGAAAATTGATTTTTGTTTTGTTTTTGGTTTTTCTAATTTTTTTTTTGTTTTTGAAAAGGTTTTATAACTCTTTTTTTTTTTGGTTTTTCTAAATTTTTTTTTTGAATTTTTGAAATTTCAAAGAAAAAGGATATAAAAATTTCAAAGGAAAAAGGAATATTTACAATTTTTTTTAGTTTTGGATTTTGAATTTTTTTTTTAATACGCATGAACTAATGAAACTAAATGAATGCAAGGTTCTAATTACAAATTATTTATCCTATGTTAACCCAAAATTGTATAATCACAAATTGTCTTAGATAAACAAGATAGTTCTCAGCCAGGTAACAGACAGGATTTATCGGTGCACCACGAATCACTGTAGCAATGCAGCCGAAGGTTTAAGTACCTTTAGAGGAACAACCACTATAATATTTACGAATCACCGTAATATTTATAAATGGTTATTACTCTGCCGTAGCCTAGACACCAAGAAATTAAATTGTTCAAAGAAGACAGATTGTCAATATACAATTAAGTGTTATTGATGTCTAACTGTTTTTATTAATCAAAATCTAAGATGAAATGCAAAGCAAAAAGTAAACGTGTATTAACAATGTAACTAAGAATGGATTTTTGTTTTTGAATTTTTTTTTAAAATGCAAGCAAACAACAATGCAAAGCAACTAAAAACAAGAGATAGACAAGCAAGCCGTTTTTTTTTGGGCAAGCTTTGCAACGCAATCCACTTATTGTTCCTTATCTGCTTCCGCAACCTGAAAATAAAAACAAGATATATATATATACACACAGCTTCTTTTTTTTTAAGAGAAAGTAACTAAAAAAAATTGAAACCAAAACAAACAATTTACCAAAACCAATTTCACTAAATAAATAAGACCGAAAACTTTTTGTTATTATTACTCTCTTTTTAAAAAAAAAATATATTTAAACAAAAGAAAACACAAAAGGTTTGAAATAAAACAAAACAAAATAATAACTTAGCCCAATAGGCCCACTACCTACTAACAAAGGAAAACAAACGATTACAGTTAAAACAAACGACCACTACTTCCTTCTCTTCTGTAAAACAGCTTATCAAAAGAAAAGAAAACCAAATCCAATTTGCCTTTCTCTAACGAAATCCAATTCTAATTCACGAACCCAAAAAATAATAATAAGGAAATGCGAAATCAAAATCTGCGGTTAGGGTCGCGATGGTTCAGGCTTCGGTTTGGGTTGTTCAATTTCAGCGATGAGGTGGGCGCCTACTATGGTTTGCAGGCAGATGATAGTGAAGATTAAGTTGGGTGAGTTTGGGGACTTGGGATTGCTTGAGGCTGCTATCGGTTGCGGCTTGAGTTCGAGGTGATGGAATCGATGAGGCGAGTCGCGGTGATTTTAAGGGGGGTCGTACTATGGTTGCGGTGAGGTGGAGGGGACTTACGACAGTGGGATTCTGAAGAGTAATTGTTCAAGGAGATGTGATTGGCGAAAGTGGTAAGTTTGGTCGCAGCAAAGTGTTCTCTAGTTCAGGTTGGGGGTTTGGCAATTGGAGATTTTCGAGGAAACTGTGAAGTACGAGTTGCTCAATTGGGGTGGTTCGTTTGCAAATTTGGGATGTTGAAGCTCAAGTAGTTCTGGTGGTTGTAATTACTTTGGATAGGAAGGGGGCTTGCGGTAGCGAGTGGTGAAGATGTTGGTGAAATGGAAGGCAGCAGTCGGAAGGGGGAGTGGGGGTTTTAATGGTCGAGGAGGATATGTAATGGTGAGTGCTGGAAAATGAGTAAGTATGGCTAGAGGTTAGAAATATTTGTTCGAGCAAGTTGAGGGAAGGCAGCAGGTGTTAAGGTTATATGACAGTTTTGAAGTTGAATGTGATGGTGGTTGTAGTTCTGACAGAGAGAGGGGAGTTGGTGGGCAGAAGTAATGAAATGAGTTTTGGGGTAAGTGATGTGGATTGGGGCAGAGGTTCGAAGTGATGAAAATATGCTGATGATGTTGTGAAGTTGATCTATTGTTTGCGAGGCAGATAGATGTTGTTTGTCAGGTCAGTGATATGGTAGCTGCTGTGTTGTAGGGGGATGTATTGTTTTGTAATGGTAAGATGAAGGATGTTTTGAGCAGTGAGGTTTCTATGGTATGGGATGTGTAGGTGGTCGAAATGGTGACTGATGATGAATTGCTGAAGGGTGTGTGTTTGAGGAATTGACGATGGCGATTTTGTGGTGGTGCAGCTTGATATGTGGAGTTGGGCAGTGTGCAGTTGTGATGTAGTGGTAATGATGTGGAATGTCTGGGTTGGTTGTGATCTGAAGGGTGATTGAAATAAGGAGCAGTAGAAATGAATTATATGGTTTGGATGGCTGTTGGTTAGTGTAGAGGGGATGTAATTCTGGTGGTTGTTGGAAGAATGTGGGCAGTTTCTTGTTTTTGTAACAGAGGACCAGAGTTTGGTGGAAGTCTTTTGTTTCAGGTTGGTGGTTAGATGAAGTGATAATGGATGGTATGCAAATGCAATGTACAAATGCAATGTAAACACAGTGGTATGCAGAGAAATAATGTAAACTGAAATGCAAGTTTGTACAAAAGAAAATGCAATGCAATGTAATTTTAGAGAAATGTTTTTGAAGTTTTTTTTTAATGCAAGAAAACACACACAAAAATCAAATAAAAATAATCCGAAGAATAGAAAATAAAATCAAACAATATCCTCAGCAACGGCGCCAAAAAACTTGTTCGTCGACGGAAATTCTATCGGTTTAGAAAACCGTCGAACGAATTTAAATTAAAAATAACCGCAAGCGCACGGTGTACGAATGTTGCATGTGGCGAATACGGGTCGATCCGTAGGGAATTGTTAATTTAAATTTTCTACTCAACAAATTAAACCAAAGTCGAGTGAAAGTTAAGGTAGAAAATTAGCTAATTAACTAAAAGAAAATTGATAAAAGTATGAGAGTTTGAGGACAATTTAGAGATAGATCCACTCTCTAGATCACATAAATCAACAAAATGAAGTTATGATCTCTCTTTTCTTTTCATTAGTGTAATTAGTTGATGTGCTTATCATAAGTATGGTATATTTGTGCTATTAATTAGCCCAATATAAACCATCAAACTATAACACAACCACTAATACACATTTAACTCTCATGAAATATGACAACAAGTTGAAATAAAAATCTATTTTAAGCATAGCCTATTAAATATTGTTTAGAAATATAGGCTATCAAATTTCAATTTCAACATTCACTTCTTTGCCATAATCAAATTTAGATGAAGAGGCAATTTGTGTTATGTTTGTTTAAGCATAGCCTAATTGTTATGAACAACATAGACTATCAAATTTAAAGTTAAACAACAAGTTAACCACTTCATACATTCACATTAAAGCACAAAAAGAGAGTACAAGACATCAAAATGTTGAAGCTACATGACTAGAGGCTTCATTACCCCTAAATTGAAGGGATTAGCCTCTCATATTTGTCATCATATGAACAAATGTAGAAAGCAACATTGAATAAAAAGAAGAGGAAAAAGAGAGCAAAAAGAAAAACTATACTACTTGCATGAAAAATAAATCTACACTACAACATGAAAGTAAATAAGCATGAAAATAAAAAGAACATGTATTGAAGTTGCATAAAAAAAGTACATAAAGAGAAATGGCCAAGTAGCCATGAAAGAAAAAAGAGAACTTGTCTTTTATTTTAATCCTAAACTAATGAAGAGAGACTAAGAGAAGAGATGATGTTACATGAAACATAATGGGTATTTATACAAGTTAGAAACCCTAATGCATATTTTTGTGGAGTAACCAAAATGCCCTTGGAGGAAGTGTGGAGGCCAAGTTATCATTAGCATGTTTTAATCCCCACTTAAATGTACATGAAGCCATTAAATCCATAAGCATGTGCATTAACCTTTAATTTGTACATTAAGGTAGGTGGGTAGGTGGGGTCCTCCATGATCTTCACTTTGAATTATTTCCATCTTCATTCCTTTGTATTGATTTTGTGCATGCATATCTTCATGAAACCACTTGTAAAAGTCACCAAATTTTCTACAAAAAACATAGAAAATTCTAAGTAAATTTTCACAATTTAATAAATGCACAAAAATGACCATTTCACCCTTGTATGAAGATGAATGTGTGACAATTTGGAATTAATGTGATTTTTGGTTAAAACAAGTTAAAATACCCAATATGATCATTTATTTAATTTAAATAGATTAAATATGGCGATAAAAATGTGCACATTTACGTGCACATCAAACATCGTCAGGTGGGCGATGAGCATTCTAAGAGATGTGTTCTAAAAAGGTAACGCTTAGCCCCGAGCCTCATCAACCGGGAATGAATGAAAATCAGGGGTTATGAAGCAAGGCTAAATGGGTAGCTCCCATTAGGGTAAGGTCATCCCTGTCTAGATGTCTCTTTCTATTTCGGCTGTGTGGTGGTTGCTGATCCCAACCGCAGGGTGTTCTTACTCGGGATTATCCAGTAAGGTGTAGTCCCGGTCTTATGTTACAGGGGAATGGAAGTAATTCTCGGTATGGTGATCTAGGCCACATACTGTGACAGGTGGTACCCCAGTGCCTAGTCATTAGTTGGAAATCCATTCTCCCTATGTGCCTTTACGGTTTTGTTTGTATACCTATTAGCTGGAATTTAATAAATGTAACAATTTCGGCTATTTGAATAAGTATTTGTATATAGACCCTATTATAATATCAGAGGATTTTATAACAAATGTTTTAGTATCGTAAGGTAAAAACCCAACATGTTTATTTGTGGCGTGGTCTTACGAGATGCTTTTGATTTTCAAAGGATTTTGAAACTTTAATAATCCATTTGAGTGCGATTTCGCACGCTGGTATTCCAGACTGACTCGGGTGTTATTTAACTATAATGCTCGGGTTAGACTGAGTATTATAGGATACGGGAAAGGATGCTGTGGAGCTCAGAAGACAAGCAGGATGGCGAATACGTACTTCTGTACTTGTTTTAAATATTCCGCTGTGTTGATTAGCTATGCATTCAGTTTTGTGAGGACAGGTTATGATTACTGTCTAGTTGTGTGTGATGTATACTCAGATGATGTAACATATAAACAAATTTGTTTTTGTATAAAGATCGTTTATTATCTATTATATTTTATTCCACTGCGATGGTTAGATACGGATGTTGTTTTTTATTTTCTTCTTCCACCTCTTCCTCTTTAACCCTAACAGTTCGTATTTTCGTTCACCTTGTGTTGATATGTTGGAAAATAGTGTTGACTTAAGGGGTACAGATTTGTGGGTTGTTACATGTAACGACCCGGAAATTTCAAATCTTGAAATTTCCAGATAGTTAGAAAAAGAAGAAAAGAGATAGAAGTAGAAGAAACAAAAAACCAAACTCAGAATCTCACATTCGCAGCGGATAAAATATAATATCGAATAATATTCTTTACACAAGAAAGCTGTATCAGTCAATTACATTTTAATACATCATAGTTACAACATTTCACAATCAATGGACAGTTAAAACAACATGCCCCAAATAAACTACAATATATCACAACGGAATACACTCCATACGTTCCTACCATCCAGCTCGCCTCCTGGGCTGCAGAACGTCCTTACTTGAAAATCTGTAACACTCGGTCTGACTTGAGCATTACCTCAAGGTAACACCCGTGTCAAGCTGGAAACCAGCGTGAGTAAACCCATCAAACATTGAATACAAAAGCATTGAACATAAATAAACCCGGGGTAACTCATATCAATTTACAAATTCACAAATTGTTATAGACATCACTTATTTCACATATCAATTTCTAAGTGCCAAAACATAGATTAAATGATCCAATTCACTTAAGTCATTCCACTTCAGCCTATTGGTTTCACATATCAAATTATAAAGAATCGAAGTGGTTTCGGGTATTTATTGATACCCGACTCCGGTCTCTTCGAATTCAATACCATCTTAACCTAATTTATTCAAGTTAAATATATTCAACTTTGAAATAAAAGATGTCACCTTTTTACACAGCAATTCATCATTGAAAGATAACCACATTAACATTTTCCACTCAGAACATATCATATCACCAAGCATTTCATATCAGAGATATCAATCAATTCAAGACATTTAACATCATCCCATCATTCGTAGGCAAGATTGATCATTTCCAAACTTAATTTAATTTATCTCTAATTAAATTAATTACTATTCTTTAGTCACTTAGATTACCTCTTCTTAAAATTAATTGATCACAAACTAATTAATTTATTATCCTTTAATTATCCATCTTAATTAATCACCCTTGATTAATTATCTTCCAATTACGTTAAGTAATTAGCCTTTAATTAATAACCCAAATTAATTAACCTTTGACCATCAATATTAATTACATTGATCTGTATTAATTACTGAAATTAATTATTCTATACATTGATTAATTATTCCTTAATTAATCACAGTTCTTAACTAAACCTTAATTTATTTCCATAATTAATTAATCCTTTAATTAGTTAGAATAAGTAATTAATTCTTAATTACTTTCACTAAGAAACTATCATTAAATAAAACACATTTAGAAATCTCCCATTTATTTCCTTCCTTATTAAATTATTTCTTAACCACTTCCATGATCACAAATCAATTTCATTAAGTAATTATTCTGAATTACAGTAAGCAATTAACTTTTAAGTTGTTTTACTAATTAATCCTTCCTAATTTACTACAATCCTTTACTAGTTAAAGATAATTCCTTTGTTCACATAAACGACTATTTCACTCCTTAAATACATAAGAAACCATTTTGAAATCAATATTATATGATTTACTTTAAACAAAATAATTTTAAACATTAAAATTTACATTTAACATCTTAAAAAAAATACTCAATCATTGAAACTAAATTTCCATTCTAAACTTATTTATCTTAAACATATTCTAAACTAAATTTTAAATCCCGAAATTTCCAGATAGTTAGGAAAAGAAGAAAAGAGATAGAAGAGGAGGAAACTGAAAACCAAACTTAGAATCTCATATTCGCAGCGGATAAAATATAATATCAAATAATATTCCTTACACAAGAAAGTTGTTTCAGTCTATTACATTTTAATACATCAAAGTTACAACATTTCACAATCACTAGACAGTTAAAACAACATGCCCCAAATAAACTACAATATATCACAATGGAATACACTCCATCGTTCCTGCCATCTAGCTTGCCTCCTGAGCTCCAGAACGTCCTTACCTGAAAATCTGTAATACTCGGTCTGACCCGAGCGTTACATCAAAGTAACACCCGAGTCAGGCTGGAAACCGGCGTGAGTAAACCCATCTAACATGGAATACAAAAGCATAGAACTTAAATATACTCGGGGTTAGTCATATCAATTTACAAATTCACAAATTGTTATAGACATCACTTATTTCACACATCAATTTCTAAGTGCCAAAACATAGATTAAATGATCCAATTCACTTAAGTCATTCCACTTTAGCCTACTGGTTTCACATATCAAATTACAAAGAATTGAAGTGGTTTCGGGTATTTACTGAAACCCGACTCCGGTCTCTTCGAATTCAATACCATCTTAACCCAATTTATTCAAGTGAAATATATTCAACTTTAAAATAAAAGATATCACCTTTTTACGCGGCAATTCATCATTGATAGATAACCATATTATCATTGTCCACTTAGAACATATCATATCACAAAGCATTTCATATTAGAGATATCAATCAATTCAAGACATTTAACATCATCCCATCATTCATAAGCAAGATTGATCATTTCCAAAATTAATTTAATTTATCTCTAATCAAATTAATTACTATTCTTTAGTCACTTAGATGACCTTTGCTTAACATTAATTAATCACAAACTATTTAATTTATTATCCTTTAATTATCCATCTTAATTAATCACCCTTTATTAATTACCTTCTAATTACTTTAAGTAATTAGCCTTTAATTAATAACACAAATTAATTAACCTTTGACCATCAATATTAATTACATTGATCTGTATTAATTACTGAAATTAATTATTCTATACATTGATTAATTATTCCTTAATTAATCACATTCCTTAACTAAACCTTAATTTATTTCCATAATTAATCAATCCTTTAATTAGTTACAATAAGTAATTAATTCTTAATTACTTTCACTAAGAAACTATCATTAAATAAAACACATTTCGAAATCTCCCATTTATTTCCTTCCTTATTAAATTATTTCTTAACCACTTCCATGATCACAAATCAATTTCATTAAGTAATTATTCTGAATTACAGTAAGTAATTAACTTTTAAGTTGTTTTACTAATTAATTCTTCTTAATTTACCACAATCCTTTATTAGTTAAAGATAAATCCTTTGTTCACATTAAACAACTATTTCACTCATTAAGTTCATAAGAAACCATTTTGAAATCAAGATTATATGATCTACTTTAAAAAAAACAATTTCAAACATTAAAATTTACATTTAACATCTTAAAAAAATACTCAATCTTTGAAACTAAATTTCCATTCTTATTTAAAACCCTACTCCGGAGAGTAGAGTTAGGGGATACAGCTATCTGCCACACTGACCCCCCTTTTAAGCTAGCCCAGCACATAGATATGATGTCCCCAACCAGTTTTTATCTTGGATTTATCATGGACCCACCTCCGTGCCTTGAAATTGAGGGTAGGGCAGACGAGGATCGAACCTACGACCTGCTTACCAGGAAGCAAGTATCTTACCACTAGGCCACTATCCATTCTAAACTTATTTATCTTAAACATATTTAAGAAATTAGTTAAATATTCTTTTTAAAATATCCCTTTATCTAGTGCACCTCTTAAGTAATTAAAACTAGACAACTAAACTACCCTAGCCAAATACGAGTATTTCTCGTATTATCCTCTTCGAGACATAACGCAGACAACACGAGATTGAACTCAAGAAAACAGCCTTCTCCCAGACTTCTCTCTTGCCTGATACATCATACATGTGTGCACGATGCACGGCGAACTATGTGATGCCGACACTTCCTCCGGCCATCTCCAAACCGTCGAGGACCATGACAAACCTCACGATCACCCAAATCAACGAAATTGAGCTGAACTCAAATTCAAGCCGAAAAGCCAAAATTGGAACTAAACACTATCATCAACTCTCCCTCACCATCGATGATCTCCGCCTCCAGATGACACAAAACTTCGTCTAAAATCTCGCCCCGAACCAAGCTTTCGTTTCCCCCACGGCCGGCCTCCTCCGGTGCTCCCAAGATAGAGCGGTAACCAACTTTCCAATCTTGACAAAAAGCATTCGAAAACCCTACATCGACCAAAACCCAATGCCTAGACGAGCTAGAAAAGCTTCAACTATTTTTCCCAACCTTGTCAGGCCCTCAGCTCGCTACAGCCAATTCTCGATTAGTAACAGTGTCGTTGATTACCGAAGAAAGCTTTAAATCCAAAATCCGTTCACCACATAAATTCTCTTTCGATTCTAAATTAAATTTTTTGATTTAACTTCTAAAAATCATGGTTTCAAATGGAGATTATGATTATATAGGTGAATCCAAGAATTATTATACTTAAATTTTACCTATTTATAATTTTTCACTGTCTTTTCAATATTTCCAGAATTGTACTAAATTATTTCACCTAAAAATAATTTTAAATCTTATGAAATGTATAAACAAACATAATTCATTTGAAATCCCAAGTCTAACAGAGACTAGATAGGGAGAATATGAATTTTTGATTTAAATGTTGAACTCTGTAACTTAAAACAGAGGTGATACAGATATATTCATACATGTACACAGGTTCCTGCTTTCATATATACATATTTCCAGATCTATACAAATTTACGTACATAATTTCAAACATGCATCCCAGTTTTACTTTCAACATTTACCCTATGAATCCAAATTAAAATTTGTTTTAAGCATAGATTACTCATAGTATTTGGTTTAAACAGAGTAAATGTTTTTTTACTCTTCAAACATGCGTGCACCATTTTTAGGTATACGTATACATGCAAGCAAATTTTTACATCCAAACTTCAATGATTAATGCATAATGATCAATATACAGATAGATTTGAAGGGTAGTTTACTCACCAAATAAAAAACAGTGAACTAATTTTTGGTTCCAGCTTTAAATTCCTTTGATCTGAAATTGCTATACTTATTAATCAACACCGTTTGTTGTTGAATTGCTCAGATTGAAGTTGTATTTGAACTATGTTTGATTTCAGGTTTGCTTCATTATCTCAGGTTGAAGAATGCAGGCTTTTGATGATTTGATTTTGTACTTAAATTTTCCTTCAGGTTTTGTTGTTAATTTCATCTTCTCTCTTTTTTCTCTAAGCTGCTTGTATTTGGGTTTTCATATTTTAGTTTGCTAAGTTTTGTTTTTGAGTAGAAGAAAATGATAATAGAGGGAATTTAATGATATATATAACTTTGTTGTTCTTTGAATTATTATTATTAAAAAAAGAAGGAGCCATTGACACTTGTCACTAAACATATTATATTTGCTTACATTTGTTATAATGCAAAGAAAATTTGTTTATATTTGTAAATCCATGTTTATACGTTTTTATGTGTATTTATATTTTATTTTAAATTTAGCTTTTATATTATAAATGTCTTTTGTGTTTAAATATTTAAATTTTATCTTACATTAATCTTACTTAATTATATTAATATGATCCTTAAATGAAAATAACAAACTATATACTAATAAAATCATATACATATATATTTTATATCCAATTTGTTTAAGATCTTTGAATTTCCAATTTAAATTCAAATTTAAAATTAACTCATATAAGATATATATATATATATATATATATATAAATACCTTTATTTATCAAGTTTTATTTATTTAACCAAATGGAATCAGTATTTCAATGATTTAAAATTAGTTAATTGTCCAATTAACAGATATTAATAATTCGGGTTATCACAGCATGAGAACTCTTAAAAGGGTTGAAAAACAACCGGAGTGATGAAATACTTGTTATTATCTAATATGGAGTAGGTCGATCTTACCAAGTAGGGGTCGAAAGGTTTTCGACCTTGGTACGTTTTATCTGGAAGTGTACTATGATGGGCGGTACCAACCGTAGCCTTATAATTGATGGAATCCATTCACCAATAAGTACTTTTAAGACTTAAAGCTATACCTATTATATTGGAAGTTAATTAATGTTACAATTTCGGCTATGAATAAATATTTATTTTAAACCATAGACATTATTATAATATCAGAAGATTTCTTATAGAATTGGTTTGGTTATCGTAAGTAAAAACCGGTCCATGTTTATGTGCGGCGTGGTCTTACAAGATATCTTTATTTTGAAAGGTTTTAAAACATTAAAATCACTTTGATGTGTGTTTCTCATGGTGGTTTACCAGGCTGATCCAGGTGTTATTTTCTTATAGTTCTCAGGTCAGATCGAGTATATTACAGATCTAGCTTGGATGCTTTGGAGCTTCAGGAGATGAGCTGGATGCCTCTATTAAAAGTGACTGTGCTACAAGATCGAGCTATATGGAATATATAAAGATAACTAGTGTGGAAAATAACTGTAAAATAAAATAGCAGTAAAGTAAAGTGGCACCAGGATTTTTTATAATGGTTTGAACTCTCGTTCTACGTTTAGTTCTGACTCCTTTTGGAATTTAAACTAGAAGCCCTCAATTAACCCAAAGGAATAGGTTTAAACCGCCTGAAAAATCGAACAGGACTTGACCGCCTCAGCAACAGAACAGGACTTAATCGCCTGAGAAACCAAACAGAACTTGGTTACATGATTGTCTTGACTTTGTGTGTTCGGATAACACAAATTTGTGGAGTTGCTTGTAAGATATGGAAGTGAGATCGTAAGAAATGAAAATATGAAATCAAGTAAGCATTAGTTCCATAGAATATGATTAAAGTTAGATCAAGAAAGAGAAGTAAGTTAAGTGATTTGATCAATGAAACTCAAGTATATTTATAGTAGATAAGGAGTTGCAACTCCTGGTGAAGAGAGCTCTAAGAATAGCAATAGTTGCAACCCTCGGCGAGAAAGAAATCTTTTCAGAAAGGAAGTGTCTTTTCAAGAATATGACAGTTATGTTACGAGCTAAGATGTTGGTTTTGATGACAACAACCTTTTTAATTTATCTTATTGTAAAATATATACTAACACTATTGTCTAGATAGAGATCTATATGCAGGATATATATATATATATATATATATACATACATACATATATATATATATATATATATATATATATATGCAGGTATTGATTACTAAAGACTGATTTATATAAATACTCAAGACTCAAGGTTGAGAATGGAGATATCAAGACTGAAGACTCTAGAGTATCAAAATCAAGATTTCAAGGTAAGTGTCTAGCTTTTGTTAAAACTTCATAATATCATGGAAATCTTCATTTCAAATTTCATTTAGGATGGAACCCATTTCTATCTTCTTTGTGGCTTACAAACCCATGACAAGTAGCTTACAAACCTATGACAAGTGGCTTACAAACCCACGAACATCCTCGTTTTGTACAAGTTCTCGAGTCTTGATGTGATGAGATATTCTGCAGGAAGAAGCTTGTAAAAATATTTCAAAATGGTTTTCCAAAATGATTTTCAAAACTACTTTTCAAAATGTTTCAGCCTTAAAAATTAACTTTTCAAATGATTTTCAAAAAGATGTTTTAGCCTTAAAATATTCTTTGTTTTTGTTTTTAAATAAACTCTTGTTTTAAACTTCATTTTTTTTGAAACTATCTTCTGATTTTTAAATATTTTTTATTATATATATACACACACGTGAGATTTAAAATCAAATTTATATATACATTCTAAAAATATATTTTTCTACTCTTCTTTGTTTTAAAACATAAGAAAATTAGTTTATTTTACTCCAAAATAATTTCATCTTGTTTTCCTTTCAATACCATTTTCAAAACAAATTTTACATTGTTTTTTAACTAAGGATGTCGACTTCATGGGATACCCCATGTCGACATGGTGGCCGTTAAATTCAAAAGTTTCAATTTTCAAAAAAGTGTCTATTCGTTTAAATCTCTTCATGAATGGTTATGACCGTTATTGGTCTATAAATAGCCTTCACAAACGAATTTTTTAACTAACTAATTTTATTATTTTCTTCACTCCTTCTTCTCCACAAATCCATATTCTAAAGTTTTCATATTTTTAACATTGTGTCAAAATTCTGTCGAATTCTCAAGTGAATTAAATTAGAATCTCATTCTTGTATGATTCTCTGTCCTCTCTCGAAGATCAAAGTGCTATTCAGATTTATAGGATCAATTTGTAATCAAAATTTTATCGAGTCTCTCTATAAGGTTTGGTTGTGCTTAGAAATCAATTGAGAGATCTTATGTCCCGTAAATCAAGAGAGTTTGCCCCGGACTCAAAGACAGGAGGTTACCTCAAGACCTTTAGAAACTGAGGATTATAATCTCGACATTGGTATAATAAAAATCTGTATGATGTGTTTGCCTTGGTGAAGGACTGGATGTAGGGTTACTCCAAACCAGTATAAAATCCGGTGTGTTCTTTCCTTTTACTACTTTTTATTTACTTTCTGCATCTGTGTTTGATTCTGTGATTAAGTTCTGCATTTTTTATATCATAATTTTTAATTTAGTCCATATAAGTCTTAGAATCCATTAAACACTATTCACCCTCTCCCCCTCTAGTGTTAAATTAGTCTTAAGATCGTTAATCTGCAATCCCTTTCAAGTTATACAATGTTCAGTCGACTGAAGCGACTGACTTGATGGCTTTAGTCGACTGAATTCAAAATGTGCACATGCATTTGAAAATGCACAGATTCAGTCGATTGAATAATGCCATCAGTTGACTAGTTCGTGTAAATTTACAAAAAAATAAACAGGTTCAGTCGATTGAGGGCATTAGTTCAGTCAACTTAACTATGTATTTCCTGAAGCCTGAATGCATGTGAGTTATAAAATGATAAATTTCAAATCTAAAATAATACATGTGGATATATGAGAATGAGTGATGATATCTTGAGGAAAGATTTTGACAAAGCAACTAGACTTGACTCTAATATACATAATATCCGACTATAGTTTAAATATATATAATATATGAACCATACATTTAGTCGTTGAGTCCGGTCATCGTGGTGGTCGTATATTCATTATTCGTTGTGTCGCTTGAAATTCTTGTTAGCAATCAAAACTTAAGATCCAACATCCATGACGTATTCATGTATATTTTTATTTTCCGTTGCATTTTTTGTTTGTATTTATCAGCAAGTGTGAGGATAGGTGGTTTAACTATTTAGGCTGATGATAGATTAGTTTGCTTTGATTATTTTTTGTATATACAATTTTTTGTTGAAAAGATCCATTGTATATTATATATTATTCATCACTATGTGAGATTATATTCTATCGTTTTTTTCTTTTCCCCTAACTATCTATCTTTCCATTACTTGAATGTTCAGCATATGAATACCGTGGAAGTATTAGTATCGACTTTTAAGGGTTGAAAAGGCGGGTCATTACAAAAGTACTTGCGACCATATTTCAAAAAAATAAACTTGGAAACTACATGTTGGGCCAATAAATAGAGTTAAATTTATACTCCTACCCTAATTACACCCACGGGGCAGAGGTGGTACCATAAGGAGTGGGGTAAGAAGAGCATGAATACGACGCATAAAAGGACTTTAGAAGATGAATGATATTTGACACCTTTGCTAGGCTTAGGCTATATTATGATTGTAGATTTTGATGGATTGCGGATTGAAGATGCACCTTTCATCCTGACAAATAGGAAGTAAGAACCTATACGTTACAAGCATCCGAAAGCCGCAAGTGAAGAAGGATTGGAGTAGGTTTCAACATGGTGTACCCTAATCACCGCAAGAAGATAAGCTGTACTTTTGTTGAAGATGAGTTAAGAATGAGCGGAAAAGAAGGAAAGTCCAAAAGAAAGGATGAGTAAAGTCAATTTTTATGTCCAACCCTAGGTGGAAGAATTTGACAAAAAGATTTTTGAAAATTCATTGAAATGTTTTGAATGAGTTTTTCAACGGATTGATTAGGAAGTTATTGTTTTGAAAAAAATGTTTAAAATTCTTAGTTTTAAATTGTTCAAGTCAAAAGGCTTTGATTTAAAGATTTTTGATAAAGGGAATTTTCATTTTATAAATAAACAGAAAATAGAACGTAGGTTTGGGGTTGATGATTTTTCCCATTTTTATAAATTCAAAAGATTTTTTTTTTAAATCCTCTCTAAGGGGTTGATAAAGGGAGATGGTAGTTGATTAAAATGGGGTAAAGAGTATAGAAGGGTAAGAATGCCCGATAATTAAGATAGGAGAAATATTCCCGTATAATGAAAATACGAAAAATAACAGCTTAAGTAGAAGCTATTAAGACAATAAGAGCAATAGGAATTTATGTAAAATGGTATTGGTAATCTAATTAGAAATAATAGTGGGGAAAATTAATTGGAATATGATGAGAGGGAACCAAAAAATTCCATGGATATGTTGTACTTGCGCATATATTTTTGATAGAACTTAGATTGATGCAGAAGTTGCACGTATCTTTTAGAAAGTCCCCCTCATGTACTATTAAAATCTCTGCTAAGGGTGAAAATGGAAATAGTATAGTAGTAGAAAAATAATAGAATGGAAGTTATCATAATCTACTCCAATTTTCATAGTTTAAAGTTGCAAAACATGTTTTTTTTTTAAAAGCATGCTTCATACGAGAATTGGTTTTAAATGTGATAAATACTTTGGGCTTAAAAACTCTACTTTTGAAAGAATAAAATCTCTATTGTAGATAGATTTTGAAAAGGAATGGTCACAGTTGGAAACTTTTCATAGCTCCTTTTTGGAAACCAAGCAATTTAATTTGATAAAAAGGTTTCTAAGATTATATTTTAAAAAAAGCTTTTGGATTAGGTGAATTCATGATTGTGAAGTTTTAGTTTTATAAAGAGTAGTGAAACCCTTTGTTATGGAGTAGATAGGGATGACTGTGTAGGTAAGCTAGGGTAATTGTTCAAGCTATGAATAAAATATCTATGGATGCTTGTAGGGTAGCAACAATGAATCCATAATAAATATAAGGAATATTGGATGGAACCTAGAAATATTTTATTAAACGTGTGTGAAAGCCATAAGAAGAACCATCGAAGTACTAGGGAATTGTATCAAAGTACACTTTTGTGAGTCCTAGGATATACTCACATGAAAGATCAAGGATTAAGAAGGTAGAACCTATAGTTTGAGAATATTATCATGAGATTTTGATTGAGAGAACATATTATTATGATTGGAGAAGTGGTTAACAAGATAGAAACACACGTGAAGGATGTTAGTTGACTCAAGGTTAAAGATGATAAGATAGGTGGTAAGAAAATTATTCCACCAAACAAATTTTTGACGAGTTATTCTAAATGGGCATAGTTTATACTTCTTACTACTACGCTGTGGGAATGCATAATTTATCTCGAAATCGGGTGTAATGATTGAAGTAATGGATGAGCCTTATTTATTAGAACCAAGGAAGTAAGTGAAGACATGTAGGTGACAGTAGAATGACATACTAGAAATGTTCATCTTAATTTAGTAAGGAGTAATAGGACCCCAACATCAATAACACCAATCAATGATGAAGGGCAATGCCCAACAATTTTTTCTTTTATGGTTTTTGGGTTTTAATCACTAGTTGTCTCCCTTGGGTTATTGGACAATCGCACGATATTATATGGGACATGTTCCTATTTTATTACAGCATTGTTGGTTTAGAAGAGCTTTTTCCGCTATTTAACTATTGAGAAATAGTATAAATAATGAGATCTCATAAGGACACTTAAATAGTGGTAAAATGCTAGAAAAACTAGAAGTTTACAGAATAATTAGGAAATTAAGTTAGCAACTAGAAATTAAAGATGCCTTAATCCCAAAACCATTAGGAGTGTGGGAAAAAATAAATTTTAGCAAATGAAGGATAGGGAAAGGTTTTTGCAAAATCGTAGGTCACTATCCATATGCCTTATAAGTTAAATTTATAAGTATGCTTGTAGGTAGTTTGTTGTTTTAGAATAAAAGAAAAGGTTCTTCAAATCCAAGATTAACTTCATAATGTTACAGTCAATCATATGCATTAACTCATTGATTGAATCCTGATTAACATAGAATGTGGCTTGACTGGTTTAAGAATGGAAAGGAAATGTTTTAAAAAACTATGTCCAAATGCTTTTGACAAGATGGGTATTTAGCAATGGAGAAAGAGATTTTTGATGAAAAACGAATAATTTTCAATTTTCGAATGCCGCATGCTTAACAGGGTCCGATCGTCGGGTTAACGAATGTGAATTTTATTATCCAACAAGGGTAATGGTATACATAACATAGATAATAACAAGGGAAAAGTTTTTTGGCATTGAAATTTCTATTTCCGTAGCTTGTTAATAGTGAAACGAAACTTGCGCTTAGGATAATTACATTTTAACATCCAAAAATAAGCTTCTGTAACAACCCGCATATTTATCGATTATATATTTAAATATTTTGTTTAAATATTTTATCGTTAATCAGATATTGGTCCGAAAAGCTACTTTTTGCAAATGGTCGAATTAGGACTCGAGAGCACTTCCATTGAGTTCGAAATGCCATTTACAATTTTTTTAAGTATAAACATTGATAGGTTTGGAGTTAGTGAAATTTCACTAACTTTTCCCGCTTTGGACTTTGGGTTAGTCTAGCCATTATAACTCAAGTCCATTCTCTCCTTCTCCTCACTCTTCATAAATTTCCTAACATCCAAGCTTTAGCATTAATGGTGAGTGGAAGGGGAAATTAATATTCCAAGCTCAAATTCTCTTGCAAATCCAACATTCAATTCCAAATTGAAGAAGAAGATAGTGGATTCAAGCTTATGATTACTTCTCCATTGCTTTCAAGCTTTTCTTCATAAATTTGGTGCAAAGGTGAGATTTTTATCTCATAAATCTAGCCTATAATTATCTTGGACTGTTGGGAATGAATCCCTATCATGTTAGCATGTACATTTGCATTTGGTTTGGATTGGATTGGCGAAAAACCCCAAATTTTAGTGTTTTTGGTGAAAAACTGCACTTAGGTCGTTCTGCCTATGCTAGGTCGTTCGCGTGGAAAAGTCTCGGCCTTTATATTTTCGTTCCTGGCCTTAGGTCGTTAGGTCGTTCGGAGTTAGGTCGCGAAACTCTAAGTCGCTCGGCCTTTGAGACGCTAGGTCGCATGACCTTCATCCTAATAGGTCGCTTGACCGCTTACATTGTTAGGTCGCTCGGCCTTAAAGCCATTAGGTCGTTGCCCCCCTAGGTCGCTCGGCCTACTTAACTCGACCCATTTTGTGCTAACCCCTTAGCTCGACCTAGCTTAGGTCGTTAGGTCGCGTGGCACATTAGGTCGCTAGGTCGCGACACTTTAGGTCGCGTGATCCATGCCAATAGGTCGCATGACCTTTATACTTTTAGGTCGTTAGACCCTTAAATCATTAGGTCGTTAAGACCTTAGGTCGTCTACTCGTTAGGTCGCATAACATGTTTGCTTTCACTAGGTCGGTTGACCTTTATATGTCGTTAGGTCGCTTGAGGGTTAAACCGTTAGGTCGCTCGAGTGATAAACCCCTTAGGTCGTGTGTCGTTGGGTCGTTCCACCTTGACCCTGCATGAGCCCATTAGGTCATAGGTCGCTGGACATCAGGTCGCTAGGCTTTCAACCTTAGGCCGTTCTATTTAGGTCGCTCGACCGTGCTAATGATAGGTCGTGAGCTTCTTAAGTCGCTCGATCCTATCCTCCCTTAGGTCTTCACTAGGTCGAACCCCATAGCAGGGGCGTTTCCCCCGTACCCCCACCTTGGGGGGTTGCCACCCCCCTGGACCCCGCCTCCGTAGGGGACCTTATCTGAAAAACATTCAACAGAACTTTCTTTGTTGAGATGCTTATTTGACCATTCTTCGAGACAAACTGTCTTTGGCTTCTCGGTCGATTTTATGGTATCACGGCCTTGCTAAAAAGGCGGGATAACAACTTAGAATATGAAGGTTTAAATACTAGTAGTAAATATCAAAACTCTTTCAACAAAATGATTTCAACTCCATTTTCAATAACAAAGCTCTTTTCTTAAATACTTTTCCAATCTACTAGTATATACAAACCTTTACCTCACTCGGATGAGAAATTTGATTAAACGGCTTAGTAAAAAAAGTGGTATGAAACGCTTGCGTTCACTTCGTCGGTTAATTCTTGGACTTGTTCGATTGAACCTCTTGTGACAATTTTCTAGTGAAGATTTATAGTTTTTTCGTAAATATTTAAGTTAAGCAAGTGGTTATGGGTCACGAAGCTAAACTTTTGTATTTACTAGCTTAGTGTAATTGACACTTCTCGTTGATCATGACGATCATTTTATGATTTGGACTAGCAATTGTGCGATTTCTCTTTGTTTGCAAGGTTAGACTAGACCTCATTGGTGTGATTCCGACTCACACATCTCTTTGTCTGCAAGGTTAGTCTAGACACCATTTGTGTGATTCCACTCACACATACCTTTTTGTTGCAAGGTTAGGCTAGACACCATTTGTTTGATTCCACTCACACATACCTTTTTGCTTTTTGGTTAGCCTAGACCTCATCTGGGTGATTCCGACTCACCCATATGAGGTAGCTCCCCATGGTTTTCGGACCGTCATGTGATAGGCGTCTTTCCCCTTTTTTCTGTGATTTCTGGATTTCTTGTGTTGATTTCTGGAATTTATGTCATTGACTTGTTATGAGTACAAGTTTAGGGTATGATGCCCTCTTTGGATCTTTGAGAAGATTCTTGTGATATTGATTTATCTCTTATTGATTGATCTTCTGTTGATCGTCTTCTGCATACTTATAGTAGTATGTCAGTATGGATATTTTATGTTTATGCCATATCTTTAATTTTATATCATGTCATCTGATATTTATAGCTAGACTGATCCGTTTGTTAGTTTCTTAAATAATACTCGGGTCAGGCCGAGATGTTACAGGTGCTTCTGCATGACTTCTTCCAGGGATTTGCTACTCTGACTTTCTGCTAACTATTTAGATTAGCAGTTTTTGTTGTATACACTTGAGATATAGACTCATAGTTGTATTCTTTTGTATTGCACGTGTTGCTATTCTTTTGTATTATTGTGGATCTTTTAGACCACTACTCTGATGTATACTTTCATGTGTTAGTTATATATTCATATCTTCTTCCGCCTTTGTGATATGGATGTGTGACGACCGCCCATGACTCCTGCACCAAAACAAGGAAATAGTGCGCTGAAAGGCGTGCCAGGTAGCCATGGACGATAGTCAGGGTAAAGTAAAACAGTAAACTCTATCGTACAACTCACAGCGCATGGATAAAATACAATAGAGAAATATATAGTGAAGCTCCATAACAGAAAAATCATCATATAAGCATCGTAGTAGTTTTATACAAACATGAATCATCCATACATCAAAGCCTCACTACAAAGCCTCAATCAGATATAACAGTGGAACACCCAGTACATATAGTAAGAAAACTAGTATGCAAAGCCTCCTGCTCGTCTTCGTCATCATCAGCGTAGATCTCTAAGAACAGCACCTGTCACCTGCTACCTAGTCTGCCCATCCCAACATGGATGAACAGCCCAAGGTAATAAGAGGAGACATAAAACCTTGAGTCAGACAAAGTCTTAGCGAGCAGTAAATCAACTATCAAACATACCAAAAGAGCATAAAGGATAAAAGGAATAGGAACCAAACCATCCCACTCCACCTCTTTCTACAGTGATAGCCCCCAGACACACACCAAGGAGAAGTAAGCATAACATAGCAGATAATTAAGGTAAAGCAATAATCACTCGAGTCAAGGGCGATGTTTTCCAAATACAAACCCCCAAGGCCTAAACCAAGATCAGATAAGTACCTAGAAAATACCGCTCTTGGGACCGAATGATGATACAACCAAACGTCCAAACATCCATGACTCTGGCTATCACTGTTATCCTTGCTTTGATTTCACCGTTGATTGAATGACCATCCGTCAAGGGCTAATGGTAACCCCGGTTCTAGGCATAGCTCCGCACGTCATCGTGACCCGCGCCTAGGACTTACCTACTCTGCCCAGAGTACTCAACTACCTACCTGTAGTCTTTTGGGTGTCCCGACTACCTGCCTGTAGTCGTTATGGGCGCCCCATGTACTCTTGCTTTTGAGCATGCTAGAACCTTCAACAACGATGAGATCCAAGCCTCCTAGTCATCCTCCTTAACGACTATCCTCATACTAGCTCAAGCTACCTCTCGAGCAATCCATTATCAACCAACTCGAACCATCCCTCGAGTCATCAACATGCTTGGAATGATCCCTGCCTGGATTACGCCAAGTCTACATCACATCGTACTTCGCTTTATCACACCATAGCAAAGTCTCAACTCAACAACATGGTTTGCCTCATCGCATCATGGCAAAGTTCCATCTCAACATCATCCAATCCATACATATGAGCTTCAACATCCACCTCATATGCCTTTAGCAGCTTTCACCATTCAAGAGCCTCTTCTGTAGCTTTTGAATCATCTTTGACCATACTTGTCCACATCTATCAACTAGATAGCTCATTCACAACAATCAATCAAGGCAAACCTTAATCCAAACAAATACGTATTCAATCAAGATCTAATTAGGCATTTATAACTAAAATGGCAATTTCGTAAATAAATGAGCATAGAACTAACATACATGAATCATGGGTTTTTAGCATAAATCTAGCAAATATAAAACATGGGTTTTGTTTCTATAGCTTAATAAATGAACTTGCATAGGTAAACATCTTCACAAACAATGGATCTACACTTGGATCTAAGAAAAATGCACAAAATCACTATCTACAACACTCCAACAAACCACCAATCCAATATACTCCTTTGGGTCCGCGTGAGAGATAACTACCACTCACCAAATCACCTAAACACCTCAAAACTAAACACTTCAGATCTGGACAGCGAAGATCAAGGCTTGATCCGGCGAAATCTCGCTTAAAACGATGAAATCTAACTTCGTTGGATGAAGATCTTCAACTTTGGTCCTTGAATCTTTGATCTCGATCTTCGATCTTGGATGGATGTTAGAACTAGATTGGAATGGAGAAAAGAAGATGAAGAAATGTTGTAGTCGAGCTCTCAAAATGGCAGCACTTCGTCGCTTCAAAAATCAGTACCAAAAAGTGAGCCAAAGCCCTCTATTTATAGGCTGAAATCTCCCTGACTCGGCCGCTCTTAAGTCGTTGCCGACTCATCTCCCTGAGTCGCCCCCGACCTAAAACTTACGACTCATGCCACTTGCCGACTCAACACAGCATGCTTCAACACGGCTCACGACCTATACGACTCAACCCCAAGACACTACACAACACACACACAGGGTCACACTACCTACCGACCCAACCAAACACGGCACAGCATGCTAACGACTCAAGCCCCTGCCGACTTAACAACACACACGACTCAATTAACATGCCGACTCAACTACACTAAGCTATACTGGGTACTTGCCGACCTAACTAGGTGACGACCTAACAACCTATTCAAACTGCCGACCTAACTACACATGGGATAACACACTCTGCCGACCCAAGCCTTAGGTCGTTTTCCCCTTAACTCGGTCATATGACTCAGCAGCCTAAAACATTACCGACCTAACTATCATACGACCTAACCCTCTAGGTCGTTAACCCTTAAGTCGGTCACCCTATAGGTCGGTCCAAACCTTAAGTCGTAACTCCTCTATCTCGCTAGCTCGTCCAATTCATTTCTTAACCCGGTAACTCCTAGGTCGGCAAGTTTCTATGAGTCGTTAACTACCCTGACTCGGTTCAAACCTATAGGTCATAACTCAGCAACTGACTAACTCGGCCACTTACTAAAGTCATCTACGACTTACTATAGGTCGGTCACCATCTTAACTCGGTCAACGTACTAAAGTTGTAACTCGTGCACGACCTAACTCGGCTAAGCCTATGAGTCGGTCACAACTCGACACTTAAACACACGAGTTACTCTCCATACGACTCAGGCTAGAGACAACATAAACAACACTAACGACCTGTAAATTCTACGATCTATTGGTACGTAAAATACGGGTCGTTACATTCTCTCCCCCTTAGGAATTTCGCCCCCGAAATTCCAAGCAATCAACAGCAATCAAAATTATTCCGCATGCCTATCATCCACAGCAATCAACAAACCATGCATCCAATTCTAGCCTAGCATGCAGAATTCTAAGACTTAGAACAAGCTACAAATTCATGAGATGTCACGACACTTTAGGGCCATACCTCGAAGAGTTCTGGATGAGATGCCTTCATCCTCTCTTCCTCCTCCCACGTACAGTCGTTAACATCATCACTCCATTGTATCTTGAGCAACGTAATCGTCTTCCTCCTAAGCCGTTTTGTGTCGGTCTCAACAACACGAAGCGGCTTACGAGGTCTTCTAACCACTGGATCAACCTCTAAATCTTCACAGCTATCAGCAGAAACCACCGTAGTTGGGTCATGCACATACTTCCGTAGATAAGATACATGAAAAACATTGTGCACACCCGCCATCTTTTCCGGTAATTCCAATCTATAAGCGAGCTTTCCAATTCGCTCGATAATCGGGAATGGTCCAACAAATCTCGGAGTTAACTTTCCTTTCTTCCCGAATCTAATAGCACTCTTTAATGGAGAAATCTTCACAAAAACCATCTCACCTACGACGAATTCCAAATCCTTTCGACGATTATCGGCATAACTCTTCTGACGATCTTGGGCTGCCTTCATTCATTGCCGAATGATCTCTATACAATCCGAAGTCTGTCGAATCATCTCTGGCCCAAGTATCAACTTTTCTCCAGTTTCCAACCAACATGTCGGAGAGTTACACGGGCTTCCATATAATGCCTCATATGGTGCCATACCAATACTCGACTGATAACTGTTATTATAAGCAAATTCCACCAAATGAAGATGATCTTCCCATGATCCTCCGAAGTCCAAAACACAAGCTCTGAGAAGATCTTCCAAAACTCGGTTGACTCTTTCAGTCTGACCATCTGTTTGAGGGTGATAAGCTGTACTCAAACACAACTCGGTTCCCAAAACTTCCTGGAAGCTCTTCCAAAATCCACTAGTGAACAATGGGTCTCGATCGCTCACTATACTCTTCGGAATACCATGGAATCGAACTATCCACTTAACATACAACTCAGCCAACTTCGATGCAGTCCTAGTTGATCGAACAGGAATGAATCTTGCACTCTTAGTCAACCGATCTACTATGACCCAAATTCCTTCATTTCCTGCCCTGGTCCTAGGTAGACCATCGTTAAAATCCATCGATATCTGCTCCCACTTCCATGTAGGAACCTCTAATGGCTGAAGTAATCCACTGGGCTTCTTCTGCTCAGCTTTCACCAACTGGCAATTCATACACTTGGAAATAAAACTTCCAACATCTTTCTTCATACCTTCCCAGTAGTAGGTTCTCTTCATATCCTGATACATCTTATTTCCACCTGGATGAATTGTCAACTTCGAGTGATGACCTTCCCTCAGAACTTCATCTCTCAATCCATCAATGTCGGGAACAACCAATCGTCCTTGCTTCCGAAGCCAACCCTCTCGATCGACCTCGAATCTCTTATCCTTCTCTGGGTCCAATCCGGATTCCAAATCTCGGATAATCTTGACAAGCTTATCATCTCTCTTTTGGCTTTCGCCAATCCTTTTCACAAGAGTAGGTCTTATCGATAAGTTTGACAACATCTCAGGTTCCAATTCACATCTGGGCCTGAAATCAAATCCAGCCAAATACTCAAGGTTCTTCCATTCCGAAAACATGGCTCCCAAACCTGCATGTCTTCGACTTAACGCATCAGCCACCGCGTTACCTTTTCCCGGAGTATAGGCTATACCAAAATCATAAGATGCTAAGAACTCTAGCCATCTTTGCTGTCGAAGATTCAAATCCTTTTGGGAGAACAGATACTTCAACGACTTATGATCTGTAAACAACTCGAATCTAACTCCCAATAGATAATGTCTCCACATCTTCAAAGCAAACACAATCGCAGCTAACTCCAAATCATGAGTCGGATAATTCCTTTCGTGCGGCTTCAGTTGTCGACTTGCATACGCAACAACTTTATCCCTCTGCATTAGCACTGCTCCCAGTCCAGTACCGCATGCATCGGTGTAAACCACCATCTCATCATTCCCACTTGGAATAGTCAAAACAGGAGCACTCGTCAATCGCTCTTTCAGGATTCCAAAGGCCTGCTCACACTTATTATCCCAACTGAATACCTGATTCTTCTTCGTCAATCCTGTCAATGGTGTAGCTATCTTGGAAAAGTCTTTGATAAACCGTCGATAATATCCTGCTAGTCCAAGAAAACTTCTCACATCTGATGCATTCTTAGGTCTGACCCAATCCTGGATCGCTGCCACCTTAGCGGGATCAACCGCTATTCCATTTCCAGAAATAACATGGCCTAAGAATCTCACTTCACTCTTCCAGAAGTGACACTTCGAAAACTTAGCCTTCAGCTGATGTTTCCGCAAGATTTCCAAAACAATTCTCAAGTGCGTCTTGTGCTCTTCCTCAGTTCTGGAGTAAACCAAAATATCATCCACGAACACAAGCACGAACTTATTCAACTGATCTCTGAACACTCTATTCATAAGATCCACAAAATATGTTGGCGCGTTAGTCAATCCAAACGGCATTACCAGCCACTCATAAAACCCGGATGGTGTCCTGAAAGCAGTCTTCGGCACACTATCCTTAGCCACTCTCAACTGGTGAAATCCCGTTGCCAAATCCATCTGAGAAAACACCTTAGCCTCGTGAAGCTGATCAAACAAGTCATCTATTCTCGGCAATGGATACTTGTTCTTCTTAGTCAACTTATTCAGCTCACGATAATCCACACACAACCTCAACGATCCATCCGCTTTGGTTGCGAACACAACTGGTGTACCCCATTCGGACACACTTCTCCGAATGAATCCTTTCCGTAAAAGGTCATCAACTTGCACCTTCAGCTCTTGCTGCTCCCTCGGTGCCATCCGCCTAAGAGGCATCACAACAGGTCTGGCTCCCTCGACTAGATCGATACGAAACTCGATCTCCCTATGCGGCGGTAACCCTTTGACTTCGTCAAAGACGTCCTCAAATCCATTCACAATTGGCACCGATGACAGTCCATCCCGTGGAACAACCAGCGAATACATGAAGCTCATGAAGACGCCTTCCTCATGCTTACATCGTATCACAACCTTTCGCCCTTCCACATTCCCGACTGTCACCTCAAGCCTCTCACAATCAATCCTTGCCGCATACTTCCTAAGCCAGTCCATACCCAAAATATTTCCGAACCCCGCAAAGTTTAGAACAAAGCAATCACAAACAAACGAGCAATCATGACTCGACACAACTAGACCACGGCATACCATACACAAACATGACGAACCCCCAACTGGATTAGTCACAACCAATGGCCTATCAACAATATCCGGTCTTAAACCTAACCGGTCTACCAAATCATTACAAACAAAAGAATGCGACGCTCCAGTATCAAACAACACTCTAACTGGAACACCACAGATAGAAAGAGTACCTTGAACCACCACACTCTTCCCCTTTTCTTCAGCAGTCGGAGCTTTTGAAGACGACGGCACAACTCCCAAAGCATAAGCTTGCACAATCTGCCTATCTTTCCTCGGCTCTGGGCAATCCTTCTTGATATGTCCCAGCTTATCACAGTTATAACACTTTCCCGGCACCTTGGGATTCTTACAATCTTTGTAAAGATGGCCCTTCTGTTGGCAGTTATAACAAGTCACTTCGCCTTTCGGCTTCTTCTGGCCATCCTTACCCTTCTGCTGCTGCTTCCTCCTCTTATTGCCATTCTGGTGTGGTTTAGATCCTTCCCTGGTTACAGCAACAACAGAACTTTCCTTAGGAAACAAACTCTCATGCCTAAGGGTTTTCTCCACAAGCTTCTCAAATGGATCGTCCAAATGATCCACTAACTGCCTCCCAAGATAAGCATCCAGACCAGTCACAAACTTCTCATTCTTCTGATAGGGAGAATCAATGTACGATCTGGCATACTTGGACAAAGCTTCAAACTCAGAAATATACTCAAGAACTGGTCTCCCACCTTGCTTGAGCTCTACAAACCTCTTGAACAAAACAGACTTCTGAGCCGTAGAGATGAACTTGGCTTCAAATCTAACTTGGAATTGCTCCCAAGTAATCTCTTCTTCTGGGGTATCAATGGTGATAGAATTCCACCAATCAGCAGCTCTTCCCTGAAGCTGTCTCGATGCAAGCTTTCTCTTAGTTGCATCCTCAATCCCTAAGTCACCAAAGATCCTTCGACATGCATCAATCCATCTCTGCACCTCAATAGTCGACTCCGTCCCCAAGAAAGCTTTTCCTCCAAGAGAAGTATAATCCTTGCAAAGCTTAGCAAAATCCACCGGTCTTGGAGCTTGAACTTGAACTCCCACATCCACTGATGATCCTGAAGCTGGTATCCTTCTCATGATCGAAGTCATCATCGCTTCGAACATAGTTCCATAATCAACAGCTCCTTCATCAGCACGGCTTTCCCTTGCAGCTGGTCTCCCTCTTCGACTCATCCTTAATATCTGTAATAAGAATGATTAGAACACCTTAAGAAACAACTGCATAAGGAGTTCAAATCCTTCTAGGCTACCATATTATATATAGTAATCATCCATCAAAATACAATTACGTCTCTCATACGTAGTTACATCAGCGAGCGTTGGCTAAAATCGATTAACCAAAGCTCTGATACCAAATGTGACGACCGCCCATGACTCCTGCACCAAAACAAGGAAATAGTGCGCTGAAAGGCGTGCCAGGTAGCCATGGACGATAGTCAGGGTAAAATAAAACAGCAAACTCTATCGTACAACTCACAGCGCATGGATAAAATACAATAGAGAAATATATAGTGAAGCTCCATAACAGAAAAATCATCATATAAGCATCGTAGTAGTTTTATACAAACATGAATCATCCATACATCAAAGCCTCACTACAAACACTCAATCAGATATAACAGCGGAACACCCAGTACATATAGTAAGAAAACTAATATGCAAAGCCTCCTGCTCGTCTTCGTCATCATCAGCGTAGATCTCTAAGAACAGCACCTGTCACCTGCTACCTAGTCTGCCCATCCCAACATGGATGAACAGCCCAAGGTAATAAGAGGAGACATAAAACCTTGAGTCAGACAAAGTCTTAGCGAGCAGTAAATCAACTATCAAACATACCAAAAGAGCATAAAGGATAAAAGGAATAGGAACCAAACCATCCCACTCCACCTCTTTCTACAGTGATAGCCCCCAGACACACACCAAGGAGAAGTAAGCATAACATAGCAGATAATTAAGGTAAAGCAATAATCACTCGAGTCAAGGGCGATGTTTTCCAAATACAAACCCCCAAGGCCTAAACCAAGATCAGATAAGTACCTAGAAAATACCGCTCTTGGGACCGAATGATGATACAACCAAACGTCCAAACATCCATGACTCTGGCTATCACTGTTATCCTTGCTTTGATTTCACCGTTGATTGAATGACCATCCGTCAAGGGCTAATGGTAACCCCGGTTCTAGGCATAGCTCCGCACGTCATCGTGACCCGCGCCTAGGACTTACCTACTCTGCCCAGAGTACTCAACTACCTACCTGTAGTCTTTTGGGTGTCCCGACTACCTGCCTGTAGTCGTTATGGGCGCCCCATGTACTCTTGCTTTTGAGCATGCTAGAACCTTCAACAACGATGAGATCCAAGCCTCCTAGTCACCCTCCTTGACGACTATCCTCATACTAGCTCAAGCTACCTCTCGAGCAATCCATTATCAACCAACTCGAACCATCCCTCGAGTCATCAACATGCTTGGAATGATCCCTGCCTGGATTACGCCAAGTCTACATCACATCGTACTTCGCTTTATCACACCATAGCAAAGTCTCAACTCAACAACATGGTTTGCCTCATCGCATCATGGCAAAGTTCCATCTCAACATCATCCAATCCATACATATGAGCTTCAACATCCACCTCATATGCCTTTAGCAGCTTTCACCATTCAAGAGCCTCTTCTGTAGCTTTTGAATCATCTTTGACCATACTTGTCCACATCTATCAACTAGATAGCTCATTCACAACAATCAATCAAGGCAAACCTTAATCCAAACAAATACGTATTCAATCAAGATCTAATTAGGCATTTATAACTAAAATGGCAATTTCGTAAATAAATGAGCATAGAACTAACATACATGAATCATGGGTTTTTAGCATAAATCTAGCAAATATAAAACATGGTTTTTGTTTCTATAGCTTAATAAATGAACTTGCATAGGTAAACATCTTCACAAACAATGGATCTACACTTGGATCTAAGAAAAATGCACAAAATCATTATCTACAACACTCCAACAAACCACCAATCCAATATACTCCTTTGGGTCCGCGTGAGAGATAACTACCACTCACCAAATCACCTAAACACCTCAAAACTAAACACTTCAGATCTGGACAGCGAAGATCAAGGCTTGATCCGGCGAAATCTCGCTTAAAACGATGAAATCTAACTTCGTTGGATGAAGATCTTCAACTTTGGTCCTTGAATCTTTGATCTCGATCTTCGATCTTGGATGGATGTTAGAACTAGATTGGAATGGAGAAAAGAAGATGAAGAAATGTTGTAGTCGAGCTCTCAAAATGGCAGCACTTCGTCGCTTCAAAAATCAGTACCAAAAAGTGAGCCAAAGCCCTCTATTTATAGGCTGAAATCTCCCTGACTCGGCCGCTCTTAAGTCGTTGCCGACTCATCTCCCTGAGTCGCCCCCGACCTAAAACTTACGACTCATGCCACTTGCCGACTCAACACAGCATGCTTCAACACGGCTCACGACCTATACGACTCAACCCCAAGACACTACACAACACACACACAGGGTCACACTACCTACCGACCCAACCAAACACGGCACAGCATGCTAACGACTCAAGCCCCTGTCGACTTAACAACACACACGACTCAATTAACATGCCGACTGAACTACACTAAGCTATACTGGGTACTTGCCGACCTAACTAGGTGACGACCTAACAACCTATTCAAACTGCCGACCTAACTACACATGGGATAACACACTCTGCCGACCCAAGCCTTAGGTCGTTTTCCCCTTAACTCGGTCATATGACTCAGCAGCCTAAAACATTACCGACCTAACTATCATACGACCTAACCCTCTAGGTCGTTAACCCTTAAGTCGGTCACCCTATAGGTCGGTCCAAACCTTAAGTCGTAACTCCTCTATCTCGCTAGCTCGTCCAATTCATTTCTTAACCCGGTAACTCCTAGGTCGGCCAGTTTCTATGAGTCGTTAACTACCCTGACTCGGTTCAAACCTATAGGTCATAACTCAGCAACTGACTAACTCGGCCACTTACTAAAGTCGTCTACGACTTACTATAGGTCGGTCACCATCTTAACTCGGTCAACGTACTAAAGTTGTAACTCGTGCATGACCTAACTCGGCTAAGCCTATGAGTCGGTCACAACTCGACACTTAAACACACGAGTTACTCTCCATACGACTCAGGCTAGAGACAACATAAACAACACTAACGACCTGTAAATTCTACGATCTATTGGTACGTAAAATACGGGTCGTTACAGGATGTCTGTGACTGATTTGTGTTATGCTTATTTCTATGTTTGTTTCCGAAGATTATTTATAGCCACCGTGTGATAAGCAATTACATGGATGGTCGCTCCTCAACAGCCTTATTCTCCGTGCTAGTTGACAGCACTACACCGTAGTGTTCTTGGCTAGCGTGGGTATAGAGGTGGGCATCACAGCTTCCTTCTATAAATTATACTTGGGAAAGTATAAAGGGAAAAAGAGAAGGTTTCAAGATACAACGGAATAGGTATCTAAAAGAAGGATGAAATTGTAAAATTTTCCATCTATATTCCTTTTCCTGCATATGAGTATAGATTCAGAAAAGTGGATCTAAATTTTTTTTAGATGTTTGAAATTGTGTGCTACATTTTGGATGGTAGGAGTTGGGGGCAAAATTGGCTGAACCATACTTCTATTCTCGGTAGTGTGGAAACTTTTTGTGAAAAATTATTTTTGATTTTAAAAACTTGCATACGTACAGAACTATCAATTTATGTAGATTGTTTGCATCATATTTTCAAAATGGTTTTATAAGAACTCATTTATATATGAGGCACCGATTTAGAGTCATTTTGCATCCATGATTTATATATTATGATATACCATGCACCTTTGCATGTTTAGCTGCAAAATTGGATGTATACTAATTAGTTGGATGGATTAGATTGGTTGTGCGCTATATTACATAACTCAATCCTTTGGGAATTTTGAGGATGAAATTCTTTTATGGGGGGAGGGGGAATGTTACAATCTGTAAAATTTACAATGATGATAAATAATGCTCTAAAAATGGAATTTGCGCGAACAACAGAACTTGGCCATAAAACTTGCTCCATTGCATTTATGGTGATTTTCTGAGCAACATTCATATTTGAAGTTTCGAGATTGGAACTCAAAGGTAGAAGTTATCGGTGTTTTAGATTTTGGAGTGAAAATAAGTAAAAATTGAAAATAGGAAATAAATTATAATTAATTTTAGACCACACCCATCAACTCCTCCTTGGCTATAGTTTGAACCTTGGCCAAAACTGTTCAGATTTAATTATTTTAATCTAAAGATTACGATTGATTCGAGCACATATAAATATAAGCCTAGCCCCTCACTTCTCTTATTTTATGATCAAAGCAGCGAAGTTCTTCCATTATCCCTTGTCCACTATTTCAAAATATTATAAAATATTATACATATATATAATCGAAGAATGGTAGAAAAAAGAGAAGAAGAGAAGAAGCAAATCGATACCACATAAAAAGGTAAATTTCAATGGTTATAAATTTATATTCCGCTTAACTCCAAATCCCTTTTAGATCAGTAATTTTATTAGTATATACATATCTTGTTTTACATATTCTTTTGGATCAGAATGGAAAAAGATTAAAGTAAAAGAATGGATTTAGATTTGGGTGATTTGGAAAGATTAAATATGAGTGGTAAATTATATAATTTATTTATAACATTGAAATTTATCTTGTTGAATTTTATTTAACTATTTTCCTATATAAGATCTGATGAGTTGTAGGCTTGAAACAAACAAATAGGATTATCTCCGACATATTCGATAAAATGGTTAATTGGAATAGGAATAGTATGTACAACCTAATCTTGAAATTTGAATTCAGTCCTATATATTTATTATCGTAGAATGTTTGCATAGTTGTAAAGTTTATTCTAGATCCATAATTGGGTTGTAATTAGGTTGCTCTAGTTGGTTTGGACTATGAATTTCTATATTTTAGTTTATTTGGAGTGGGATATGGTTAATTATATCTATTTCCATGTAAATTTTGATAAATTATCCAATTCCAAAAATATGCATAATAGTGTGTTGTTTGAATTAACAAGGAATGTACCAAAAAGGAAAGAGACGTGTGAAGTATGGATATTATTTTCCATAATTTACATTGTCTATTTCAATAAAAGAAGAGAAATGACTCCTTGTAATTTAAAACAAAGCAAGGCCTCACTTTTGGTTATCTACGGAAAGCTATAATGGTAATCCATTTTATAAGGGCGGCTTTGACAAATTAAAACATGGAAAAGAATGTTCTAATTAATTGTTAGAAATAGGAATATATATATACATTTAAATACAAGTATGACCGCACTTACCGATTAAAAATAATATATATAGTCTAATCAACGACGATATTTATATTAGTTATTAATAGCGTAGTAATTATAGGACTAAAAGGTTGAAAAAGAAAGGAATAGTAATTCCAAAATTTATGGACAATAACTACAAATTTAACGGGCAATAAATTTGTAGTTATTAGAGAGTTAAAGGAATTAGATGAGGATTGATTAGCGAATTTAATATGGCATTTATGAGGAAATTGAATAGGCATAATAGGTGGATTTTTAAATGGATAAATAATATCATTAAAGATTGTCCAATTTTCACATTAATGGTCAATTATTATGGACAATTAACATTTATTAGACATAAGAAGGAAACGAGAAAACCAACGCCTAAACATATAAAATAGGAATAATTACATAGCGAGCAAGTAAGTATTAATACTATGAAATATTCGTAGAAGGCAATATAATTTTCATTGTAGGAAATTATATAGTTCAATTATACGTCTAGGATGCGGATGAAGTAGTGGGCCTAGCTTAACACTTGGACTTTGGGTGTTTAGTTTGGTTTAGTGGGTTGGGGTCGGTAGAGTTACACGACAGAAGTTTGCCGTTCACCTTAAGGCTACCTGAAGTTGAGTATACTTACTACTGATGTGAGACATCTCTAACTATGGGACCCGTGGGAAAGGGATATGCATCGTGGATAGGTGGGGAAAATATGCTGAGGGTTCACCTCAGATTAGAAGTATTAAATGGCCCGGTACTTTTAAGGAAACGGGGTCTGCTTTAATTCCAATAAGCAGTATTAAGTAACCGAAATGGGCTTTTCCCTTGACTTACGTAGGTTAGTCTAGATGGGATGTCCGGTGGGCTATGTCAGTATTATTAGACTAGTCTTTAGGAGTAGGTATGGCATATGGGCTATGACCACCTGCCGTTTTGAGCGAGCGGTAGTAAAGACTTGGGTTATATATTGACGTACTTAACTTTCTACTAGTGCAGAATCTATATGGCAGATGCACAGAATTCAAAGTAGATGGCTAGATGAAATTTATTTATCGGAGGTAGGCTTGTTAACCCATAGATGAGTCTTGAGATGCATCAGTAGAACGACAATTAAATTATAAATTACAAAGCCGTATATAGGGGTCATCGATCTCTGTAGCTAGGACAATTGACTAGCATTTATGTTATGGAGTGCTCTCTTCGGGGACTTAGGTACTAAATAGCAATTGGATCTGCCTTCTCCCTATTTAAGAAGTATTAAGTAGCCGAGGTTTTTGGGTAGTGCATATTTTAGATATATGTGAATATAGACACACACACACACACATATATAGTTACACCTCTGACGAGGTTAGGCGTGTCGTACAAACACATAGAACTTAACGGATTAGCCGTAAGTAATAGACATAATACTTAAGTGGAAATCAATCAGCATAAACTAATGGTACATTTATATGTAATTTTTTCAATCACCAGAATGTTGTTCTGACCTCCCTCCTCATTACAACCCACACGAAAGATTTAGAGGGGCAAGATATGTGAGCTAGCAAGAAAGGTAGATGAAGAGGTCTTCTTATTCATATTTTGCACTGACAGGGCAACTAAACATCTGAGGAACAATATTGATACTAAGGTTGTAGACATAGTCATTATGTATGTTCAGTTATAATTGAGTTTTTTTTGATCGTACTCTAATGCACTTGTATTTATTACATATTACCAAAACCAACGATCCGTGCCCTAATAGACTTGGATTTTTATTTAGTCGAAATTCAGGCCCATTAAGGTGCGGATTGTTACACTTGGTGTGGAAGCTTAAGTTAGTCGATTATAGGAATTACGACATGTTGAGAGAACATATTTGTATTTTTTACCTATAATTATATTTATATTACATATGTCAAGCTCTATAAATTCTGATTATAGAAGTAGTTGTGACCATATTATGAAAGAATAGACGAGGAAACCAAGAGTTGGGCCAATAAATAGAGTTAAATTTATAACCCTACCCTTATTAACCCAAGGTGTGGAGGTCGTATCTTAAGAAGTGGAATAAGAAGAACATGAGCATGATATGTAGGAGGACCCCGGAAGCTAGATAATAATCGACTGCTGTATTGAGCTTAGGTTGTTCTATGATTGTGAATTTTGATGGGTTGCTGATTGAAGATGCACCTTTCATCGAGACAAATAAGAAGTAAGAACCTATCTGTTGCAAGCATTCGGAAGCACGAAGTGAAGGAGCAGTAGAGCAGGTTCCCACAAGAAGGTGTACCTTAATCACCATAAGTATATAAGCCGGATATTTGATGAAGATGAGATAAGGATGAGTCCAAAAGGAAATATTAATAAAGTCTATTTCTACATCTAACCCCACTAGAATAATTTGATAAAAAGATTTTAAAATTCGGTGAAATGTTTTAAATCAGTTTTTCAAAGGATCGAATGAGTTCTTCTTTTGGAAAAAGTTTAAAATTCTTAGTTTAAAATTGATTAATTCAAAAAGCTTTGATTTAAAGATTTTTGAAAAAGGGGTTTTTCATTTTAGAAATAAACGGAACTTAGAGCATAGGTCTGGGCTCGATGATTTCTTTTATTTTTTTGAATTTAGAAATTATTTTTTCTTTTAAATTCTCTCTAAGTGGTGGGTAATAGAAATGGTACTTGATTAAAATGGGTGTAAAGAGAATAGAAAGGTAAGAATTTTCAATAACTATGATGGAGGAATATTCCCATATAAGGAAAATACGAAAAATAACAATTGAAGTAGAAGCCATTTTGATAGAAATAACATTAGGAATTTATATCAAAATAGAATTAGCAATCTAGTTAGAAATAATATAGGAGAAGAGCAATAGGAATAGGATGGGAAGAACGAATAAATTCTATGGATATGTTGTAATTGTGCATATAGTTTAATAAACACTTAGATAAATGGAGCAATTGTACGTATCTTTTGAAAAGTCCCCTTCATGTGCTATTAGAATCTCCGCTAAGGGTGAAAGTGGAAATAACCCAAGTAGTAGAAAAATAATAGAATGAAAGTTGTCCTTGTCTACCATGTAACGACCCATAAATTTTACCTGCTTTAATAACGTATTTAATTGAATTTTGGAGAAATTTTAACAATAAAATTTGAAATTAAAATTTTATATTTGGAATACGTATATTTAAATATAGAAGATGGTAAATTTTCATTTGATTTTTTGAAAGTTTATTTCATCGTGGAATTCGATTAAATTCAAGTCAGTTAATAATTATTGATAATAAAATATTTTCCAAACCTGAATATTTTTACATAGAAAAATTCTAAATCGCCTTCTGACTGAGACGTCATTTTTTGTTTTTTCAAATTCGAACTTCTTTAGCTCCGTCGTTCTTATTTTTCTACGTTTTTGCTGCATTTTCCGCTAGCAAAAATTTGAATTTTTATAATTCAATCGTAACATTGACATCTGCATACCGTTTTAATCATTTCGTCATGCTGATTGTGTTGAATATGCGCTTTGTGCTATATGATTTTTGTTTGATGATAGTAAACATATATACATTCATATAAATGTATTTGGTAATGTACTATTTTATTTTTCATAGTTTAAATAAATATTTGTTGAATAAAATTAAATTTCATAGAATTTGAATTTGAATTCAAACAAAACAAGTTAAACAGATTTTGAATTCAAACAGAAATTTTATTCAAACAAATATTTTGTATAGTATGTATTTGGTTAGATAAATATCTGTTGAATAAAATAAATTACACAGAATTTGAATTTGAATTCAAACAGAACAAGTTACACAGTTTTTGAATTCAAACGAATATTTTATTCAAACGAATATTTATTACAAACTTGAATAGTACAAATTCATGCTCTCACTATATATATATATTTCTGATTACATCACGATTACATCACAAATATTTTTACATTGATAACCTCACTACATATCACTCACACTCGTATTTTGTCTTCAACTGCATTCCGGTTTGAATCCAGCATCTGAGCAATCTGCAAAAATATAAACTAACGCAGTAAAATTGAAAAAGAAATATTTTTGCAATTCAAAAATAAAATATGGTTTTTGAAAATAATATTTGCCTCAGTTATTTGGGTTGTTCGTCATCATTTAAATTTGAATTCATCATACACGAACAACTTGTGACATACAGAGTGTATTACTGTATATGCCACAAGGCCGTGCACACCGATATATACATTTGATAGATATTACAGGGACAGGTAACCATAAGTGGCTGCAATACACACGTGTACATTCATACACGTGTGCACTTCCTCGCCAACTCGTATGCGCAGCCAACAAGAGCAAGTGTACAACAGTGTCAAGTTGCAAACAGTCAAAGGCAAGACACATGGAACAATGTAACACAGACCAAATGCTCAAGCCACCAAGATGACCAAGCAATGATCAGAGACCAGACAGGTCAAGCAAATGTGCAAATCAGTGAAAATATACAATGCACCAGAAACATGCAAGTGTCAAAGTACAGGTGCAAGTGTACATAAGAGAAGTACAAAATGACCAAACAGCAACAGTGAATGGGGCAAAGCACAAAAGTGCACAACAACACAAGAAACAGATAGAAATGAACTTATGAAGCAGTGCAAGTGCAAATCACCAACTGCAAGACCTCAAGTGATATGGTGAAGCACTGATTCAAATACACAACTACAAGGCATTTTCATTGCAACTGCATAGCAACTCAACAAAGAACAGTACAGTCATGAAGTATGCAAAGAACTCGAGCATGAGACATGACAACTGACATGAATACATTAATAAACCAAGTAGCAGTATGAAGCAATTTGAAGCAACGGTGAACCTGAACAGGTACACAAGTGTGCCAGAGAAAGAAAGGATGAAAGCTACATGATACACAGTGATGCATAGCAACTGCATAGCAGCTACACAACAAAGCAATGACCAGAACACAAGTACAAGCAAATAAATGCAATACGAAGTGATATAACAGCAACTACAGGTACTCAACAAGGTGAAATCAAAGTGTGCAACTCGAAAATGGATACAAGTGACTCAGACCAAATGCAGTAACATACTGCAACAACCAAAACCAGTTCAACAAGTATGAACCAGTCAAGGCAACTTGAAGCATACAAGCTCAATGAAGATTGCAGCAATACACAGATGAACAAAATAACCAAGTGCAACATCAAACAGAATGAAATGCACAATGTCACAGCAAACTGGCACCAGCTAGAAGATCAACTCGAAGCAATTGACCACAAACAACAATTTAGCTCGAAGAAGTGACAGTAGACAAGTCAAAGAATAACATTGCAGACTCAAATTATCAACTAATCAACAGTCGAAAATATACGAAATTGACAAAGTCAAATATCACAAATCACGAAATCAATTCAAAGCCGTGACCAACCAAGCAAGAAATATGAACAAGTCAACATCAAAGCCGTGGGACGCAAGAAACAAAAATACGCATATGAAAAAGTCAGAATCGATCTCAATCATTGAAGCATCATCAAGTGGCCGAGATAAAGAATTTGACAAATTCAATCAAATTTATACGAACGCAACTATAGGAATTCATCCTATTAAAACCCTAATCATCATCGGCATTTAGATCGATCGAGTTCAAGTATCAATTTAGAAAAGCAAAAGGAGACAGTACATACCGAATTCACAAGCATCAAACTCGATCGAGCAACTGCAAGCAAGCTAGGGCAACCAATCACAGATCAATTGAAGAAACCAAAGCCCTAATTGCAACAAAGAAACAAAGCCCTAATTGCAACAAAGAGCCGAAGCCCTAACTGGAACAAAAGGGAACGAAGCAAGCCACCATTATTCTCACGAATTGAAACAAAAGGGGATCGGGCTGGAGATAACAAAGAAAGGAAGTGGGCCGGTCTTAAAAATAAAAAAAGGGTTTTTTTTTGTTTAAGGCTTATTTATATTGTTAATTAGTTTAGGGTTATTGTCTATTGTTTTTTAAATTATTTTTTTTATTTTACGAATCAAAGAGTTAGTAAATCACCACCTAGGTATTAGGTAGTGTCAGATTGTCTATTTAGAATTAGTTCAGTGAGCAGGGGGTGCGAGTTTGCAAAGCTCGATAGGCGGGAGCAGTGTTTGCGAGTGAGCGAAACTCTATAGGCGAGAGCAGGGTGTGCGAGTCTAGTAGAGTGTTTGTGAGCGGGAGCAAAAGGGTCTGCGAGTCTAGTAGAGTGTTTGTAAGCGTGACACTGTTTAATTCTAATAGAAATCTGTGAATGCAGCAGTAGGCAGGGGTTGCCGAAGCTGGGTAAATTTTGTGTGTGATTTACTTTTCAGCATATTTATTTCTGCTATTATATTTCTGTGTTTAATTCGAGAAAATTTGCTATAACCCTATTCACCCCGCCCCCCTCTAGGGTTAATCTAGATCCTACAAGTGGTATCAGAGCCCGGTAATTTTTTTTTTATTTAACTCTAGAGTCATGAGTCTACAAAATAATGCTTTTTCTGAGGGGCAATCTATTGCTAGGCCACCCATGTTTAACGGGAACGATTATGCTTATTGGAAAGTTAGGATGAGTATTTATCTTAGTTCCGTTGATTATGATGTTTGGGATATTATTGAAACTGGCTATAAACCTCCCACTATAATCGTTGGTGGTACTGAGATTCCTAAACCTAAGGATAGGTGGGATGCTAACGATAAGAGATTGAAAACGACAAATGCTAAAGCCATGAATGCTTTGATATGTGCTCTTGATAAAAATGAATTTAATAGAATTTCTCATTGTACAACAGCACAGGAAATTTGGCACACTTTGGAGGTGACACACGAAGGAACTTCTCAAGTCAAGGAGTCTCGTCTAGCCCTATTCAGCAATGAATACGAGAACTTTGTGATGGACAAAGGCGAGAGCATAAAGGACATGTTTGGACGCTTTTCAACTTTGGTATACAACGCTAGAGCAATTGGGAAGGTATTCACTGAGGTAGAGCTTGTGCGGAAGATACTACGAGTTTTACCAATGAACTTTGAGGCAAAAGTCACAGCAATCCAAGAATCGAAAGATTTGAGTAAACTAAGCATGGAGGAGTTGATTGGCAACTTGATGACATATGAGCTTGAGTTAAAAGCAAAGGAAGAACGCAACAACTCCGAACCAAAGAAGAAGACGATTGCCTTAAAAAGTAAAGAAGAAAGCGATGAAGAAGATCCAATTGAAGAGCTTGCAATGGCTGTCAATAATCTTAGAAGATGGTCTAGATTCAAGCCACGCAAGAAGAAAACAAAGGGCAATAGGTCAAAAGATTCCGAAAATTCCGATAATGAACTGACATGTTATAACTGCAACAAGCCTGGCCACATCAAACCAAAATGCCCACTTCTCAAAAACAACAAAGAAAAGAAAAAGGCGAAGAAGGTATTTGCAGCGACTTGGGATGATGAAGAAGGAGAGGAAGCTTCGGATAGCAGCCCAGAGGAGGCTAACTTGTGTTGCATGGCAAAATCAGAATCAGAAGCAACCTCCGACGAATCTAGTGAGGCAGGTGAGTTTTCTTATAAAGAACTTGTTTTTATGTGTTCTGATCTTACTAAGGTAGTGGATACTCTTGAATCTAAAATTGAAAAACTGAAATTTGATAGGAGAGAATTTGCTCGTGAAAATTTTTGGTTAAAAACTGAACTTGAAAATATTCAAAACCTAGAATGTAACCAATGTAAAATTTTAGATTCGGAACTATCAAAAATTAGGAATAACTCTGAGAATCTTGAAAAAGAAAACTTGAGTCTTAAAGAAAACATTGACACTAGAAAAAAGGACTTTAAAAATCGATGCACCTCACTTGTCGCTGAAAATACAACATTAAAAACCAAAGTCCAAAATCTTGAGAAATCTTTGAATAACTTTTCAAGAGGCGAAAAATCTTTCAACATGCTATTGGGAAATCAAATTTTTGCTAACAATAGAAAAGGACTAGGTTTTGGAAAATCACAAGATGATGATAAAGGTAAAAGTGCTGCTCGATCTGAAATAATTGGAAATCATGTTGAAAATCATAGTCATAGGAACACAAAATTTAATCAAGTCAATTTAATGAGCACGTTGTGTAGAGAATTTGGACATAATCGAAATAATTGTTGGTATAGACCCAAACACGTGAAAACTATACCAATTTGGGTTCCAAAAGGCACAAATATAAAATCTTTGAAAGTCAAACAAATTTGGGTGCCAAAAGGAACATATATAAACAGTTTTGAGTCTCCAAAAACATATTTTTCATATTCTGCCACTAACAACAATGGACCTATAAAAACAAATAGGTCACACAAATCTTTTATCGTGTAGGTGTGGTGGCAGGCTAAGGAACAACAACAGTGTTCTCTGGATTTCGGCTGTTCCAGAAACACAACGGGCGAGAAAACAAAGTTCCTTAGCCTAGTATAAAGGTGACAGAATCACAATGGGCAATCACGAAAAATTATCGTAAAGGTAAAACAGGTAATTGTTTTTAAATGTGATTATCTGCACCATACTCTAAATTAAAATCAGCCAATATTGAGATGAACAAAAGATGATGATTTTGATGCTATGATTTTTTTTAAAAAAATATTGACTAACCATCTTTAAAGAGAATTACTTGGAGTAATTATGATGGTTGACTGATTCGAACTTAATTGATATGATTTATGGCATTATTTTGTGCTTAATTGATGACCAATCAGATTTTCAATTTTGAACTAATTTATATAAATTTGTTCGGTCAAATGCTGGTTACTCATGCTACACGTAGATATATTGGTTCTGACATTTTGATCACTGTTTGTAAATTTGCACGATTTCAAATTCATGAAATTTTTTTTTAAGAAATTGTCTTTGAAATAATTATGATGTTGATTGACTGTTAATTACTCATGAAAATAATTGTTTATCCTCTGGTTTCTGAAATTAACATCATGATATTTGTTTGAGTGTTAACACGGCTTAAATTCAAAATTCAAAAGAATGATGTTTTGAAATTTTTGGTGCACATCTCATGGTTTGATTCAACAAGTGAATATTGAGTGAAATTTAAATTCAGATGCGGATTACATTGGTAATATAGTCGATAGAAAAATTATTAGTGTAGCGTGATTAATTTGTGAAACATTCATTTGCTGCATCGTTTTTTTTTAAAGAAAAAGTCTGCATATTTTTCACTTGAAATAATTTTCAAATAGCAGAAAATTTTCTTATAAAACTCCCCTCAAGAAATCATGTTTGACCATATTTACAGCTTAGTTATTTTTGAAAAATTGATTTTATAATTTTTAATTTGATTTTAAATGACAAATTTGACTAATCTGACTCCCTTTGATTATCGAAAAGATAAATAGTGATTGAAAAAGAGATGAGTGTTGATATTTATCATATATTATAACTCGAGAAAGTATAATTAAAAAATTTCTTTAGAATTTCATAACAAGAGTTATAAAAACTTTTTGTTGGATAATAATTCCATGACCATTTCTATTTCTATCATCTTTCTATCGAACATCACTCATCAAGATCATATTTAATATGTAAATTTGTGGTAGTTTACAAAGGAAATCATTTGTTCTTCAATATCTTTAAATCGGTGAAGGAAATTATTTGTGCTTCAATTTCTTATATTCAGCAATTAAAAATAAATATCCAAAGTATTCACTCTCATTTAAAAGTCCTCACGGTCATGCATGGGTGAATTACTTGGATTTTTGATTATGTGCTTCCATGCTCATTTAAAAGTCCTCACGGTTATGCATGTATGGAACGCATATTAAAAATAATTGATTTAATAGACAAGTTGATTCTAATCCCATTTAAAAGTCCTCACGGTCATGCGTGATTAGAAGATACTTGATTTCATTTTTTAAATTAAATAGGAATACTACTAATCTCATTTAAAAGTCCTAACGGTTATGCATGGTTAGTAGATATTCAAATTTCCAGAAATAAATATACCACAAATAGACATATCTATATGAATTTTTGATGATTCTATCTCCATCACTTCTGAAAGTGGAATATGCGCTTGACAAGGGTAATTATGATTTTTGTTTGAGTTTTATTGAAATTTGATATTTATATTTAATTGAGTTAAATGTTTGATTCATGTCTATCACTTTATCCCTATTTTTATAACACTGTTATTCTTTTGCTGATAACAAGAGGGGGAGAGAAAAGTTAAGATTTTGTCAAATAGAATCAAGCAAAGGTCAAATAACTTTCAATTTGCATATAGGCTCATTTACATATTTTTATTTGTATGCATATATGTAGGGGGAGCCATATATGTAGGGGGAGTATCACATAAAAAGGAAGCATTCAAATAGGGGGAGGGAGCAAATGAAATTATCAAATACATTTAATATATTCAAAATCTTAAATATATGTTTGTTATCATCAAAAGGGGGAGATTGTTGAATATGCGCTTTGCGCTATATGATTTTTGTTTGATGATAATAAACATATATACATTCATATAAATGTATTTGGTAATGTACTATTTTATTTTTCATAGTTTAAATAAATATTTGTTGAATAAAATTAAATTTCACAGAATTTGAATTTGAATTCAAACAAAACAAGTTAAACAGATTTTGAATTCAAACAGAAATTTTATTCAAACAAATATTTTGTATAGTATGTATTTGGTTAGATAGATATCTGTTGAATAAAATAAATTACACAGAATTTGAATTTGAATTCAAACAGAACAAGTTACACAGTTTTTGAATTCAAACGAATATTTTATTCAAACGAATATTTATTACAAACTTGAATAGTACAAATTCATGCTCTCACTATACATATACATTTCTGATTACATCACGATTACATCACAAATATTTTTACATTGATAACCTCACTACATATCACTCACACTCGTATTTTGTCTTCAACTGCATTCCGGTTTGAATCCAGCATCTGAGCAATCTGCAAAAATATAAACTAACGCAGTAAAATTGAAAAAGAAATATTTTTGCAATTCAAAAATAAAATATGGTTTTTGAAAATAATATTTGCCTCAGTTATTTGGGTTGTTCGTCATCATTTAAATTTGAATTCATCATACACGAACAACTTGTGACATACACAGTGTATTACTGTATATGCCACAAGGCCGTGCACACCGATATATACATTTGATAGATATTACAGGGACAGGTAACCATAAGTGGCTGCAATACACACGTGTACATTCATACACGTGTGCACTGCCTCGCCAACTCGTATGCGCAGCCAACAAGAGCAAGTGTACAACAGTGTCAAGTTGCAAACAGTCAAAGGCAAGACACATGGAACAATGTAACACAGACCAAATGCTCAAGCCACCAAGATGACCAAGCAATGATCAGAGACCAGACAGGTCAAGCAAATGTGCAAATCAGTGAAAATATACAATGCACCAGAAACATGCAAGTGTCAAAGTACAGGTGCAAGTGTACATAAGAGAAGTACAAAATGACCAAACAGCAACAGTGAATGGGGCAAAGCACAAAAGTGCACAACAACACAAGAAACAGATAGAAATGAACTTATGAAGCAGTGCAAGTGCAAATCACCAACTGCAAGACCTCAAGTGATATGGTGAAGCACTGATTCAAATACACAACTACAAGGCATTTTCATTGCAACTGCATAGCAACTCAACAAAGAACAGTACAGTCATGAAGTATGCAAAGAACTCGAGCATGAGACATGACAACTGACATGAATACATCAATAAACCAAGTAGCAGTATGAAGCAATTTGAAGCAACGGTGAACCTGAACAGGTACACAATTGTGCCAGAGAAAGAAAGGATGAAAGCTACATGATACACAGTGATGCATAGCAACTGCATAGCAGCTACACAACAAAGCAATGAGCAGAACACAAGTACAAGCAAATAAATGCAATACGAAGTGATATAACAGCAACTACAGGTACTCAACAAGGTGAAATCAAAGTGTGCAACTCGAAAATGGATACAAGTGACTCAGACCAAATGCAGTAACATACTGCAACAACCAAAACCAGTTCAACAAGTATGAACCAGTCAAGGCAACTTGAAGCATACAAGCTCAATGAAGATTGCAGCAATACACAGATGAACAAAATAACCAAGTGCAACATCAAACAGAATGAAATGCACAATGTCACAGCAAACTGGCACCAGCTAGAAGATCAACTCGAAGCAATTGACCACAAACAACAATTTAGCTCGAAGAAGTGACAGTAGACAAGTCAAAGAATAACATTGCAGACTCAAATTATCAACTAATCAACAGTCGAAAATATACGAAATTGACAAAGTCAAATATCACAAATCACGAAATCAATTCAAAGCCGTGACCAACCAAGCAAGAAATATGAACAAGTCAACATCAAAGCCGTGGGACGCAAGAAACAAAAATACGCATATGAAAATGTCAGAATCGATCTCAATCATTCAAGCATCATCAAGTGGCCGAGATAAAGAATTTGACAAATTCAATCAAATTTATACGAACGCAAATATAGGAATTCATCCTATTAAAACCCTAATCATCATCGGCATTTAGATCGATCGAGTTCAAGTATCAATTTAGAAAAGCAAAAGGAGATAGTACATACCGAATTCACAAGCATCAAACTCGATCGAGCAACTGCAAGCAAGCTAGGGCAACCAATCACAGATCAATTGAAGAAACCAAAGCCCTAATTGCAACAAAGAAACAAAGCCCTAATTGCAACAAAGAGCCGAAGCCCTAATTGGAACAAAAGGGAACGAAGCAAGCCGCCATTATTCTCACGAATTGAAACAAAAGGGGATCGGGCTGGAGATAACAAAGAAAGGAAGTGGGCCGGTCTTAAAAATAAAAAAAGGGTTTTTTTGTTTAAGGCTTATTTATATTGTTAATTAGTTTAGGGTTATTGTCTATTGTTTTCTAAATTATTTTTTTTATTTTACGAATCAAAGAGTTAGTAAATCACCACCTATGGATTAGGTAGTGTCAGATTGTCTATTTAGAATTAGTTCAGTGAGCAGGGGGTGCGAGTTTGCAAAGCTCGATAGGCGGGAGCAGTGTTTGCGAGTGAGCGAAACTCTATAGGCGGGAGCAGGGTGTGCGAGTCTAGTAGAGTGTTTGTGAGCGGGAGCAAAAGGGTCTGCGAGTCTAGTAGAGTGTTTGTAAGCGTGATACTGTTTAATTCTAATAGAAATCTGTGAATGCAGCAGTAGGCAGGGGTTGCCGAAGCTGGGTAAATTTTGTGTGTGATTTACTTTTCAGCATATTTATTTCTGCTATTATATTTCTGTGTTTAATTCGAGAAAATTTGCTATAACCCTATTCACCCCCCCCTCTAGGGTTAATCTAGATCCTACAGATTGCTGCGGTATATTCAGTTTTGTGTTTTGGATTCCCAATACCCGACGATAACCGTGAAACGGTCAACCGTATTGGTTTCAAATTTTTGCTTTAAAACTTCTTGGGACCATTCTATTGCCGTGCATAACCCAATAGCCATAACTAATTATCATTCAAGCATCTTCTTCCCTCCTTGCATCCTTTCAGCATACCACATGAAGCACGTCCCTGTCAATCCACCATGCCGACCTCGTCATTGACCATTGTCACTTCACCGTGTACCCAAGCCACCAACAATCTCCGCTCCATAGCAGGCCGAGCCCGCTTCGCCCACCCCATCTTTTCTTCCCACCTACTTCAAGCCGAACCACCCATACCGAGACCCATCCTACTCATGGCCTCGCAACCCGTGTTGCCTCTGACCACGGCAAACTCAGCCTCTTCCTGCTCGCCTCCACTTCACCAACCGCCACTGACCGATTAGCCTCCTCCTCCTCCATGAGTCGAACAGCGGCGAACAGCCTCCGCCCATTCATCCTCCTCTCGCGTAGCACCCATTTCTCGGCCTACTTCTCCTTTCATTTGCGTACGTCCACTTGGTGTATAGTGGTATATTTATATATTCATGTTTTGATTTTTTTCCTCAATTTGTGGTCGAAATGTTATAATACAGTAGTGATTGATTGTATATTAATATGTGTTGTGCTATTATATTTATGGTTGTATGTTTATATGTATTTTTCTATAAAATAATTTACATAAATATATATATACACACACATATATAACCTATTTTACATCTGCTATATTAATTTACCGTCTATAGTTTATATGATGCCACAATTAATTTTTGATGTTTTAATACATAAGCGGTGCTGGTTGTATAAAGTGAGATTGTTTTCTAGTGCAACTTGCCACTGTTACATATACATTTTGTTTATATATATAAATTGGTATGAGTCCTATGTCAGTCGATGGTTTAAAGTATATATATGTTGTTTGTATAGTTTCTTGGAAAAGGTATATAAAATATTATGCTATACATATTTTTGTTTTAGTATTATATTGTTCAGTTTAAAATCTAGGTTTCTGTCACTTTATATATGAGTATATAGATGTTAAATAACGTTGCTGTATCTATAGGCTAATATATTGAAATGGCATACAATATATACATATTAATATTTTTATTTTTAAATTTATATATTGATTTTCGAAATATAAGACTAGTATATATATTTTGTTTGGATTATATAAGTTAACTATAATACCAGTATACGTATTTTGTTATAATGCGAAATATAATAGTAATGTTGTCTTCTTGGTATGTGTAACTTTGGTTTGTGTGTATTTCCTAGAACTAGTACACAAAAGCTTTTATATTGAGATATATTAAAGATTGGTGATGAGGTTACAGTAGATATGTAGGGACGGTGATTTAAATATATTTTTTAACTGGTGTGAAATTATATAAGTTATATATTTTCTTCTTCCCTGTTTTGTGTACTAGAGGTCTATTTTAGGATTCTTGTTTCTATGTTGTGTGTGTATATATATATATATTTCAGTCCGTTATATATAAGTTTTATAGGTATTTTACTGTATAGTTATAATGTTGGTTACATACAAAGGTTTATTTTATATATATATATTTCATATAAGTATATTTCGCACAGAAACTGCTTGTTATACGTTTATTTGTATCATGGGTTTAATTTAAAATGATGATTTTATTTTTGTGTATTTATTTTCTAAAATTAACATATTGATTTTAAGAAAAGAAATAATATATATATATATATTTTGTTAAATTTATATCGACTTTTTCTAATTGCCTCATCAAATTCTTGTATCAGCTTTATCCCTCAATTTCGTGCCAATCTTGCTTGTTTAGACTCGTGTTTGGATTCGTAAATCAATTTCAGTGTCAGTATCAGTGTATGGATCTGTGTCATCTCCTGTTCTCTCTAGCCTCGAAAAGTGAGCAATCACTCACAATTTACGTTCTTATATTTATTAAATTTGATTTCAATTGAAACGACAATTAAAACATGCTGCTGTTAGTTATTTACACTGTTATATATGTCATTACCTGTATTTGTTCACTTGTGACATCTGACACCATTATCTGTTATTTATATTGATGATATATGCCTGTTATATTATTATCATATTTGTTATCACTCTGCAAGTTCCCTGTTAGTATAAAATCACCATGGGTTGAAATGATACATACCTGAACGATCTGTAGAATAGGAAAAAATCGTTATGGGTTGAAATGATAGACCCAAGCGATTTTCAATGACATTGAATTTGGGATTACAGGTTGAAATGATACACACACACACACACATATATATATATACCCGTATATATTTAAATTGCGGATTGAAATGATAAATATCCATATCACTTGACCATAAGATAGAAAATTATATATAGACACCGTTGGTCTATATATAAATAATTTGAAATGATTACTATGGTTTTGTATAAACATTGATTTTAGAAATTATATAAATGTTATTTTATGTATAGTTAATTCTTGAATTTAAGCTATACATAAATTTGTTTTAGTATAAAATAAGCTTAATAATAATGTTTGATTTTATTAAAATATAATATGGTTAAGTAAATATTTAAATATAGAGTTTATAATGATTTAATAAATTAAGGTTAAGAAGATAGATTTGAAATTGATTTGAAATCGTATTTAATTAAGAAATATATTTAATTAGAAATCGATTTAAAACTTATGGAATTTGAGATTTTTTTAAGGATAAAATTTTATAACTTGATTTTGGTTAAGGTGATTTAAATGAATATTTTGAGTTAAAATAAGTTGAAAGAAATATTTAGTTTATTTGTAATTTGGGTTTTTATTTAAATAGTATTAGATTTATTAAGTGAATAGTTCAAAAATAAATAATAATAAAGTTAAATTAAGATATATATGAAATTATCAAGTTTAGTTTTGAGATTTTCATTTGATGGTTTAAACTATATATATGTTGTTTGTATAGTTTCTTGGAAAAGGTATATAAAATATTATGTTATATATCAGATTTTTCTTTTAGTATTATATTGTTCAGTTTAAAATCTAGGTTGTTGTTGCTTTATATATGAGTATATAGAAGTTAAATAATGTTGCTGTATCTATAGGCTAGTATTTTGAAATGGCATACAATATATATATTAATATTTTTATTTTTAAATTTATATAAATATTTTCGAAATATAATACCAGTATATATATTTTGTTTGGATTGTATAAGTTAAATATAATACCAGTATACATATTTTGTTATAATGCGAAATATAATACTAATGTTGTCTTCTTGGTCTAAATATATGTGTAACTTTGGTTTGTGTGTATTTCCTAGAACTAGTACACAAAAGCTTTTATACTAAGATATATTAAAGATTGGTGATGAGGTTACAGTAGATATGTAGGGGCAGTGTTTTAAATATTTTGTTTAGCTGCTGTGAAAATATATAAGTTATATATTTTCTTCTTCTCTGTTTTGTGTACTAGAGCTCTGTTTTATGATTCTTGTTTCTATGTTGTGTGTGTGTACATATATATTTTGGTCCGTTATATATAAGTTTTATAGGTATTTTACGGTATAGTTATAACGTTGGTTTCATACAAAGGTTTCATAAAAGTATATTTCGATAGAAACTACTTGTTATACGTTTATTTTTATAGCTACCTCATGGGTTTTAATTTAAAACGATGATTTTATTTTTCTATATTTATTTTCTTTAATTAACATATTGATTTTAGGAAAAGAAATAATATATACATATACATATATATATATATATAGTTAAATTTATATCGACCGATTCTAATTGCCTCATCAAATTCTTGTATCAACTTTATCCGTCAATTTCGTGCCAAGCTTGTTTGTTTGGATTCGTGTTTGGATTCGTAACTCAATTTTAGTGTCTGTATCAGTGTGTGGATCTATGTCATCTCCTGTTCTCTCTAGCCTCGAAAGGTGAGCAATCACTCATAATTTACGTTCTTATATTTATTAAATTTGATTTCAATTGAAACGACAATTAAAATATGCTGCTGTTAGTTATTTACACTATTATAGATGTTATTACCTGTATCTGTTCACCTGTGACATCTGAGACCATTATCTGTTATTTATATTGACGATATATGCCTGTTATATTATTATCATATCTGTTATCACTCTGTAAGTTCCCTATTAGTATAAAATCACTATGGGTTGAAATGATACATACCTGAACGATCTGTAAAATAGGACAAATCATTATGGGTTGAAATGATAGACCCAAGCGATTTTCATTGACATTGAATTTGGGATTACGGGTTAAAGTGATATATATACCTGTGTATATTTAAATTGCGGATTGAAATGATAAATATCCGTATCACTTGACCATAAGATAGAAAATTATATATAGATATCGTTGGTCTATATATAAATAATTTGAAATGATTACTACTGTTTTAAATAAACATTGATTTTAGATATTATACAAATGTTATTTTATATATAGTTAATTCTTGAATTTAAGCTATGCATAAATTTGTTTTAGTATAAAATAAGCTTAACAATAAAGTTCGATTTTATTAAAATATAATATGGTTAAGTAAGTATTTATATATAGAGTTTATAATGATTTAATAAATTAAGGTTGAGAAGATAGATTTGAAATTGATTTGAAATCATATTTAATTAAGAAATATATTCAATTAGAAATCGATTTGAAACTTATGGAGTTCAAGATTTTTTTTAAAGGATAAATTTTATAACTTGATTTTGGTTAAGGTGATTTAAATGAATATTTCAAGTTAAAATAAGTTGAAAGAAATGTTTAGTTTATTGGTATTTTGGGGTTTTATTTAAATAATATTAGATTTATTACGAGAATAGTTCAAAACTAAACAATAATAAGTTAAATGAAGATATATATGAAATTATCAAGTTTAGTTTTGAGATTGTGAAATAATTAAAGCTTTGGAATATATCGAAATTTAAATGGTTTATTGTGGTTCAAACCTATATTTGAAATCGATATAATGGTTTATTGAGAAACTGAAATAAATTAAAATTTATGATTTGAGATTTGATTAAATTTTAATTTTGGAATTTGAATTGATTTGAATCGATTTGTGAAATTTGAGGAAGCTATTTTATTATATAAGTATTTTTAAAATAATATTTAAAACTATTTATATATGTTAGTTTATAAATTTATTTCTTATAAACTATTTTAAATTATAAACTATTTTATTATATATACTATTATTTATATTTAAACGGTTAAGTGAGAAGTGTTATGATTCCAAAGCATTATGATTTCTAAATTTAGATTTCCAAAGTGTTTGATTTAGAAAGTGTTATAACTTCAAAGTACTAAGAATGTGTAAATGGATATATTTGAGATGGATAAATTTAAAAATAAATAATATCGTATTGATATGATTTTGAAATGCCAATGATATTTTGGTTTGGAAATATAAACTATTTCGAATGTTTATTAAATGACCAATCGGTGTAATAATCAGATAGTTATTGAAGAGTCCAGGATCGGTTAGGGACATACTCTCTATCTAAATCGAAAACCACTTTAATAACTATTATACGCGGAGTGTGATCCAGAACGAAGCGGTGGGAATGATGACGTTGTTGGTTTTGACGAAAGAGAACAATAATGGATAGCCTTGACACTTGTGTCAAATTTGAAATGACTAAAACAGGAGCCGTGCTGGGCCAACGAGGTTAGCCACCTCTAGCGGACACACTTCTTCGTAAACTATTCATTGCTTTTTTTTGATTGGTGAGCACCCTTGAATTGGGAGTGTTGTTTTGCGATGTTGCGACCGTTGCGGGGATGCGTTCCCACTAGTCCGGATCAGGCAAACGGTAGTTTCACTACCTTGGATATAGCCTCATGTGCCTTGTCATACTCGTATCCCTATGCGCGACCACTACAATTTGTTTTTTGTTATACGTATGGTGTACTCCCTGATATCCCACTAGTTTGCGGTGGAGTTTACAGTGTTGTATAAACTATGGTGCTTATATAAAATGCATTAAGGGGGATAATGGTAAAGCCTTAACGCTATTTTGATATTTTATATTACTGATAGGCATTATCTACCTAGCGTACATATAAATAGTTTAACGGATCCTTAACGGATGGTTATCCCAAACATCCTTTGAGTTACTTGTATTTCAGTTGTTATTTCACTTGAGTTGGATTTATTGATATAAGAATGTTAATCCTGACTCGAGTGTTTTGTGTTTTGCTTTACGCTCGGGTCAGACTGAGTGTACCAGTATTTGAGACTCACCATTGGAGTTGGAGCTTCGCTTGGAGATCTAGCTATCTATCTAGATTTCATATATTTAGTTGATTCTAGTGATGTATTCTGATATTGTATTTGACTATTGTATTCGAGACTTCTATTGTATCTTGTTTAACACAGTTTTATGTATATAGTAGCTTCATGAACTACTATTTTTTGTTTCCGCTGCATATTGCTATATTACACCGTGTCTATGATTATTTATTTACTTTATATGCTGGGTTTTGCCAAATTTAAATTTACAATCCGGTATTTTGAGTAATTCAATTCTGGCATGTTTGGATGCGAATGATTGAAAATATCAGATCGTTGCATTTGGTATCAGAGCTTTGGCTCTAGGAAAAACAGAGAATGTATGGTAAATTTAATTACGGAATCACTTTCGTTCGAGCTTTAATTCTTTCCTCTTTGATTTGAATTTCCTTGAATTTTGGAACATCCCTTGGTTCCAAAATGCATCATTGCCTCTCCCTATTCGTATTCCGAAGTATCCCATAACTCCACTTCGAATGATCTTTATAATGAATCGGCAGTCTCGCCATTCTTCGAATGATTTGTAAATGGGGGAAACTCCTTTACAATAGGCATCGATTTACCAAAGATTTCAGTATCCTCAGTTTACGATGTTGTTATCTTTAGCCATACTCGAATTCCATCTCTTGTGATATGATGCCGATTTGCCTTGGAATTCAGCATCGATCTTATTATTGAAGTCACGGTTGACCCGGTTGAGGTTGCCACAATTTATATTACCTTGCCAATCTTTCTGTTTTGTTATTTAATCATCTTATCTTTGTTTCAAATCTATCTTCGAATCAAAATTCTCTTCGATTTGAGTCCATCAAATTTGAATCTCTATCCTTGCTTTGAAATCCATTCTTATATTGTCGAGCGAGGAAGTGTATTTGTGAATTAATATTAAAAATGTTACATATATATATTGTGTTGTTTGAGTTGTAGATGTTGATTTGGGTTTTCAATCAATTCGTCTGATCAACGCTATCGATAGGATTTCCATAACACTTGAGTAGAGCAAACTGACACAATATTATTTTCAAATTTGGTAAATAAAATAAATTTTGTCTGATTATATTATATATAAGTAGATTTTCTAAGTTGTTAAATGAATGGGTCAACAAATGGTAATATTTGATTTTTATTTATTGTTTTGTAAACCGTTGATTATTCCAATATGATAAATAAATGAAATCATACAATATGGTTTAAAATTATAATTAGGAATTGTAATGAATTTAAATCAAGAATTTGAGAATTTAATTTCCGGTGATTTCAAACTTTCGGTTTAAATTTTAAAATGCATATTATATAAAGTAATTTTGAATTGAAATCATTTCCAAAGAAATTTAAATGTTTAAATCAGTGCTCTTATCTTTGTTGCTGGAAAATAATTTCGGTGATGGTGGCCGCATCATCGATATTCTTTTTTGTGTTTCGAAGTGGGGAGACAGTTCTTCAGCTTTGCCACAAGTTTTATTTTGGATATTAAATTGATTTGGATTTCTAAAGTATGACTTGATTTATATATATATATATATATATATATATGTATATTGACATTTGATTTTAAATTTGATTTGATATATATATATATAGTGTGTGTGTGTATCTACATATATATATATATATATATACATATATTTATCTCTAAATTATTTGAAGTTAATGGAAATGAAATTCTTAAAATTTAAATTAAGGATAATTTCAATATAATGGAACCAGAATTTGAATGAATGCTTAAACTTGAAATAAATGAATTGGAAATTTTTATTCATAAACTACCCAATTACATTCCAATATAACTTACCAAAATCATTCAGAAGTTAAGTATATAATTGAAAAATATACGGTACAAAATGATGTTAAAGGAATTTATGAATAAATCTGAGAGGTTATAATAAATGTAAATACACTTAATATATATGATAGGATATTAAGTGGAATAAATTTAAAAATAATTTAGATAAAGACAGATTTAAATTTGTTGAATAAAATATGATTATAATAAATAACCGTGCAAATTTATGATTTTTAAAATTTTAATTAAAGATAATTGGATAATAGAAAATGAATAAATAATACAGATGGATAAATTTTGTTTTGAAGGAATTTATAAATTAGAATTAAACCAACTTAATGAAATTCCTTGAATTTAAAATCAATTATTGAATATTAATTAATTTAAGATTGAAATTTATATGGTTTAAATTAATTATTTTATTTTGTAATTCAAGTCTATTTTCTCCTGGTTTTTTCTATTCTCTTACCTCGTTCCTTTTCAGGGACGAAAAGTTTTGAGTGGGGGAGAGTGTAATGACCGGTAAATTTTAGCTGTTTTAATAACGTATTTAATTGGATTTTGGAGAAATTTTAATAATAGAATTTGTAATTAAAATTTTATATTTGGAATACGTATATTTAAATACAAAAGATGGTAAATTTTCATCTGATTTTATGAAAGTTTATTTCATTGTGGAATTCTACCAAATTCAAATCAGTTAATAATTATTGATAATAAAATATTTTCCAAACCTGAATATTTTTAAATAGAAAAATTCTAAATCATCTTCTGACTGAGACGTCATTTTTCATTTTTCCAAATTCGGGCTTTTTTAGCTCCGTCGATCTTGTTTTTCTGCGTTTTTGCTGCATTTTCCGCTAGTAGAAAATTCAAATTTTTATAATTCAATCGTAACACCGACATCTGTATACTGTTTTAATCGTCTCTTCATGCTGATTGCTACGGTATATTCAATTTTACGTTTTGGATTCTTGATACCTGACGACAACCGTGAAACAGTCAACCGTATTGGTTTCAAATTTTTGTTTTAAAACATCTCGGGACCATTCTATTGCCATGCATAACCCAAAAGCCAAAAGCAATTATCATTTCAACTTTTGACCCTTTCTATTTCCAACATTCAACGTAATGTACTGGTTCCCATAATTCACATGCGTTTCTTCCTCTAGCAATTCATTCTTTGAAAAAGAAATGAATACATGTGATATGCAAGAGAATGAAAGGAAAATAAAAAGCTTTTGCAGTCTCCTTCACTCAAGCCTCTTCTTCCCTCCTTGCATCCTTTCAGCATACAACGTGAAGCATGTCCCCATCGATCCATCATGCCGACCCTGTCATTGACCACTATCACTTCACCATGTACCCAAGCCACCAACCACCTACGCTCCACAGCAGGCCGAGCCCGCTTCGCCCACCCCATCTTTCTCTTCCCACCTACTTCAAGCCAAACCACCCATACCAAGACCCATCCTACTCACGGCCTCGCAACCCGCGTTACCTCTGACCATGGCAAACCAGCCTCTTCCTGCTCGCCTCCACTTCACCAACCGCCACTGACCGATTAGCCTCGTCCGCCTACGTGAATCGAACAGCGGCGAATGGCCTCCGCCCATTCATTCTCCCCTCGCGTAGCACCCATTTCTCGGCCTACTTCTCCTTTCATTTGCGTGCGTCCACTTGGTGTATAGAGGTATACTTATACATTTGTGTTTTGATTTTATTCTCAATTTGTGGTCGAAATGTTATAATATAGCAGTGATTGATTATATATTAATATGTGTTGTGCTGTTATATTTACGATTGTATGTTTATATGTATTTGTTTATAAAATAACTTAGATAAATATATATATATAACCATTTTACATCAGCTATATTAATTTACTGTCTACAGTTTGTATGATGCCACTATTGATTTTTGATGTTTTAATACATAAGCGGTGCTGGTTGTATAAAGTGAGAATGTTTTCCAGTACAACTTGCCACTATTACATATACATTTTGTTTATATATATAAATTGGTATGATTCCTATGTCAATTGATGGTTTAAACTATACATACGTTGTTTGTATAGTTTCTTGGAAAAGGTAGATAAAATATTATGTTATATATCAGATTTTTGTTTTAGTATTATATTGTTCAGTTTAAAATCTGGGTTGTTGTTGCTTTATATATGAGTATATAGAAGTTAAATAATGTTGCTATATCTATAGGCTAGTGTTTTGATATGGCATACAATATATATATTAATATTTTTATTTTTAAATTTATATATATATTTTCAAAATATAACACAAGTATATATATTTTGTTTGGATTGTATAAGTTAAATATAATACCAGTATACATATTTTGTTATAATGCGAAATATAATACTAATGTTGCCTTCTTGGTCTAAATATATGTGTAACTTTGGTTTGTTTGTATTTCCTAGAACTAGTACACAAAAGCTTTTATATTAAGATATATTAAAGACTGGTGATGAGGTTACAGTAGATATGTAAGGACAGTGTCTTAAATATTTTGTTTAGCTACTGTGAAAATATATAAGTTATATATTTTCTTCTTTTTTTGTGTACAAGAGCTCTGTTTTATGATTCTTGTTTCTATGTTGTGTGTGTGTGTGTGTATATTTCGGTCCGTTATATATAAGTTTTATAGGCATTTTACTGTGTAATTATAACGTTGGTTTCATACAAAGGTTTCATAAAAATATATTTAAATAGAAACTACTTGTTATACGTTTATTTGTATAGCTACATCATGGGTATTAATTTAAAACAATGATTTTATTTTTCTATATTTATTTTCTTAAATTAACATATTGATTTTAAGAAAAGAAATAATATATACATATATATATATAGTTAAATTTATATCGACTGATTCTAATTGCCTCATCAAATTCTTGTATCAACTTTATCCGTCAATTTCGTGCCAAGCTTGTTTGTTTGGATTCGTGGTTGGATTCGTGACTCAATTTCAGTGTCCATATCAATGTGTGGATCTATGTCATCTTCTGTTCTCTCTAGCCTTGAAAGGTGAGCAATCACTCATAATTTACGTTCTTATATTTAATAAATTTGATTTCAATTGAAACGACAATTAAAATATGTTGTTGTTATTTATTTACACTATTATAGATGTTATTACCTGTATCTGTTCATCTATGACATCTGAGACCATTATCTGTTATTTATATTGACGATATATGCCTGTTATATTATTATCATATCTGTTATCACTCTGTAAGTTCCCTGTTAGTATAAAATCACTATGGGTTGAAATGATACATAACTGAACGATCTGAAAATAGGAGAAATCATTATGGCTTGAAATGATAGACCCAAGCGATTTTCATTGACATTGAATTTGGGATTACGGGTTGAATTGATATATATACCCGTGTATATTTAAATTGCGGATTGAAATGATAAATATCTATATCACTTGACCATAAGATAGAAAATTATATACAGATATCGTTGGTCTATATATAAATAATTTGAAATGATTACTAATGTTTTAAATAAACATTGATTTTAGATATTATATAAATGTTATTTTATATATAGTTAATTCTTGAATTTAAGCTATGCGTAAATTTGTTTTAGTATAAAATAAGCTTAATAATAAAGTTTGATTTTATTAAAATATAATATGGTTAAGTAAGTATTTAAATATAGAGTTTATAATGATTTAATAAATTAAGCTTTTGAAGATAGATTTGAAATTGATTTGAAATCATATTTAATTAAGAAATATATTTAATTAGAAATCGATTTGAAACTTATGGAGTTCAAGATTTTTTTTAAAGGGTAAATTTTATAACTTGATTTTGGTTAAGGTGATTTAAATGAATATTTCAAGTTAAAATAAGTTGAAAGAAATGTTTAGTTTATTGGTATTTTGTGGTTTTATTTCAATAATATTAGATTTATTACGTGAATAGTTCAAAACTAAATAATAATAAGTTAAATGAAGATATATATGAAATTATCAAGCTTAGTTTTGAGATTGTGAAATAATTAAAGCTTTGGAATATATCGAAATTTAAATGGTTTATTGTGGTTCAAATCTGTATTTGAAATTGATATAATGGTTTATTGAGAAACCGAAATAAATTAAAATTAATGGTTTGAGATTTGATTAAATTTAAATTTTAGAATTTGAATTGAGTTGAATCGATTTGTGAAATTTAAGGAAGCTATTTTATTATATAAGTATTTTTAAAATTATATTTAAAACTATTTATATATGTTACTTTATAAATTTATTTCATATAAACTATTTTAATATAAATTATTTTTACATAAACTATTTTTAATTATAGACTATTTTATTGTATATACTATTATTTATATTTAAACAGTTAAGTGAGAAGTGTTATGATTCCAAAGCATTATGATTTCTAATTTTAGATTTTCAAAGTGTTTGATTTAGAAAGTGTTATAACTTCGAAGTACTGAGGTTATGTAAATGGATATATTTGAGATGGATATAATTAAAATGGAAATAATATCGTATTTGATTTTGAAATACAAGTGATATCGTATTGATATGATTTTGAAATGGCAATGATATCGTGGTTTGGAAATATAAACTATTTTGAAAGTTTATTAAATGACCAATCGGTGTAATAATTACGTAGTTATTGAAGAGTCCGGGATCGGTTAGGGACATACTCTCTGTCTAAACCGAAAACAACTTTAATAACTAATATACGTTGAATGTGATCCGGAATGAAGTGGTTGGAATGATGACGTTGCTGGATTTGAAGAAAGAGAACGATAATGGATAGCCTTGACACTTGTGTCTAATTTGAAATGACTAAAACAGGAGCCGTGCTTGGCCAACGAGGTTAGCCACCTCTAGAGGACAAACTTCTTCATAAACTACTCATTATTTGTTTTTGATTGGTGCACACCCTTGAATTGGGAGTGTTGTTTCATGGTGTTGCGATCGTTGCGGCGATGCGGTCTCACAAGTCCGGATCAGGAAAATGGTAGTTTCACTACCTTGGGTATAGCCTCATGTGCCTTGTCATACTCGTATCCCTATGCGCGACCGCTACGATTTGTTTTTTGTTATACCTATGGAGTACTCCTTGATATCCCACTAGTTTATGGTGTAGTTTAAAGTGCTGTATAGACTATGACGCTTATATAAAATATGTTAAGGGGGTAATAGTAACGCCTTAATGCTATTTTGATTCTTTATATTATTGATAGTCATTATCTACTTAGCGTACATATAAATATTTTAACGGATCCTTAGAGGATGGTTATCCCAAACATCCTTTGAGTTACTTGTATTTCAGTTGTTATTTCACTTGAGTTGGACTTATTGATATAAGAATGTTAATCCTGACTCGAGTGTTTTGTGTTTTGCTTTACGCTACCAGTATTCAAGACTCACCTTTGGAGTTGGAGCTTTGCTTAGAGAACCAGCTATCTATCCAACTTTCAGATATTCAGCGAATCCAGTGATGTATTCTGATATTATATTTGACTATTGTATTCGAGACTTCTATTGTATCTTGTTTAACTCAGTTATATGTATATAGTAGCTTCATGAACTACTATTCTTTTGTTTCCGCTACATATTGTTATATTACTCTATGTCTGTGATTCTGTGATTATGTATTTACTGTATATGCTAGGTTTTGCCAAATAAAAACTTACAATCTGGTATTTTGAGCAATTCAATTTCGGCATGTTTGGATGCGAATGGTTGAAAATATCAGGTCGTTACATACTACAATTTTCATTGTTTAAAGTTAGAAAAGATGTTTTTTAGAAAAAAAGAAGTTTTGGTATGACAGTTAGGTTTAAATGTAACAGATCTTTTGGGTTTAAAATTCCTACTTTTAAAAGAAGAAAATTTCTAATGTAGAAAGTCTTCTAAAAGGGAATGGTTATAGTAGGAAATTTTTCATGGCATCTTTTTGGAAACCAAACAATTTTTGAATTTGATAAAAAGGATCCTAATTTATATTTTCAAATAATGTTTTTTGATTAGATATTTAATAAGTTGCGATGTTTTAGTTTTATATCAAGTTGTGGAACCCAAACCAATTTTTTATATGTAGTAGATATAGATGAGTTCCTAAGTAAGATGAGGTGAAGGTTTAGGCTTTGAATAAAACAACGATGGATGCTCATAGGGTATCAACAAGGAATCCATGTTGAATATATAAGTAATATTGGTAGGAACCTGGGAATATTTGATTAGACATGTGTGCAATCCATAAGAAGAACACTCGAAGGAATGGGGAATTGTATCCAAATGCACTTTGCGAGTCTAATGATATAATTGAATGAAAGGTCAAGGATAAAAAAGGTTGATACCAAAGTTTGAGAAAATTATCAAGAGATTTGGATTGAGAGAAGATAAGGGTTGGAGAAGTGGGTAATAAGATGGCATACACATGAAGTATGTTGGTTGACTCAAGGATAAAGTAGGAAAGATAGCAGTAGGAAAGTATTCCACCAAACTAATTTTCTGATGAGTTATCTAAATATGCATAGTTAATATTTTTTACTACTGCGGTATGGGAGTGCATATCCATAATTGGGTGTAAAAACTGAAGTAATAAATGAACCTTATTTATTAGAAGGCATGAAAGTAAGTGAAGATATATGGGTGATAATAAAATGGCATACTAGTAATGTCCATCTACAATTTGTAAGGAGTGATAGGGCCCCAATATCATTAACGCCATTTAATGATGAAAGGAAGCTTCCAACAATTTTTTTGTTTAAGGGTTTTTGGGTTATAATTTCTAGTTGTCTCCCTCAGGCTATTTGAAAAGCGTAATATACAATATGATACATTTTCCTATTTTATTACTATGTTAATGGTTTGGAAGAGCTTTGACCGTTGTATAAATATTGAGAAATAGTGTAAATAAGGATTTCTCATAAGAACACTTAACCAGCGATAAAATGTAGGAAAGATGGAAGCATATAGAATAAATTAGGAATTTAAGTTAGCAACAAGAATTTAAACTATCTTTTAGGAAAAAAATAGTAAACAAAGGGCAAGGAAAGGTTGTTGTGAAATCACGGGTCACTGTCCCTATGCCTAAAAAGCTAAAAATTTTAAATACGCTTGTTGGCAGCTTGTTGTTTTAGAATAAAAGAAAACGTTTCCCAGATCCAAAATTAACTGCATAACGTTAGGGACAATCATATGTGTTAACTCATTGACTGAGTCCCGATTACGTTAGAATGTGGCTAGATTGGTTTTAAGAATGGAAAGGCAAATCTTTTGAAAAATTATGTCCAGCTGCTTTTGAAATTTTTGTTTAAATGCTTTTGAGAAAGGGGTTCAAATGTTATTTGAGAATTTTATTCAAAATGCTTTTGAATATGTATGTGCATGTGTGTCAAGTGCATAAATGCTTCTGGGAATTTGGTTTTTTGGTAAGGGCGAAAAGGATTTTTAACAAAAAATGAAACAAAATCTTTTGCCACGTGCTTAAGGTGGGGCTGATTGACGTGTCAGTGAATGTGAGTTTTACTATCCAACAAGGGTGACAGTATACAAAACATAGTTAAAAACGAGGGAAAAGACTGTTTTAGCTTTGAAATTTCTATCTTCATATAATGTTGATGTTGAAACGCAACTTTCTCTTAAGATAATTATGTTTTAACATCCACAAATAAACCTCTTTATGCAAATTGTACTTGGAAAATGTTTAGGGGCAGAAAGGAAGATTCCAAGATACAATGGAATAGGTATCCAAAAGAATGATGGAATTGTAAAATTTTCTATCTAAATTCCTTTTCCAACATAGGAGTATAGATTCAGAAAAACTGGATTTTCAAAATTTTGGATGTTAGAAATTGTGTGCTAGGTTTTGGATGAAAAAGATTTGATACAAAGTTGGTTGAACCATATTCTACCCACATGAGTCTAGAAATTTTTGTGTCAAAATCATTTTTGATTTTTGAAAACTTGCATGCATATAGAACTCGCAATGTATATAGGTTGTTTTCTTCATATTGTCAAAATATTTTTAAAAAATGCATGTATATAGGAAGCGCTGATTTGGAGTCATTTTGCTTACATGACTTATATGTTGTTATACACCATGCATTTATGCACGTTTGAATGCAAAATTGGGTGTACACTAATTAGTTGGGTAGTTTAGACTGGTTGCACGCTATGTTACATGATTCAACCCTTAAGAAATTTTAGAGACGAAATTCTTTCAATGGTGGAGAATGAAACACTCTGTAAAATTTATGATAATTAATAAATAATCAATTATGTTCCAAAAATGAAATTTGAGAAAACGAGGAAATTTGACCAAGAAAGTTGCGCCATTGCATTTGTGGTGATCTTCTATGTAACATTCATATTTGGAGTTTTGGGGAGCTCAAACGGAAACGTTATCAACGTTTGAAGATTTCAAAGCGAAATAATTAAAGAATGAAAATAGAAAATAAATCATAATTAATGATGGACCCCATCGGTCGACACCCAACCAAGGTAGGTCGACGGTTAGCAGTCGATCGGTCGTATAATGGCAACCCGGATTTGAATCTTGGCTAAACGGCTCAGATTTAGTTATTTTAATCTAGAATTTACGATTGGTTCGAGTGCCTATAAATACAGGCCTAACCCTTCATTTCTCTTCTCATATTTTCTAATCAAAGCATAGAAGCTCTGCCATTTTCGCTTCTTTACTTTTTCTAAAAATTATGAAATATAATATACATATATATATATATATATATATAATCGAAGATGGGTAGACAATAAAAGAGATGAAGAAAAGAGGTGAATCAATACCACAGAAAAAGGTAAATTTCTGCATTTATAAATTTATATTCCCCTTGACCCTGAATATCTTTTGAGATCTTTAATTCCGATAATGTTTTTATACCTTGTTAGACATATTCTTTTGGATTAGAATGGAAAAGGAGTCTAGTAAAGGGATCAATTTTGATTTGGGAGATTTAGAAAGCTTAAAAGGTGGGTGGGAAATTATATAATTTATTTATAACATTGAAATTTATCTCATTGAATTTTTATTTAATTATTATGCCTATGTAAGATCTAATGAGTTGTAGGCTTAAACAAGTGTATAGGGTTATCGCTTACATATATTCAACAAAATAAGTAATTGTAATACGAATAGTATGTACAACATAATCTGGAAATTTGAATTCTGTCCCACATATTTATTATTGTGGAATGTTTGTAAAGTTGTAAAGTTTATTTCATATTCATAATTGGGTTGTAATTAGGTTGCCCCATTTAACTTGGAAAGTGAATTTCTATATTTAAGTTTATCTGGAGTAAGGTATAATTTAATTATATCTATTTTCGTGTAATTTCCATAAATTATCCAATTCTAAAAATATGTATAAAACTACATTGATTGAATTAACAAGGAATGCACCTAAAAGGAAAGAGATGTGTAAAGTATGGATATTATTCTCTGCAGTTTACACTATCTATTTCAATATAAGAAGAGAAACGACTCCTTGTAATTTCAAACGAAGCAAGACCTCACTTTGGTTTATCTTCTAAAGCTATAACGGTAATCCTTTTTGAAAGGGTAGCTCTGATAAAATAAAATGTAAAAAGGAATGGTCTGATTAATAGTCAGAAATATGAATATATATGTATAGATATATATATATAAGTATAACTGCACTTATCGATTAAATATATATATATAGCTTAATTTACGATGATCTTTGTATATTAGCTATTAACAACGTAGTAATTATGGGACTAGAGGTTGAAAAAGGAATGAATAGTAATTACAAAATATATGGACAATAACTACAAATATAATGGACAATAAATTTGTAGTTAATGGAGAGTTATAGAAATTAAATAAGGACTTATTAGAGAATTCAATATGGTATTTATAGGGAAATTGAATATGCATAATAGTGAATTTTGAAATGGATATCATTAGAGATTGTATAATTTTTGCATTAATAACCAATTATTATAGACGATTGACATTTGTTAGAAATAAGAAGAAACGAGAAAACCAAAGCCTAGGCGTATAAAATAGGAATAATTACGTAGCCAAAAAGTAAGTACTAATACTATTAAATATACTTAGAAGGCAATATAATTTTCATAGTAGAAAATTATATGGCTTCAACTACACGTTTAGAATGAGCGTGAATTAGTGGGCCACGCCCAACACTTAGGCTTTGGATGTATGGTTTGGTTTAGTAGGTAGGGATGCGAGGTTAGTAGGGTTATACGACAAAAGTCCGCTCTTCACCTAGAGGCTATCAACAGCTGCATTTATTTACTGCTGATGTGAGACATTTACAAATATAGGACCCGTGGGGAAAGGATATTCATTGTGGATAGTTATGGAAAAATATACCGAGGATTCATCTTAGATTTAAAGTATTAAATGATCAGATACTTCTAAGGAAATAGGAGTTGCTTCATTTCCAATAAGTGATATTAAGTAACCAAATGGGGCATTTTTCTTTACCTACTTAGGTCAACCTAAAAGGTCAACCTAAAAGGTATGTCGGCTGTGGATGGTTGACGGGCTAATAATTATTTTTGGATCGGTTTTTAGTAGTAGGTCTGGCATATAGGCTATAATCGCCAGCTATCCCGAGCACACAGTACAAAGACTTAGGTTATGGCCTGACGGATTTCGTTTTCTATTAGTTTAGGATCTATAAGGGAGACACACAGACCTCAAAGTAGATAGTAGACAAAAAAATTTATCGGAGGTGGGCTAATTAACCCATAGATGAGTCTTTTAGATCCATTGGTAGAACGACAATTAAATTATAAAGCCATATTAGGGGTCATCGGTTTCAGCTAGGACGAACTGACTACCATTTACGTTGCCGAGGGCCCACTTTGGGGATTGATGTATTAAATGGTCGTTGCTTCTGTCTCCTTCCTATTAAAGAAGTATTAAGCGGTCGGGGCTTTTGTGTAGTACATCATTTAGATATATATGAATATAGACACACATACACACATACACACATAGTTATACCTCAGAGGAGGTTAGACATATCGTATGCACACATAGGACTTAACATTAACTGTAAGTAATATAGATAATACTTAAATGGAATTCAAACGGGATAAATTAATGTTATGGGTAAAGTATGTAATTTTTCCAATCAATAGAATGTTACTATGACCCCCTGTCCTCATTACAACCCGCATGATAGTTTTAAAGGGATAAGATACTGGAGCTAGACGGGAACGGTAGATGGAGAAGTCTTCTTATTCATGCTCGACGTCGTCAAGGCAACTAATCCAAGGAACAATATTGATTCTTAGGTAGTAGCCTTAGTTAGTACGATGTTCTATTATATTTTCCTATTCTGCCGTGAGTTTATGTTGATCGCGCTCTAATATACTTGTATTTATTGCAGGTTACCAAAACCAACAATCTATACCCTAATGCACTTAGGTTTAGATTTAGTCAAAATTTGAGCTCATTAATTTGTGGATTGTTATAGGACTCTTACATAATTCTTCTATATCACGTCTTGATTTCACATCGTCCTTAGTCCTCCCCTTAACATTCAAAATTGTACTAAAAACATTATCCAACACGTTTTCATTGTGCATCACATCAATATTATGATGAAGTAAGAGATCATTCCAATAAGATAAAACCTAAAATATAATTTGTTTGCACTAATTATAAATCGTCCATTTACCAGGAATTTCAATTTATACTCCAGTTTCATGTATCTTTGGATACTCCTTTACAAGTTCACATAGTTCTTCGCTTAACCAAATCGTTGGAGGCCGTCTGGTCTCTGCTCTATTAGCGAGAAAGTTTTTAATCTCTGCTAAAAGTATGATTAACAAGGAGAAAACATCGATGATAATCAAACCATGTAATTTTCTTCTCATGCGGTAAAGAAAATGATCGTGTTTCGTACATGTAATAAAGACAAGTTGGATGACCAGCCTTATTCCAATCTAAAAGCATTCAAATAAGCAAGAAAATCAGAAATGTTCCATGACAAAGGAGCAAACATAGGAAAATTCTTTTTTTCGAAACATCATATGTTTCAACTCCTTTATGACACAATCTTTTCAACTCTTCAATTAATGGTTATAAATAAACATCAATTCCTTGTGTCAGATCATTATGGCCGAGGATGACAAAAGTGAGAAACATATTGTAATGACTCACTTTATCGACCTCTGGATTTCAGTACCAATACATTTCGGTCTTCTTGTGTCGAGCATTCAAGTGCTAGAAAGAAATATTTTTAGGGTAAAATAATGGAAAACAAAAACAGAACATGAAAGAAGAGAACATAATATTAAAACCTTACAGCGGAATGATAATATATGATACTAAAAGACATTATAGACTGTCGCTATAAGATACATAACATTTTAGAGTTATAATTCTCTTTATACCACAATGTGACACAAGCATGAGAGAATGAAAGTAGACAAAAAAGTGAAGGTAAATTAAAATGTGGAAAAGTACGACACACAAATTTTGTGGTGGTTTGGCCGATCGTTGCCCACATCCAGTTAACTTTCTTGTTGATTTGATTGTTGTTTATAATAGCTGTTCTTATGGATCAGCAGTGATCTCTGAAGTTACAAGAGGAATATTTAAATTCGCAACCAATGAAAAAGATCCTCCAAAACGTCACCCTACCTTCTATTTGCAGCTGTAAGTCGCGGAATTCATCTCCACCATGTTCACACCCACTTTCCCCATGTCCAGGAAGAGAGATTGTAGGAAGATCATAGCCACATCATCAAGTTTTAGGGATCGCTAGTGGTCCATGGACATGGATCAGTAATAGATCCAAATATTGGTTAGTAGCGATCCGTTATTACTTAGAGCGAATTTAATAAATTCGTATGTACTATTATAAAAATGTTTCTTGAGCCCCTTCATTTCCATTCTTTCATACATCCACATCCTCTGATCGATAAAATAATTGATCATTTTTCCTATTTCTAAAAATATGATATAACTGTAAGAAATTATAGTAAGAATCCAAAATTTATGATTTTTTTTTGGATTAACATTTTATTTTTCATCTCATTTATACATTTTTAATGTTTTATTGATTATGCCATATATAATTCTTTTTACTTTTTTTATAAAATCTTATTTTCAATTTTTACTAACTAATAGTAGAATCAATTAAAAACAATTTATTAATAGGAATTATGTGTAAAATTTACTCCAGACTTTGACGAAACATAATATCAAAATTTATCAAAAAAAAAACAAAAGTAATATCAACTTTCATCTGCTTAATTTTCTATCACAAGCTTAAACAATCGTAACCACTTCTTCATCCATCGACCATTGCAACCACCTAACTTCCAGACCATCATCTTCACATTTTTCAAAACAACAAGCATCTTAATATAAATAGTGTTTTGGCATTAACTTGCACATCAAAGCTTTCAAAATTCAAGCCATTCAAGTATGTCGACCAACTTCATCACCCAACAACATCTCCATCTTGAATTAATCATTACGTCAAAGCTTGACAACATCAATGCCAAACCGTTGCAAATCAACAGCAAGCATTTCAGATCATTTCTGCATCCCTAATTCCAGGAAGCTACTATATTCATCGTCGCAAACATTAGGAAGCAAACTTTAGCCAACGACCAAACCATGCAATGATGACTCTAGTTTTCGGCAGCCGACATATATGAAGCAACAAATCTCAAATTCATCCAGAAAGAAAGCACGACTTTGGCTCTACATTCAGCAACTCCGTTCAAGTTGACGTCAAGTAGTGTTTTTTGACCAACTCTAGGCACGGAATTTCCTGTCTCGGCATCAGTCAGCTTGGGAAGGTTCATATCTAGGCAGCATTACGCAAAGCACCAAAGCACGAGGCTATCTCCAGATTCGACACGAAGGAATGCTAGAGCATATCCAGATCGGCGGCTTTGAGTGAGCATCAAACCTAAAGAGAGTCGGCAAAGACATTATTTTTGGAAATGAATTTCTATTGAGTTTTGATTTTGATTTGATTTGGATTTGGATTTGGACGCTTGTTTGAAGGAAGATGTTACAGTGGGATATACTTGGAACTGGATGTGGAAGTTTTGGTTTTATCGGAGAAGAGCAATAAGGGGGTGCTATTTAAGGAGATAGTATAAAACAAGAGGTATAAGGATGGAAAATTTTCAGTATTGGAACAAAAAGTTTTGGGTTGGGGGTAATATAATTGGATTGGAGCCCAAATTTCGAATTGGAGGGAATATATTCGGATTGGAGAGAAAATATAACTTATTAGTTATTAAAGACTTGTTATTACTAAATTTTTTTTATAAAAATATTTTAATAACTAAATACTATATATTTACTATTAATTATGAGTATTTAATATTTAAATACGTAATGTTTAATTTGTCACTTGTAAAATGATAATATTTTTTCTGTCCTACAAATCACATGTAAGAGAATGATTTCATATCTCAAAATAAATATTAATTATTATTTAATTTTAATTATCAATTATTATTGTTATTTAATATTAACTAACTTTTAGTTATTATTATTTAATTATTATTTGTTATAAGAAACTTATTATTAATTATCACTTATTATTATTTAACAACAACTATTATTTACAAATTATTAACCAGTAATTAATATTTATTTATTTATTCATTGTTGATTATTAATTTATTATTTATTAATTAATTATTAATATGAATTATTTCTTATTTAAAATTAATTATTATTACTTGATAGTAGCTATTAATTATTATTATTTAAGTATTATCAATTATAATTATAATTATCAATTATAAACATATTCAAAACATGTTATTATTAAATGTTAATTATAAAAATATTTAATTTCTAGCTATTATAAATTTAGTATTAACTATTAGTACTAGTATGGGTCCATTCTTCGCACACGGGCTGTTTGTATTATTATGTTGATATTGTGTTTGAGTGCAAAACATGTAAATGGAAAGCAGGGGCATTTTTGGAATTTCTAAAGGACACCAAGTAAATTAGTTCAACCAATTTTCTTTATTAGTAGTTGTGATGCCCCACCTCTATACCCACACTAGCCAAGAACACTACGGTGTAATGCTGTCAACTAGCACGGAGAATAAGGCTGTTGAGGAGCGACCATCCGTGTAATTGCCTTGTGCGAGCATCGATATGTCAGATAGCATAACATGCATTTCTTTTCAAGAGGAATACACAGTGGCTATAATATCTTCGGAAACAAATATAGAAATAAGCATAACATAAATCAGTCATAGATAATTCACATCACATAGGCGGAATAAGATATGAATATTACACATAAAAGTGTACATCAGAGTAGTGGTCAAATAAGATCCACAATATCACAAAAGAACAGATACAAGTGCTAGACAAAAATATGTATACATCAAGGAGTCTATATCTGTTAACCTCGTTTTACCCAACGACTCATCTACTTAACGACTAGACCGACTCATCTACTCAAGGACTGGACCGACTCATCTACTCAAGGGAAGGACCGACTCATCTACTTAGAGGATAGGACGACTCAAGGGGTTAACGGTTCACAAGGTAAGCGGCGACTCAGAGTTGACAACGACTCAGTGGATCAACGACTCAACGAGTTAACGACTTGAAGGAGCAGAGTGGCTTAACTAGTTAACGGCTCACAAGGCAGACCGACTCAATGCATTACCGACTCATCAAAGCTATCGCCTCAGCGACTCAACAAGTCCACGACTCATTGTAAGAAATGACTCAAGAAGATTGACGACCTAAGAAATGACTTAACGACTCATAGCTCAGGATGACTCGTCCGCGACTTAAAGCCACTGAGTCGTATTCCATTGCCACAATGCCTGTCCCAATGAGAATTGACTCGCCAACGACTCAGGACTTGGCTTAGAATCCCGCAAAAGAATGGGCTAGTGAGAAGACCAAATGCTTAATCAGATAAGCCGGCCATGACTCAACTTGCCTCGGCCACGGCTTAGCCTGAGTCGGTCACGACTCAGGACTTGGGCAAAAAATTCCTATCCAGATTTGCCCATAAATACATGGCCACCCCCAACATTCAAGGCACTTTTGGCTCATTCATTTCAAGCGCCGTTACTCTGCTGCGTTCTGAACCACTTCAACACCTTCAAGGAACTTCACGAAGAAATCAAACATGTCTAACATGTGTTCAAAGATTTGGATCGACATTGAAGTTTAGGCTACTTGTCCTAAGTCACTTGAAACTCAAAGTGTGTTGTAATCAAAGTGTAACTGCATTGACTTGTAATCAAATCGTCAATAAAGATATTCAAAGTGGACGTAGGCTCTCTCTTAAGCCGAACCACTATAAAATTGCTGTTGTTTACTGCTTTTTCACTATTTTCTGCTTATAATCTGTTCCCGAGCTATCGGGTGGTGCTTTCACAATCTCACTTCATACACCGGGGTGTTAGCGTTCAAATTTTAGCGTTAACATTTTTGGTGCTTTCACTGAGAATTGAACTCAGGTGAGTTATCATCATTGCTTCACAGAGGTTTGTAGAGAGAATTTCCTTGAAAACCAGAAGTCTATCCGAGATTATGGCTCCTGGAAGGAAAAGTAGATCTGTCAGGTCTGGGAATATTCAAGAGGGAACCTCCGCTTCCCATATATCGAATCAAGCCACTCCAGCTGTCGGAGTTACAAAGGCAGAGCTGGATGCTGCAATCTTAGGGCTGAACCAACAGATAAATGCCCAAAATGCACAATTCGAGGCTCAGAATGCCCAAAATGCCCTAATTCTGAATAGGTTGAACGATTTGCTTGGGGCAAACCGCCAACCGGCAGGTAATGAAAGGAACTTTGTTGGCAATATTCATGATGCTGAAGAAAGGAATGCTCCTGAAAGGGCTGCTAGCCCCTTTGAACAAACACTTCCTGAAGTTGGCGGATCTAGAACTCGACATGATGAGGAGTATCTTTCTGGGATGGTCCGACAAATCATGAAAGAGAGTATGCAGAGGGTTGAGGACGAGAAAGAATGGGGTTTTGCCCCAAGTAAAACTCCATTTACTGAGAAAATCTTAAAGGCTGAATTCCCAAGGAAGTTTGTCCCTCCAACCATTCCTGCTTACAAAGGAACAAGTGATCCGAACGAATTTTTGTATAAGTATGATTGGCACATGACAGGTGCCAGGGCTTCTGATGAAATAAAGTGCCGATATTTTCCTGTATACCTGGAAGGTGTAGCTCTGCTTTGGTTCACCAAACTGCCAGTCCGATCTATCGATCAGTTTTATGACTTAACCCGGAAGTTCAAGGAGCAGTTCAGACTATACGCTTCAAAAGCCAAAGATATTATGTCATTGTCAAGTTTAGAACAGAATCCGGGTGAAACTATCAGATCTTTCTTGAATCGCTTTAATATAGCGCTGGCCGAGGTAGACAATGCAGAACCACGGATGATCTTGACCTATCTGATGAGGGCCATCGACAAGTCGAGCGAATTTGGGAAATGGCTGAACATGATGGAACCAAATTCCCTTGAAAAATTCTATAAAAAAGCAGATGAATTCATACGCTTGGAAAGCCGTCCCGTACCGGTAAAGGAAGTGCTGGAAAAAGCTGAAGATAACACTGTTGCTCCACGCAGGAATGAATCTATAGGGCAAAAAAGGGAAAATAACAATGGGAAGCGGCAGAGTAATCTGAAGAAGCCCCGATCCTTCAAGCCATCAGAGTATACTCCTTTATCAGATACGCCGGAGCGTATCTACCTTGCCACTAAAGATTCTATTGACTTTCCTAAACCTCCTCCTCTAAGGACCGGGAAAAAGGCTATACAGAGTGGGAAGTTCTGCCGCTTCCATAATCAACCCGGTCACGAGACCGACGAATGCCGCCAGTTGAAAAATCTGATTGAAGAGTTGCTAAGGGAAAACAAACTGCAGCAATTTGTGAAAAAGAATAGCAACAATCCTGCTTCGTCTAGTCAGGGGCAACAGGCTCCTACTCATCAGCCTAGGACGAGTGAGAAGGCTGCAGGGCATGAATCTGGAAGGCCCATTATCAATGTCATTACAGGAGGATCTCACCCAGCAGGCAGAAGCTGGGGAGAGATGGAAAGGTATACCCGAGCTTTGAAGTATGTACCGACTGAGGAAGATGTATTCGTTTTGGAAGGTGCTATGCCCCTGAAGCAACAAAGAACTTTTGATGATGATATTGTGTTCAAAGCTAGGGATTCCGTAGGTATTGAAGCTCCTACCTCGGATCCCTTAGTCATCTCGGCTGGTATCGGGCCAGCTATTGTCAGAAGAGTTCTCATTGATTGTGGCGCATCCTGCAATATCCTCTTCAAGAAAACATTCGACCAAATGAAGATCCCTATGGCTGATGTCACGACCCGACTTTCATTCCCAGAAAATCGCGTCATGAATTAAGAAAGAAAGGGATAGAAGAAGAAAAGAAAGAAGAGAAGAAAGAAACAACACAAGAATCTCAACAGCGGAAACGAATAAATTATATTAATAACAAAGTATTACATAGTATACATCAATTATCAGAGTACACAGACATATACAACACATACTAGACAGTTATAAACACCTGTCTAGTTATTACAACTCAATACAAACAGAACACTCAGAGACCAAACACAGCGGAACTATATAACTATACGCAGAAGCCTCCTGCTCCATATGCTCCTCCACAATTCGTCAAGCTAATCCTGAATCCTAACCTGAATTCTCTTGACTACTCATAAAAATTTGAGTACCCAAGAGTTATAGAAAAACAGAAATAACTCCGGGTCAGACATGGGTCTGGTGTGAGTAACAGGTTAAAGTTGCTTAACTTTCAAAAACCTTTGAAAAGAAAAGGTATCACGTAAGACTTCCCACACATAAACATGGAAAAGTTTTTACCTTACGCTAACCAAAACATTTGATAGGAAATCCGGTGATATTATAATAGTGTCTAGGGTTTTCAAATAAAATACAGAAATAGCTGAAATGCTTACATCTCACATTCCAACATAGTTGGGCACAACTAATACGTACGGCACTTATTGGATTTTGGATTCCATCAATGGCAGGGCTACTGGGGTACCGCCCGTCACAGTACGTGGCCTAGATCACCGTACCGAGGAGCCACCCTAACTCCCCTGCAACACAAAGCCGGACCCGTTCCTTACTGAACAGTTCCAAATAAGACAACCCCGACGGTTGTCATGATCAACCGTCCCACACAGCCGAAATATAAAGGGACCTCTAGACAGGGGTAAATCTTACTCTCAAGTGGGGGCTACCCACGAAGCTTTGCTGCACCTCCCCTGTTTTAGCCATTCCCGGTTGATGAGGCTTGAGGTTACGATTACCTTTATAGGACATATCACTTAGAATGCTCATCGTCCACCTGACGATGTTCTGAAAGCATTCAATCCATACAAGTTCGTTCCGGGTTCGAACGAAACCGAAGGCATTATCTCGTTACACTCGTATTGGAATCATCCTCAGAGTTAACGACAATAACCCTTGCACTCTGATTCACCATCTCGAATCTATAAGACCTATTCCGTCAAACTCATTACGGAATCACCCACAGAGTTATATTGACGTATAGCCCTTACACCTCGAGTCTTCACTCGCTTCCACTTGGATTAACGACCTAACGTTATTTGGAATCGATGTGGTTTTCGGATGTCCAAATATGGAAACCCGATCCCGGTCTCATCGAAAACCAAAGCGTGTCTTTTATGTCCAAGTTGTTTTAAGTTTAAAACAATTCAATTCATTATCTAAATATACACAGATAGATAATTCACATCACAACAGATAATCAATCTTATCATTATCAACAGATAATCATATCATAATCAGATAATTCATATTATCATCCAAGAGCAACCAATGCATCCATATCACATACACTATTCATCTCACAACTGAGATTACAAACCAAACCAGTCAACCAATACCAATCATCAAACATAAGCAATGATCTAATGATCACACCTTCAATAATTAATTTAAAATGAATTAAATTAATTACTCAATCTCTAATTAATTTAAAATGAATTAAATTAATTACTTCATCATCAAAATCTGCTTAACTTAATCATCTATTGATTTCAAATCAATTTATAAATAATCATCTCATTAATCATTACTGATTAACTATCTCTAATTACAATAAGTAATTAGCATTTAATATTAATCACACAAGTTAATTGTATTAAACCCTACATATATATTAATCACCCTTGATTAATAACCATTCAGTAATTAACTACATTAATTACTCAATCCAATAATTAATTAATCTTAATTAATTATCTAAATTAATCCCCTTGATTAATTTCAAGGTAATTTAAATCCAAATTACTTCTATATCAAATATCTTTAATTACATTCTGTAATTATTAATTAATTACTTCCTTAAGTAATTACAAATTCTTAAATTACATAAGTAATTATCAACAATTCAGCAAATGTTTAAATTAATTAAACTTAATTAATTAATCTAAACAAATCACATTAACCTTAATTAATTACATTAAGTAATTAATTCACTAATTACTTTCATTAAGTAATTAAACCTAAACAATTGATTATTAATTAATTAATCTAATTAATTATTAAAATTTAATCACATTAATTAACTGTTAATGACTTCATTAACATTTCTTAATTACTTAATTAAGAGATTAACTTAAATTAATCACCATTAGTTATTAAGTAATTAATATTTAATTACTATTTAATTTATCTCTAATTATTAATTAACTAAGTGTTAATTAAAATCTTAATTATCATTAATCACTTGATTAAATAAATCTTAATCATAAATTAAAATTTAATTAATCATCCTTAATTATAGATTAATTAAACTTGATTAATTAATCTCAAATCAAATTAAAAAAACATTAATTATTTAATTAAACATCCACATTTATTAATTAATATTCATCTTCATTACCTTAATAATTAATGAATCCAATCATTAACTTTTTATTTATCTTTTAGATAAATATTCTTATTAATCATGCATTTAAAAACAAAATGTTTTCAAATTTTACATTAAATTCTATTTAACATTTCTTTTAAACTTTAAAACTCAAATTTGTTTAAAATAAGATTTTTAAAACAATACAAAACTTAATCTTATATGTTTACAAGAAACATATACTTTGTTAATAAGTTTAAAAAGAATTTAGATTCAATTCAAATCAAATTCATTAAAACAATTCAATTTAAACCTTTATTTAAAAAACTGAAGTTTAAATTTTAAATCCAGATTTTAAAACTCAGATTGAATTCATTTTGAATTCTTAAATTAAATACTTAACCTTCCCTTCCAAATGCAAATCACATATGCATTTCCACAAAGAGTTTGAAAATCAAATTTAAATTTAAAAATCATCAATGATTTCAAATTCCAGACAAATCAAATTTGAATTCATATTCAAATTCAAACTTAAACCCAGTTTAAATCACCACCTGCAAATTTAAATTTTAGCTTTACATTTAAAAACGGAAACAGTTTCTGTTTTATTTAAAAACTTAAACTTTGAAATTTTTCTGAATTCAAACTATTTCAAAGAAAACAGAATTCAAACTTATTTGAATTCAACTTAAATTCAGTTTCAAAATTCTAAGACACAAATGTATTTTGCACTTTATATCAAATTTTATAAAACCTGAAACAGGTTTCCTGATCCCCCCTTTCTCTTTATTTTTAATTTCAAACCAAATTTGAATTTCTGCATTCAAATTATTTCAAAAATCAGAATTCAAACTTTTTGAATTCATTTTTAGATTCAGTTTTATTTCTAAGTTCAATTTCCATATTTAAATTTAAACTTGGCTGTTTAAAATCTAAAAACAGGAACAGGTCTGTTGATAAAAGCCTGAAACAAAGTACTCGAGCAAGCTTAAAATTTACTTCGGGTCAAAACAAAAATGCTTCGTGTTATTTCCCACTTTCCCCCGAGACCAACCCGAGGCACAAACTCTGCAACCCAGAAACATCAACCCCTCCACCATCACAAACATGCACACACCCCTGTGCATTTGTAAACCACCTCCAGCCACCTCTAAACTACATCTCCGACCATCCTCTATCTGTCAGAGACCTCATTACAACATCAAAACTCCTGATCTCCCTGAGATCAACTTGAATTTGAAATCAAGTTTTTACCTAAAACCTGTAACAGCCTATACGCCACCTTCCTAAAACCTGTCAACATCCAATTCCTCCACTCCTCGACCATCATCAACACCTAAACTCCGGTGATAGCTCCATCACTACACCATCCACCATTACCCACAATAGCTTTGAACTCGAATCACTGAGGAGTTCAAAATCAACCCAAAACTGTAACCCAATATAAACTAGGGTTCATCACAGTAATGCCACAATTCAACCCCAAATTACAAACTAAATTTTGAATTGTAAATCAATTCAATGATTTTCTTGTGATCTATGCTAGATGACTATCTCCAGAAAACAAATTCACTCAATTTAAAAGCAAGGATCAACTGATTTTTATAAAAGTGTAAAATAAACTGCATTTTACTCTTTACACTGCAAACTTAATTTCTAATCTAAAATTCTTGAATTTACTAAATGATTCTGATAGTAAACTTGAAATAGAAAACAACACAGAACATAGCAATGTAGACAGCATGCATATATACATATGTACTTCATACATCAGACAGTAGGCATTGAATACATGAACATTATTTATTTTAGCATGCAACAGTTTTAATCCTTAAATTTAAAAAAGAAAGTTACTCACCTCAATATGCAGACCCAGATTCTAGCATGCAGAGCACATTCCAATATGCAGAGTATCAGACTTGAAAATTATGCATGCAGGCTTCTTGAATGCAGACCTCTTTTCTTGCTTTTAAATGATGCATGCAGGCCTCTGTTCCCAGATGCTTTTAAAATCTTGATGCTTGTTTCAGAGTTTTGAAATGCAGGCTTTGTTTTCAGATGCAAGAGCATGCAGGTAATATTTTGAGTTTGAGGAGTTGAATGCATGAATGTATGCTGCAGGTTTGTATATTGGAAAGAGGAGTTTGTTTGATGCAGATTTGTAATTTTAAAGGATGCAGATTTGTATATGGTTGAGAATGAGATTTGGTTTTCTTGATTAAGGAATGAGAAAATGAATATGAATGAATAGCAAAATGATATGAATGAAAAGCAAGTTAACAAGAATGTATTTTCAGAAAATGAAATAAAGAAAAAGAAAATAAATTTGACACTTGTCACTTTAAAATAAAGATAAGATTACATTTGTTAGCTTAAATCTTTAATGTACAAACACTTTTCTTTATAAATTAATTAGTGTTAAAAGTTAGAGTTAATAAAGTATTAAACATAGTTAATTAAAGTAAATAAGCATTAAGCCTAGTTAATGAATTCTTATGCAAAATTATGTATTAAATAATTCTAAAGAACAAAGAAAAACAATACACAATTAAATCATTTTGAAAAGAAACTTTTTAAAACAAATTATAAAAGGGTTTGTAAAATAATTTTATATACAACTTGAATTAAAAAAAATGAATTTGAAACTAATTAAAACATTCATTCCATATTTAAAATCATATAGTATTTTAATTAAATATTTTTGAAAAGCTCAAATAAAAAAATAAATCACCATTTCTATTTTCAAAACATATTAAAATTATACTATACTAATTTAACTAAAAACAACTTATCTATTTAAAATATATATAAATACATATACATTATTAAATAGAAAACAGATTTATTTACTCATTAAAAATAATTTCACAAATTAAATAATTAAATAAAGAAGATTATAGAATCAAATCAAATTTATTAATCAAAATTATCAATTCAATATAAATTTAAACCCAGATTATTAAATTTATATTGTCCAAAATTCCGGGTCGTTACAGCTGATGTGCAAGCCTCATCGCAGAAAATTGCTGGTTTCACTTGGGAGCCAAAGCAGCCGGTAGGAACCATTGATTTGTTTGTGGAACTTGGAGAAGGAGAGAGAATAGTGGTCCGCAAGCAAACTTTTGTGATTGTCGACGAATTTTCTGCTTACAATGCTTTACTTGGTCGTCCAACTCTGGCAGCGTTCAAAGCTGTTCTTGCCCCGTGGTGCCTCACTATTAAATTCCCTACAGACAATGGAGTAGGAGTTATAAAAGGGGATCAAAATGCGGGGCGGGAATGTTATCTAACAGAGCTACGAGAGACCAGAAAAAGAGAAATGGGAAAGACTGCGGCAGCCCCAGTCCGCATCAAAGAACCAGCCTTGTAGCAATTACAGGGCGGACCCTGCACTGGCGAGCACAGCGGAGCAAGGAAAGAGATGGATCCTAGAAAAGTCAGTGGAGGGGAGAATAGAGTGGTACCAGTGGAAACGACGATACCAATACCTGTTGACCCAAAGGACCCAAACAAGGTGTTGAATGTGGGTTCACAACTTAATGCGTCAGTTCAGAATATCTTAATATCTTTTTTAATGGCAAATTTGGATGTTTTTGCTTGGACTCATGCCGATATGTGCGGAATATCCGCAGAAGTTGCAGTACACGCTCTAAATATTGATCCAAAATTTACACCTGTGAAGCAGAAAAGGAGAACTCAAGGTCCAGAAAGGTCGGCGGCATTAAAAGAAGAAGTTGATCGGCTCATGGAGAATAATTTTATCAAAGAATCTACCTATCCGAATTGGGTTTCAAATCCAGTGCTGGTTAAGAAAGCCAACGGAAAATGGAGAGTATGCATCGATTTCTCAGATCTAAACAAGGCCTGCCCCAAAGACTGCTTCCCATTACCCAGAATCGATCAACTGGTAGACGGAACAGCGGGACACGAATTGTTATCTTTTATGGATGCCTACTCTGGATATAACCAGATGATGATGCATGAGCCAGATCAGGAGGACACGAGCTTTACCACCGACGTTGGTCTTTACTGCTACAGAGTTATGCCCTTCGGGCTGAAGAATGCAGGGGAACCATACCAAAGACTTGTTAATGCTATGTTCAGACCGCAATTGGGCAAGACTATGGAAGTCTACGTCAATGACATGTTAGTAAAGTCTAAGAAAGCAGTGGATCACATAGAACACTTAGCAGACATGTTCGCAGTCCTCCGAAAATACAGAATGAAGCTCAATCCTTTAAAATATTCATTTGGAGTGGAATCCGGCAAGTTTTTAGGTTTCATCATGAGCGCTAGGGGCATTGAGGCTAGTCCAGCTCAAATTACTGCATTAAAGGAAGTCAAAGCTCCTAGAACAACGAAGGAATTGCAAAGTCTCAATGGAAAAGTCGCCGCCTTGAGTCGGTTCATTTCCAAAGCCACAGATAAATGCATCCCGTTCTTTGACGCCCTAAAAAAAGGAAAGAAAAACTTCGATTGGAGTCCCGAATGCCAAAAAGCCTTTGATGAATTGATTCGCCATATGGAAACGCCTCCAATACTTTCTAGGTCTGGCGATGGCGAGGATCTTCTTATATACTTGGCAGTATCATCTCATGCTTTAAGTGCAGCGCTGATACGAGAAGACAAGAGGATTCAACATCCAGTTTACTATATCAGCAAAAGACTCACTGGGGCAGAGATGAATTACTCTAAGTTGGAAAAACTCGCCTATTGCCTACTAATTGCATCTAGGAAGTTGAGGCAATACTTTCAAGCTCATCCTACCAGAGTCCTCACTGATCAACCTTTAAAGCAAGTCCTGTTTCGCCCTGAGACTTCGGGTCGTCTTCTAAAATGGAATATTGAACTCAGTCAATATGACATCACTTATCATCCCCGAAAAGCAATCAATGGACAAGCTTTAGCGGATTTCATCGCAGAATTCACAGATAAGGGTAACAGTGAGAAGGAAACGGTCGATGATTCCCTAATCCAATGGAAGTTATATGACGATGGTGCGAGAAACGACTACTGTTCTAGAGCCGGAGTTGTACTTGAGACCCCTGAAGGCCGATCATTATGCTATGCACTAAGATTGGAATTTCCTTCAACAAACAATGAAGCATAATATGAAGCCCTTATCGCTGGCTTAAGGATTTCTAAAGAATTAAACATCCGAGCGTTACAGATATTCAGTGATTCTCAGCTTATTGTATGCCAAGTCAAAAAGGAATTCCAAGCAAAAGGGGGGAATCTGCCCGCCTACCTGTCAAGGGCTTGGAAACTCTTGAATAATTTCGATCATTACATGATAAGTCACATTCCTCGAGAAGAAAACATGAAAGCAGATTCTCTCGCAAAGTACTCTAGCACAGGCGAAGCTCAATTTCAGGGGTTAACTCCAGTGGAGGTCCTGTCGTCTCCAAGCATTGATGAGATGGATATTGATTGGATAATGAGCACGTCTCAAGAGCAAGAATCATGGATGACTCCGATAACAGAATATCTGCTCAACGTATCTTTACCAGGGAACTCAAAAGAACGACAAAAGCTACTGAGAAAAGCCTCTCGATATATAATCCAAGATGGCCGATTATACAGACGGGGGTTCTCAATGCCATTACTTCGATGTGTATCCAGGGAAGAGTCCAAAACAATCCTAGCGGAGGTACATGGAGGAGAATGTGGTGATCATTCAGGTGGCCAAACATTAGCAAAGAAAATTCTCCGATACGGATATTTTTGGCCAGAAATTAATCGAGATGCAGCAGAGTATTCCCGAAAATGTGACAGATGCCAAAGATTCGCCAAAATTCCTAGAGCTCCTTCCACTGAACTCACACAGATGGTCAGTCCATGGCCGTTTGCAATATGGGGGATAGACCTTGTAGGACCGTTACCAACTGCCAAATCTGGAATTAAATATGCCATTGTTGCTGTAGATTATTTTACTAAGTGGGTAGAAGCTGAACCACTGGCTACTATCACCTCAAAGAAGATGATAAGTTTTGTGACTAAAAACATCATTTGTAGATACGGTGTGCCTCAAAAAATAATTACACACAATGGTACTCAGTTTGAAAGTGAAGAATTCCAAGATTTTTGCAAGCGATTCAAAATCCGAAAAAGCTTCTCAGCAGTGGCTCATCCGCAGGCAAACGGGCAAGTGGAAGCCGTGAATAAAATTATTAAGTCAACCATCAAAAAGCAACTTGAAAGAGCAAAAGGTAGTTGGGTCGATAAGCTGCCACTGGCACTATGGGCATACAGAACCACTCACAAAACTGCGACTGGGCACACCCCGTTTTCATTAGCATACGGGTCAGAGGCAATGATTACGGTAGAAATAGAGGTCACTTCACATAGAAGAATCCATTTCAATCAAGCAGAAAACGAAAAGCTACAGCTTGAAGCGCTAGATCTCCTTGATGAAGAAAGAGATGAGGCTAATCTCAGAATTGCAGCTCATCAGCAAAGGATAGCCAGACATTTCAATTCCAAAGTTCGCCAACGTAGCTTTGAGATTGGAGACCTAGTCCTGAAGAGAATTATGACAGCGACAGGTGTGTTTGGGCCAAATTGGGAAGGACCATATGTCATAGGTCTGAAGCTTCTTGACGGCACATTCAAACTCACTACTGTTGAAGGAGATCAAATTCCAAGGGCATGGAACAGCAATCATTTGCGTCCATACTTTACTTGAAAATCTTGTTGAAGTATTGTAAAAAGAATTATGAATGTATGATTCTTGTAATTGAAGGCAATTTTAAAACTGATGCAAGTAAATAATGAAAAAATATAAAGTGGATGTAGGCCCAATTTCCTGGCCGAACCACTATAAATCTTGTGTTCCTTATTATTATTACATGTTTGCTTTATTTTCGATATAAAAAGTACATAGAATGCATTGCTGAAATGTCGATTTAAATTTTTGCAGACAATGGAAGTGAAACTTGCACATAATAAGACCAAGTGATTCTCGCCAAATTTCAAGTCACAAAACCTCCGAATTCAAATCCTAGATAGGAAGTACTTCAATTGAACGGCCTATGATTTCGACAGAAACGGGCCTTTGCTAATAAATTGAGATCGTTCGAACAAACTAACATCCAATTAAGAAGCTATTGCTCGTTCTCACGAACTTGCTTGACAATGAAGTACACTTCCTTGGATTAAACAAGTTACTTGTAAGAAAAGGGAATGAAAGCTTTAAAAAAAATAAAAAAATAAAAAAAGGATCGCTGAAAAGGCATAAGCAAGTGGACAAGGGAACAACCAAAGCCATCACCGGCAGCACAAGTCCTCTTCGGAGGCACAACTCTTCGGAGGATAAAGACCTCTAATGGGTCATACGCCACAAAAAAGAAAGTTCTCTACTCAACAAAAAAGATTGGAGGAGTCATGACCCTCCAACCATGAGAGAGTAACTTCCAGGCGATGAAAACCCTCTCTGAGGCACATTTCACCAGGAGTTGAAGTGTAACGACCGCTCTTCGGAATTTCACTTCACCAGAGTTGAAATGCAAACAAAATAAAAGCCCTCTCCGGAGGCCCATTTCACCAGGAGTTGAAGTGTTACGACCGCTCTTCGGAATTTCACTTCCCCAGAGTTGAAATGCAAACAAAATAAAAGCCCTCTTTAGAGGCACATTTCACCAGGAGTTGAAGTGTAACAGCCGCTCTTCGGAATTTCACTTCACCAAAGTTGAAATGCATAACAAAATAAAGACCTCTTCGGAAGCCCACGTTTCACCGAGATTGAAATAAAACTTCCAAGTGTTGAAACGTGAAAAGGCTTTCTTCAAAGGCACAACTCTTTGGAGGTACACGTTTCACCAAGATTGAAATAAAACTTCCAAGTGTTGAGACGTGAAAAATCCCTCCTCAGAGGTACAACCTCCTCCCGGAGACACAATCAAGAAGAAAGACCTCTTCAAAAGCCCACGTTTCACCGAGATTGAAATAAAACTTCCAAGTGTTGAAACGTGAAAAGGCTTTCTTCAAAGGCACCACTCTTTGGAGGTACACGTTTCACCAAGATTGAAATAAGCTTCCAAGTGTTGAAACGTGAAAAATCCCTCCTCAGAGGTACAAATTTCCAAGTACCCTTCAAGAGGCCCGCTTTACCACATAGAAGAAATCACTTGGCAAAATGCGTACATAAGCAATAGAAAAAAGTGATTTCTTCGAAGAGCAAAGCATAAAAACTTATATGAAGGAAGTTGTACTCTACGAAAAATTTCTTCAAGAATGAAGTAATTATTCTTCAGAAAATAAGAGTGCAGGTCCCCTCAAAGTATAAAATATTGCAGCAAGCTTATGGTATGGGGGCAACATGGTATAGTTACATACAAAATGGTATAGCTACATCGGTAAAGTACGCTCAAACAACATACCACAAGCTCACTGCAATATCATATAAATAAACTTGTGCAAAAATGAATAATAAATGCATTCTCAAATTCAAACAGGAGTTTATACAAAGGAAGAAGAATCATTTTATTCAACATTATTTTATATACAGGTACAAGTTCCAACAAAAGAAAAGCGGGGGGCCGATACCCGCACAATTATCGACCAGTACATGCAAAAGACAAGAAGCTAAAAGCTGGAGTCTTCATTTCTTCTTGCCACCTTTAGACCATTTACCCGGCCGAATGGTTAGCTTTTCAGGTCGGTCTGAAGGCATAAGGGAAGAAGGAGAGGGAGGTGCAACTGGTGCAATTTCCGGTTCCTCTTCGGTAGCAATGATTTTCTTCCCCTTCCTCTTCGATGTTCCATGCTTCTTTCTTCTCTTCGAAGAAGACTCACTCCCTGGAGTAACAAGAGCGGACAAAACTACGTCATCAGAAGGAGTCCGCTCCGGAGAAATCTCGCCTCCTTCAAGTCCCTCGTCTTTCTGCTCTTGCGAAGCGATAAGGTCATCTAAGCCATGAAGAGCCTCAATTTGCTTCTCTTGTGACCCGGGCTGTGAAGTAGAAGGAGGAGCTACCTGAAGAGACGGAGCAGGGATAACCGGAGGAGGTGAAGTTTGCACAGCACTTGATGTTTCAACTGCAGAAGAAGAGAAATTAAAAATATTAGTATCTCCCCAAAAGAAGGGAGATATGGGTTCGTCGAGATTCAAGAAGTAATCGAGAAGCTCATCAAACTTTCGAGGAGTAAGCAGGCAATCCACTTGAATCAGACCAGTGTCAAAATTACCTGAAGATGTCTGCTTCGTTAGTTCAATCTCATAATTTTGAGCCCCAATATCCTCCAAAGCCTCATCATCAGTAGGGGTAATTACCCCGGTTCTTGTAGGAGGCAGCAAATGAGCACTGGAACCTGTGATGTTAACTTCAGAAGAAACTAAAGGACGTTCAGAGGTAGTCGGTGATATTTCTTTTTCAGAACGTTCTCCTTCCGCCATTCCGGCCCGCACTCTGGCGAGTTGCCCTTTTCCCTTGGCAAGAGCGGCGCGGGCATCATCATCAAGATAATGCTCTTCAAGAGCTGACTCAGCATAGCCAGCACCTTTACCACCGAGCATATCGAGTGCTGCCTCCCAAACTTCAGCTAGTGTAATTTCATACTTAGGGCCTAGAAAGGCAAGGCTGCCACGCCCCAAAATGCTGTGCAGATAAAAATCAAATAGTGTGGAGCCAATGTCAGCTTTGGTTGCTTGATGGGCCTCTTCGGCCGCGAGTTTACCAGCAACAGCCTCGTCACGCTCCTTTTCGGCCATAGCAAGTCGAGCTTTTAACAACTCTATCTCCAAGCTTTGAGAGCCGGTCTGTTCTCGCAGCTGTAAAGTTTCAGCGCGATATTCTTCTATGACCTTCTCCTTGTGTGTAAGCTTATCTTCGACTGCCCTTTGACTGGCATGCGCATCTCGTACTTGTTGCTGAAGCATGCTCTCCTTTTGAGAATAGGAAGTAGATGAAGTAGCTAATTCTTCCTTAAGCTTTTCTACTTCCGCTTCCAGCTTTTCATTATAGGAAGCAATACTTCTCATTTCGGCGTCATGCTGTTCGAGAGTCTTCTGCCACTCAGCCTTATCGTTCTCCATTGTGAGCATGGCCTCGAGATTGGCTCGGTTAACCCTCTGAAGCTCGTCGACAAGTTTTTGCCAGTTCGACATTCTTTCAATATCGGCCCTGATAGTATCAAGATTTCGCAGCATAGCCGATTTGTCGAGAGGAACCAAGTCGAGATCAAATCGAACCCCTCTCAGGCACCACTGAGGGAATCGACTTTGAAGAGTGGGAGGACCTTGCCCAACTTGGTATGCGGGCTGGTTGATGATTGTTTGAATGTCGGAGCGAACGGGGGCAGGAGATTGAGCAGGAACATTTTGAGAAACTGTCGGCATTATTTCTTCAGTAAGTTTAGCCCGCTTGCTAGAAGAATCGTCCATGTGACCTTTACCTCTCTCATCGTGAGTCTTTCTTTTTTGAATATCATCATCTCTGTGGGGAGGGTCATGTCTTTCTTGTTCTCTTCGGTGACGTTCTTCATATGCTCGTCTCTCGTCTGCTTTCCTAATGGCCCTCTCTTCATCAGATTCTCTGTAAGAAGGGAGGAAACGCCTATAATCATATTGGCTACGCCTCCCGTAGCGCTGGAAATCATTGTAGTATGAGCTGCTGTGCCCCATTGGAGAATCTGGAATAAAAATAATAAGCCTTAGAAATCTTTAAAGTATAAGAAGATGAATGCGTAGAAGTGCTGAAAAATCCTAAGTGTTGTGTAACGTGTAAACCACACGCATCAAGTTACAGACCACTCTGTGGAGTAGAGGTAGTGATAACTTGAGTAGAAGGAGTTGACATTTGTTGTAGAGAAGATGTCGCCTCAATTACAGAAGAGATAGTTTTGGAAACATCATCTTTGAAAAGTTCTTGAGAAGTCACAATTAAATCGCTCAACCCCTCGAAAACATCATCAGCATCATGTTTTTTGGGACTGGCTTTCTCAACTCCTTCGTCAGCAGATCTTCCGGAAGATTGTGGAGGTTCTTCCTCTTCGATAACTGGGGCAAGTACAGACTTGTCAGACGGCCCCGCGGCATCCTTCGGAATTGAACACTTCCCTAGTGGAGTTTCTATAGAGGTTCCTCCCTGCATGTGCTCTTTAGTAGAGACCGGGGCATCAGGAGTTTCCGTCGGAGAATCGGGAATTTCAGTGGGGACTTCACGAGGCTGAGTGAAGCGAGAGGAATGAAGAAGCCCATATTGATGTAAAAATCCATCATTTAACAAAAACTTTATACTCCTCTCTTCTGCCGCCACGGCGTTCAATCTCTCAAAAATTTGCTTATAGCATGGGTCTCTAGAGGGAGGAGGAAGTGCTAAAACAGGAAAAAAGAAGCGAAGTTAACATTTAGCAACTCAGATTTCGAAAAGCCCAAGAATGGAGAAATAAAAACAGGAAAATCTTACTTCCTACTCTCCAGGTGGCATAAAACCCTGGAGGACAGCGAACAAAGAAATATTGATTTAGAAATCCATGAACGCTTTCAGGAAGATCGGTGATGAGTTTGCGGTTTCGAGCACTCCTTATAACTACGATAGAGGGATGATCTCTAATTTTTGTGAATGAGCAGAAGTAGCAGATTTCCTCAAAGCTCGGTAATCGGTCCAGAACTCTAATAAATAGCACACATAACCCCATCAGAATGGCATGGCCATTTGGGTGCAATTGGAATGGAGAGATAGATAATCGAAGCAGGAACTGCTGAAGGAAGTCATTAAAAGGTGGTATGGCACCGCTCAAGCACATTTGGCGATTGACAGCAATAAAGCCAGAAGGGGGCCTATCTGCAGTATCATTTGGCCCCGGCAGTAAGGCATCAGCTTCGGCAATGCCAAACTGGATGAGCAATTGGTTAAACACCCGCTGGTTCAGAGTTGTGGAAGTTCTCTCCGGAGGGTTATCCAACAGGTTGGCTACTAGGAAGACATCTTCAGCCTGGCCCATCGGTTCTTCTTGTTAAGATGTCATTCTACACAAGCAACTGGATGTTCAAATGCGAAGGTGCACGTTTCCTAAAAGTGTGAAGTGTTGTGCAGAACTAATGAAAATAAACAAGTAAATATAACTGAAGTTAAGCTAGTTGGCAATTGATCAATTACTAAATTTCAGGACTTGTTAATTTAAAGTTTCAGGTATAGTGTTATTGCAAACTGGTCAATTTCAGTTGACTATTTCAACATTGCTTTAGCACTCTACTTGGATTCGTTGGTTTAAAGTACTTCATTCATGCAATCTATTTAACATTTATCCTCTATTGACTAATCTGTCATTGGATGTGGGCAATCAATGGCAGTATATTCGTCCCGATTTTCTGTGATTGTTGTATTAAACAGGTTGTATACTTGCAAATTGAAGCAATCTGTAAAACTAAAATACGTAACAAAGTTTAGCAGGTTAAAGTCCAAACAATTCAATATTAAGGCAGTTTATTTCAGCAATTCAAGACAAAGATCGAGTCAGAATTATGCTTCAAAGCAGTATAATGTGATAACTCGTCCACATTTTAAAGATTATGAAGCAAGTTAAGCTAGGTTATTTATGCTCCAAGACATTGAGTCACTGGTTCTCTAAGTCGTAAGGCATAGTAATGGGAAAGATTCTAGTTCGAGGCAGTGTGAAATTCTCCAAGTCCTGTCTCGGCTGCGACTCAAATCCTAGGTTACATCTAATTGAGCCGGTCATAGGTTCAAACCACAAGGAGCAACTCGGTGTGAAAAATAGTTCAAGTGCTGAGTCGTTCACGACTTATGACTTGAGTCGTTCATGGCCTATGGCTTAAGTCGTTCACTGCAGATGATTTGAGTCGTTCGCGGTTCAAAGGATGAGTCGTGGTGAAGATCTAATGGGCTGAGTCGCTCGTGCAATCAAAAAACCAATTAGGCCGCATGAATCCAAAATCATTTCCTCAACCGGTCGTCCACTCTCCAACCCATTAACCAGTTAAGGGTCATTTCGTCTCTTCCAAATCCACCACTTTCTCAGTAAAACCTATTATTTCTCTGCACCAACAAATCGCCCAAGACAGATTCGAATCGCCTCAGGTCCATCGCACATCCAACACGTAGCTGAGCTCTTGTAAGCCGCAACAACATAGCTAATGACGATTGGAAATCAATCGCAGCTAGGCTCGAGGATGCAACGCGACGCATGACGTTGGATTAGAATCAGAGGATGGGGATTCACGATTTAACGGCAAACATGGTTGGAAAAATATTGAATTCACTTACGCAATGTAATAGCAAGGAAAAGTCGTCAACTGATTAGCTCGGAGACGCCTTCGAAGGTTCGGAGAAGTATTAATGGAAGATGCGACTTAAGAGATAGGTATTGAGAAGAAGGAGGTAAGAGTGACGACTCAAGTCTTTTATAGCTGTGAGCATTGAAAGTTGAATCGGCACACGAGACAGGATGAGTCGAAGCACACGACCTACGACTTAGGCGTGTACTTCGAGGGGCAAGTGTTAACCTCGTTTTACCCAACGACTCATCTACTTAAGGACTGGACCGACTCATCTACTCAAGGACTGGACCGACTCATCTACTCAAGGGAAGGACCGACTCATCTACTTAGAGGATAGGATGACTCAAGGGGTTAACTGTTCACAAGGTAAGCAGCGACTCAGAGTTGACAACGACTCTGTGGATCAACGACTCAACGAGTTAACGACTTGAAGGAGCAGAGTGGCTTAACTAGTTAACGGCTCACAAGGCAGACCGACTCAATGCATTACCGACTCATCAAAGCTATCGCCTCAGCGACTCAGCAAGTCCACGACTCATCGTAAGAAACGACTCAAGAAGATTGACGACCTAAGAAATGACTTAACGACTCATTGCTCAGGATGACTCGTCCGCGACTTAAAGCCACTGAGTCGTATTCCATTGCCACAATGCCTGTCCCAATGAGAATTGACTCGCCAACGACTCAGGACTTGGCTTAGAATTCAGGAAAAGAATCGGCTAGTGAGAAGACCAAATGCTTAATCAGATAAGCCGGCCACGACTCAACTTGACTCGGCCACGGCTTAGCCTGAGTCGGTCACGACTCAGGACTTGGGCAAAAAATTCCTATCCAGATTTGCCTATAAATACATGGCCACCCCCAACATTCAAGGGACTTTTGGCGCACTCATTTCAAGCGCCGTTACTCTGCTGCGTTCTGAACCACTTCAACACCATCAAGGAACTTCACGAAGAAATCAAACATGTCTAACATGTGTTCAAAGATTTGGATCGACATTGAAGTTTAGGCTACTTGTTCTAAGTCACTTGAAACTCAAAGTGTGTTGTAATCAAAGTGTAACTGCATTGACTTGTAATCAAATCGTCAATAAAGATATTCAAAGTGGACGTAGGCTCTCTCTTAAGCCGAACCACAATAAAATTGCAGTTGTTTACTGCTTTTTCACTATTTTCTGCTTATAATCTGTTCCCGAGCTATCGGGTGGTGCTTTCACAATCTCACTTCATACACCGGGGTGTTAGCGTTCAAATTTTAGCGTTAACAATATCTTAAATGTATACAACTAAACTACTAAACTAAAATAGTTAGCCAAAAGGTCGGATGATGGTTCCAGATAGGGAGTCAAGAGGAAGCACCTGTAAGATCTCAGTCTGACCCGAGTATTATTTAAGAAGAAAATAATAAACGATCAGTATAGCTATAAATATCAGATAAAATGATATAGAATAAGAGGTATGACGGAAATAAAGGTATGATAACCATAAGGCCATACTATAATAAGTATGTAACAAAAATCAACCAAAGATTGGTCAATATCACAAGAATCTTCTCAAAGATAAAAAGGGATGTCATACTCTATATTTCCTTCACAAAAACAACAAATATTGACAATTAAATCAATGCCAATACACAAAATGTCGATGACACACAAATTCACCAATACACAAAAATTGATAAAACTTATCAATAGGAATCACGAAAATTGGTGAAGCATAAATTCCAGAATCATCAATTAGAAATCCAGAAATCACAATAAAAGGATGGCCAATCCCACAAACTGCACGGTCGAACATCGACGCACCTAGAAAGATACGCCCCATGCTTTAGCATCAACGCACCTAGAAAGATACGCCCCATGCATAAATAAACATCGATGCACCTAGAAAGATACATCCCATGCATAAATAAACATCGATGCACCTAGAAAGATACACCGCATGTAATGTGTAACATCGATGCACCTAGAAAGATACACCCCATGCTAAGTCGAACATCGAAGCCCCTAGAAAGTCACGCCCCAAGCATAGACGTACATCGACGCAACTAGAAAGATGCGCCCCATGTCCCGACTTATTGAGCCGATTGCTCCACGAAGTAAACAAATCGACGCACCTAAAAAGGTACAACCCATGCATAAATAAACATCGACGCACCTAGAAAGGTACGACCCATGTGTAAACAAACATCGACGCACCTAAATAGGTATGACCCATGCGTAAACAAACATCGACGCACCTAAATAGGTACGACCCATGCAAGAAATAAACATCGACGCACCTAGATAGGTACGACCCATGCGAGAAATGAGACGAATCTCAACAAAACGAAGTACAGTCCTTCACATAGACAAAGAGACATCGCACAATGCTAGTCTAAACCATAGAATGATCATCATCGATCATCAAGAAGTGTCAATTACAATAAGCTAGTAAATATATGAGTTTAGATTCATGTCCCATAACCACTAGCTTAACTTAAATATTTGCGAACAAATTGTAGATCTCCACTAGAAAATTGTCACAATAGTTTCAATCGAACAAGTCCAAGAATTAACCGACGAAGTAAACGCAAGCGTTTCATACCACTCGTTTTACTAAGTCGTTTAAGTAGACTTCTCATACGAATGAGGTAAAGGTTTGAATATACTAATAGATTGGAAATCGGTTTGAAAAACGAGCTTTATAATAAAATAGTGTTGAAATCATTTGAAGTAAGAGTTTTGATATTTACTACTAATACAGAAACCTTTGTATTTTAAAGTGACAAATCATAGAAGTGATTGTAGAAACAATCAATCATAAAATTCACATTCGAAGACGTGAATAAAATCCCAAGAAATCGATAAAGAATCCATCGAAATGGATATTCAAAAATCCCTAAAAAGGAGTCATCAAAGTCATAATAAATGATAACAACAAATAGGATCATCACGAATCGATTTAAAATTGGAAATTCAATCCAAAAAGGCAAATTGGACTGAAACAGCAGTTTCAGTCGACTGAACAGAGTTTTCGATCGACTGACCGCGTACCTGGAAATTTTCCAGGTTCAGGAAACTTTCTGTTTCCAGGTTCAGTTGACTGAACAGAGGATTCAGTCGACTGAATCATGCCTGGAAACATTCGGGTTCCAGGTTCAGTCGACTGAACAGAAGATTCGGTCGACTGAATCTTGCCTGGGCTGTTTTTCAGCCTTATTCAAATGAAGAGTAAACTCTTCCAAAATGCAAACGGACGAACATTGGCTCTAAAGGTTTATGCCAATCGACAACCCGGCCCTATATGCTCCTCGATGCATCATCAAATGCATGATCAAACATCCATAAAAGGATTTTCACACAAATTTGGCTTAAAAACCAAAAAATTGGAATATTCACAAAACCAATCCAAATCAAGAGCAAATGCACATGAAGAGGTGTTAGGAATTCATACCTAACAACCAAAGATAACTATAGTCATAGATGTGAGATGAAAATCTCACCTTTGAATCCAAATCAATGAATGAGAAGCTTGAAGGCAAGGGAAGATCAACCACACTTCAATCTCAACACTAGAAGCTTGAATCTAAGCTTAAAAGAAGAACATTCCCTAAGTTAGGTTAAGGAAATTTCTGAAATCAAAGAGAGAATGAGTTGGGGAAGATGAAGAGAAGGCTTACCAATGGGTTCTCTTTGATTTTTGGAGCAAGAACTTGAGCTAGCAAGAGGAACTAGGGCTTAGGAATTCTAATTTCCAATCTTTTCCCCCATTATTCTCTTGAGCTTGAGAGAGTTAGGAAATGAGGAATGAATGTAGAGAAGTGGAGAGGGGTTGGGTTGATGTAACCAGAAATGGGCAAATGGGCTGAACCCAAACCCAAAGCCATATAGAAAAAGTAGCAAAAATCAACTTACTCCAAACATATCGAAGCTTATACTCAAAAAGGTTGCAAACGACATTTTGAACTCAATGGAAGGGGTCTTGAGTCCCAATTCGACTGTTTGAAAAAAGTAACTTTTCGGACTAAAACCTAACGAACGATGAAATATTTAAATAAAATATTTAAATATTCAATCGATAAATATGCGGGTTGTTACAGACTCCCCTCCTTAAAGAAATTGCGTCCTCGCAATACTTAAGAACAAAATAAATAGTAACAACCATAAAAGCATATCAACACAAAAGAATTTTTGAAATAAGAAGTTCACCATAAAGAGCATGAAAGAGTAAGTCCGAACGGGTTCGCACGATGAATTCCCAGGATTCCCAAGAGCAATCCTTAGGATCTGAGAACCACTGAACTTTCATAAGAAGAACATCATTATTCCGAAGGAGCTCAACCTCCGAAGCAATGATGCGAATGGAATGTTGCTCATAAATCAAATCTGATGAAACTTCAATTTCCCTCCATAACACCGGGCTCAAGAATAAAAATCGGAATCCATAAGGCATTTCCGTAGTAGAGAAACGTAAGAAAACGTCATGAATATCAGAAAATTTAGTTGGTGCAACGACGTAGTATAATAACAGTACGCCCGAGAAACTAGAAACTCAAAAAAAAAGTCGGGACAACAGCGTAGTACAAAAACGGTACGACCAATGAACCAAAGCTCGAATAATTTCGGAACACCGACGTAGTACAAAAACTGTACGTCCAATGAACCGAACACCATAAAAGAACATCAGACGCAAGTCCATAAAAGAAATGAGATAAAGCTCAATAAAACGAAGTATATCAAAATTTCTGATGAACTTGATAAAAAGATAATTCCAATCCGACATCATCAAAGAATCAACACCTTGTTGCCTACGACAAAACGTATTGGCAACACGATTTCCCTTTCGGGAATAAAAAGAATATCAAGATCATAAGATGCCAGGAACTCGAGTCAACATGAAGTTCCTTATGAGAAAATAAATATTCCAAAGATTTATGATAGAGATAGAGAACAAATTTCTCATCCAAAAATGATGATGCCAAATTCTAGAAGTAAAAACAATAGCCGCGACACTAGATCATGAGTGGCATATCTAGTCTCGATAAGCTATAATGATTTAGAAGCACAAGTGATAGCACGTTCTCTTTTGCAAGAGTACGGCATCCAAATCAATACGACTAGTATCAGTACAAATAGCAAAGTCTTGGTTCCCCTTCAGGAATCACAAGAATAAGAGTATCGAAAAAGAATTCTTTCAAATAATCTTCTTTCCCGAAAAGCAAAAACTTCCAAAAATTATAATTAACTTTATATAATCATCTTTCTAGAAAAATTTACATTTTTACAAGTCAATATATCATGTCTGATTGTCACATCAAAGCGTTTAGGAAATTCCTGTAGATAACGTTGATCAAGCGCATCGACCAAAATTCTTAAAGCACTCAACGGGCAATACAATCACTAAATCATCTTCTATATGATAAAAATATCTCTTAGAAGTTTTAAGAATATTCTTTGCTTATTGAAGAAAGGAATCCAATTATACTTATAAATAAACATTATGGAAAAGATTTGCAAAATTTTAAATTGCTATTTTCATCCAAAATCAATAAATACAAGAATGGTCTTATTGAAATATTCGATAGAATGCTCGACACATAAAATGGATGAAATAAGCTGGACAAATTGAATGACATAATAATTCATTCATAGGAATCATAACAAATGTGGAATGCGGTAAGTGGAATGCTAACTTCCGCAACTCATAGCAAATGAAAACCGGTGGTAAAGTCAAACTAAAAAGACCTTAGCACCATACAAAAAATTACTTAGGTGATAATCCTAAGACAAGCTCAAAAATACCGGAAAATTCTCAAACTACATGAATGAGAGAAATAACACTTTCCTCATCATACGGGTTTAAAAAATAAAATGATGCCATCAAATTGGAATAAAAATCACAAAGGAAAAATAGAAATCTGCTTAACAGATTGAAAATGTTGAAGATGAATAGTCCACTCGAAAATATATGATATGGCTTCACAATGATTAAGCCAATCCTTACAAAAATCAATTCCAGACCTAAGTAAAAATATCGGCTCGGAAAGAAAAATCACATAAAATAATTTCGACATCAAATAAAAGCAAATTGAGTATTGTGGATCTACCATGCTGATTCGCAATTCTCAAATAAGTCCTCAAGCACAAAATGTTTTAAAGGAAAAGAATCAACAAGTTCTTTTGATATAAAATAGTGAGATGAAACCCATATCAAAAAGAACTCGAAAAGGAAAACCATAAAACAAATGTAATCAAGGATTGAATGAGAAATACCTTGACTAAGAGAAGTGCCACCAGGGGCTTGCACTGCATTGAGCTCTCCCTCCTTCTTACTTTGAAGTACGGGACATGCAGTAATATGGTGACCCGAATTTTTGCAATAACGACAAAAGAGGGGTTTCGGAAACTCCCTTGCATAGTGGTTCGTGGAACCACAATTGTAGCATTGTCCACGACTAGAGGTATGAGTCTTTGCTACCAGAGTTTGTTGCTTCCCTTTCTTGGTGGGAGTGGGGCCTTTGAATTTAATTGTCCTCTTCAAGTATTGTCGAAGTTCTGTTGGGCACGCACAACTTCAACATCACCTTCATTATCGGCCTCTTCAAGACGAAGAGCGATATCAATAAGCTGATCAAATGAAACCTCAAGTTTCAGAAGTAACGGCTTCTTAAGATTCTTATTCAGGCCATAGACAAATCTCTGATTTTTCTTCAATGGGGTATTGATATATTCAACCCCGTATTTGGAAAGATATTCGAAAGATGCGACATAGTCCGTCGTAGAAGATTCACCTTGGACAAGGTCAATAAAACGCCGGGCCAAAGTTACTTTTTCGGCCTCCGGCACAAATTTCAATTCGAATCTTTCCCGGAATTGCTCCTAAGTGAGATCCGCCTCAACGATTTCAGAAATTAAAAGCTCATACCAATCTAATGCTCTTTCTTAGAGCATGCTAGAAGCCACTTGGACTCGATGAAGGTCAATAAGGTTCATGCGAGAAAAGATGCGATCGCATGATTTGAGCCAAGCTTGAATTTCTATAACACTCTCGGATCCCATGAATGACCTTCCACCCAAATCGGTATAGTCTCTGCACAAGTGTGCAAATTCGGCTCTAGGATAAGTAGGCTCTGAATTGGGTCCTGCTGCTTGAGCGTTCTTAACAAGATCTAGAAGCTGCTGGGCAGACATAAAAACTCATCTTGGGGAGTAGCACTAGATTGACCGACGCTGGGACGGCCAGGTCTAACCATTTCTCTTCTTTAAGAAAGAAAGAAGAAGAAAAGTTATTCTCAAACTAGATATCAAGAAATCTTGATAGATAAAACAAGGAATCATGAAGAAAATAGGATGAATCGGTACGAAGACTCGAATTAAATCCTAAAGCACGACTCCTAAGATGGACTTAGGACGATGATCCTTGTTAAATTATTCTACATTGTTCCGAAGTTTGGCTCTGATACCAAGCTGTGACGCCCCACCTCTATACCCACGTTAGCCAAGAACACTACGGTGTAATGCTGTCAACTAGCACGGAGAATAAGGCTGTTGAGGAGCGACCATCCGTGTAATTGCCTTGTGCGAGCATCGATATGTCAGATAGTATAACATGCATTTCTTTTCAAGAGAAAATCCGACATACCGACACAAACTCAAAGCTACTACACAGTGGCTATAATATCTTCGGAAACAAATATAGAAATAAGCATAACATAAATCAGTCATAGATAATTCACATCACATAGGCGGAATAAGATATGAATATTACACATAAAAGTGTACATCAGAGTAGTGGTCAAATAAGATCCACAATATCACAAAAGAACGAATACAAGTGCTAGACAAAAATATGTATGCATCAAGGAGTCTATATCTTAAATGTATACAACTAAACTACTAAACTAAAGTAGTTAGCCAAAAGGTCGGATGATGGTTCCAGATAGGAAGTCAAGAGGAAGCACCTGTAAGATCTCAGTCTGACCCGAGTATTATTTAAGAAGAGAATAATAAATGGATCAGTCTAGCTATAAATATCAGATAAAATGATATAGAATAAGAGGTATGACGGAAATAAAGGTATGATAACCATAAGGCCATACTATAATAAGTATGTAACAAAAATCAACCAAAGATTGGTCAATATCACAAGAATCTTCTCAAAGATGAAAAGGGATGTCATACTCTATATTTCCTTCACAAAAACCACAAATATTAACAATTAAATCAATGCCAATACACAAAATGTCGATGACACACAAATTCACCAATAAACAATAATTGATAAAACTTATCAATAGGAATCACGAAAATTGGTGAAGTATAAATTCCAGAATCATCAATTAGAAATCCAGAAATCACAATAAAAGGATGGCCAATCCCACAAACTGGACATCGATACACCTAGAAAGACATGCCCCATGCACAGTCGAACATCGACGCACCTAGAAAGATACGCCCCATGCTTTAGCATCGACGCACCTAGAAAGATACGCCCCATGCATAAATAAACATCGATGCACCTAGAAAGATACATCCCATGCATAAATAAACATCGATGCACCTAGAAAGATACACCCCATGTAATGTCTAACATCGATGCACCTAGAAAGATATACCCCATGCAAAGTCGAACATCGACGCACCTAGAAAGACACGCCCCATGCACAGACGAACATCGACGCAACTAGAAAGATACGCCCCATGTCCCGACTTATTGAGCAGATTTGTAACGACTCGGAAATTTCGATCCAGAAATTTCCAGATTGTTAGGAAAAGAAGAAGAGATTGAAGAAGAAGAACAGAAAGAAACAGACAATCTCACATTCGCAGCGGATAAAATATAATAGCAAATAATAATATCAGTTATACAAAGGAAACCATATTTGTAAATTTACATTTATATACATCAGAGTTAACATATACACAACATTGGATAGTTTAAAACAATCATGTTCCGATATATAACTATAATATATTAGCATCAGAAGCTCTCCATACGTTCCTGCTCTCCAGCTCGCCTCTTGAGCTCCAGAACGTCCTTACTTGAAAATCTGTAATACCCGGTCTGACCCGAGCATTACATCAAAGTAACACCCGGGTCAGGCTGGAAACCAGCGTGAGTAAACCCATCTAATATGTAGTACAAAAGTATACAACTCATATAAACCCGGGTAACTTATATCAGTTTTACAACTTCACAAGTTGATTATAGATATCACAAATTTCTCACATCAATTTCTAAGTGTAAAACTTAGATTAACAGATCAAATTCACTTAAATCATTCCAAACCAGCCTAAAGGTTTCACATATCAATCTATAAGGAATCGAAGTGGTATCGGGTATTGACTACCCGACTCCGGTCTCTTCGAATTCAATTCCATCTTATCCCAAAATTTTCAAATGAAACATAATTCAAATTTCAAATACAGGGTGTCATCTATACATATTAATTCATCATCAATGAATGACCACATTATCTCAGTTTAAATCAAATCATATCACATCACTCAGCAATTCAGAATACATACCCAAGAATTAACCTTAACCATATTCAGTAATTAACCTCTTAATTACTATCATTAATTACAATAATTAATGATCCTTCATTAATTACAATAAATTAATTAATTACTTTTATTAATCAACCTTGATAAATTTCATTAATTACATTAATTAATGATCCTTATTAATTAATTATTCCTTAAATTAATTAAGTAATTAACTTATAATTAATCATCCCATTAATCATAAATAGTAATTAACAATTTATAATTACTTATCTTAATTAATTAAATTCTTAATTAGTTATCTTAACCCTTGATTAATTAATCTAATGAATTAATCTTTAATTACTTCATTAAGTAATTATTAAACAATTAAATAAATAAATAAACCCTTAATTAATTACTTTATTAATTAATTACATTTTTAATTAATTATCTTTCGTAATTAATCTTAAATTAATCCCATTCATTAATTAATTAACCATATTGATTAATTAACTAAAATAATTAAGTAATTAACTCTTAATTACTTACATAAGTAATTATACTTATCCATAATTAATTACACAAATTAATTATCCTATAATCACTTACATTGATTTAATTAACCTTAATTAATAAACTAACTAAACCATAATTAATCAACCTTTTAATTTATTACACTAAGTAATTAATTCTTGACAAATGAATTCTTAATCACTTACACTAAATAATTAAATTAACCTCTAATCACTTAATTAATTTATCCTTAATTACAAATAAATTAATCTCTAATTAATTAACTCAAAATAATTTAACTTTAAGTAGTTAATTAAATTTCTAATTTCCAAATTGATTGAACACAAGATTATTAATCTCAAATCTTTAATTTCAAATTTATTTAATCTTACATTACGTTAATTAATTTCAATAAAATTACTTACATTATAAATCAACTTATACCTTAAAAGTTTGTTAAGTTATTACACAAGAAAATGGAACCCTTGGAAGACGCTGGGTTACTCGAATAACTCGAGTTCTTCTCATTCCTTTCCCAGCCCCACTCTCTTCCTTATACCTTCTCTCTTCTCCCTGTTCTTTTTATTTTTTTTAATAACTTAAATTTTTAAAATACAGAGCAGGCCCATCGGCCCACATTCCACTTGGGTTCGATCCTTCTTCCTTCCCCAAATCCTATCTTTCCACACTACTGCTTCCTGATACGTTTTGCAGGGTGCACGTGCACACAGCAACGGAACTGAGCCATACTTCGCCAGCGTCGCCGCCAGGTCACCAATGACCTCAATGTCCCCATCGGCTATTCACTTCTACACGGAAGTGTTTGAATCCCATTTTGACTTTCATCGTGACCAGACCAAAAACTTCCAATTCATCACAGGCTCGTACCACCGCCTTCCCACCACCGGAACCCACGCCTCCTCGCCGCAAGCTCCGTCAGACAACCCTCTCCCTTTTCCCCTTAGTCTCGACCCACTCGATACTTTGTTGAGAACACAGTGATTAGGTTCTCCATCCACACCAAAATTAGGGTTAAAACCCCAAATGCCCTTTCACCGACGCCACAACGATCATGCATCACCGCCACTATTTTTCCCACTACCCCAGTAGGCTCCTCCACCACCTCGTACGACCCGGTCATCCCTAGTTCCACCGATCGCCTGAATTTGCCAAAAACCCACTTCCAGTTCATCTAAGAATTTCTCTTCGCAAACTCAATGAAAAATTACCATTTTTGATTTAAAAATCCTATCTTCAAATGAGAATTCAAGTTATATAATTGAAGTAGCCATTTAAAACAATCGAATTGAATATGAATTTGCAGTTTTGTTCTGTAAACAAAGGATCTAGCTGTGACATCACACTAACATGTTTTAAACAATCTTAAGTTCTTGATTTATGTTTCAGCTACTTGTTTTATTTAAATTTTTAAGCCTAATACTAATTGAATGAGGCTATATTGAATTTCCTAATTTATTTCCACTCTAAACCCGGAAGCAGCAAGAACAGATTTATATGATGTTCACAGAGCTCAAACAGGAAAACAAATACTCTAGCAAAACAAAATATTAAACATGGATCATACACACAGGTTTCACTCCTACTTAGATCTTGAAACAATTTAGTTTACTCACTGTTATAATAGAAACAGATTAGTTTTATTTTTTTTCCCTGGAGATAGATTAATTTTTGATATTAACTAATTCTTCACTGAACCATTTGATTCCCTGAGATACTTATCAAACATTCTACTTGAATTTAAATTTTACAATTGGGGTTACTCACTTACCAAACATTTATTCATAGATCAAGGCCTAAGCAAATCATTTAAGTGGAAAATTTGAATTTTAATCAGGTTTAAAACCTGTAATGACTTAAACAGAGGTATGCTTGCCCGTCCCAGTCAAAAACACAGCCACTAACTCACATACATATATATTAATATCAATTTTAGTAATGTGCACAACATAGTCACATCATACTTCAAAGATGCACAATTAGTTAAATCAGATTTTAAGTGTTTACACACCTTCAGTTTGGACAGAGAAGGCATGGAATTGATCTGTTACTAGATTTAGAACTGAAGCTTGATAGAATTGAATCGTACTTGAATGCTTTGACTGCTTCAGTTGAATTTGAATTCCTTTTCTTGTTACATTGCTTCAGGTTTGCATGCATAAGAATATTGATGCAGACATGGAAAAATGCAGACCGGATTGATAGCTTGCAAAAACATTTGAAAACATGATACAGATTTTTGTCACAGCATGGTTTGAAGAAGGTCTTGTATTTGTAATTGAAAGATTACAGGTTTCGAGTTTATTTCTGGGCTGTTTGAATTGAGGAGTGTTTCTGATTTGCATGTAGGCTTGAACTGATTGAAGAAGAAAGAAATGCAGGCTGGTTTATGAACATGTAGAATGGTTACAGACTTTTAAATTTTCTTTCTTAGATTTGATTTGTTTCAGCTGAGAAATTTTCTTGACTTAGAAACAAAATGAACATTAGAAAAATCAAATGAGGATGAAGAAACATGTTTTATATGAGTGTAGTTGATTTTTCCTCAAAATAAAAGAAAAATTAAAAATAGAATGACACATGTAAAAAGAACAAACACTTGTCAAATTAAGTAGATCAATTGTTTACAATTGTCTCACTAGTTACTTAAGATGTTAACATTTGCATTATACATATGTTACTTATTATATTATTTTTTTAAAGATAAATGAAACCCCCTTTCTTTATTAAATACATATATATACAAATTATTTTCATATGCATCATTTCTTATAAAGAAAATGACATAAAACGATTTATATAAAAGATGAAAGTTTACTTACAAGATTTATATATGTTTATTTATTTGAATTTAAAATACCATTTATATATTAATCATTAATGCCTTTAAATAAGTTAAACAAGTGATAAGTAATTTTATAATTTCTTTTATAAATTATTTAAATTAATAAATATGTTACTTTTAAATAATAATAATAAATGGATTTAACAAGAGTTATATATGCATTATATATATAACTTGATTTTTATTGGAATTCTAAACTTTGAAATTTAAAGTATGAATATTTTTAATTTGTTTCGATCTTAGAATATTTGTATCCAACAGATTTATTTGCTTTATCGGTAAATAAGTATTTTCAATGGCTAAATTAGAAAATTACCCAATTATCTGATGCCCCAAAAATTCGGGTTATTACACGATTGCTCCATGAAGTAAACAAACATCGATGCACCTAAAAAGGTACACCCATGCATAAATAAACATCGACGCACCTAGAAAGGTACGACCCATGTGTAAACAAACATCGACGCACCTAAATAGGTACGACGCATGCGTAAACAAACATCGACGCACCTAAATAGGTACGACCCATGCAAGAAATAAACATCGACGCACCTAGATAGGTACGACCCATGCGAGAAATGAGACGAAGCTCAACAAAACGCAGTACAGTCCTTCGCATAGACAAAGAGACATCGCACAATGCTAGTCTAAACCATAGAATGATCATCATCGATCATCAAGAAGTGTCAATTACAATAAGCTAGTAAATATATGAGTTTAACATCATGTCCCATAACCACTAGCTTAACTTAAATATTTGTGAACAAATTGTAGATCTCCACTAGAAAATTGTCACAAGAGATTCAATCGAACAAGTCCAAGAATTAACTGATGAAGTAAACGCAAGCGTTTCATACCACTCGTTTTACTAAGTCGTTTAATTAGATTTCTCATAGGAATGAGGTAAAGGTTTGTATATACTAATAGATTGGAAATCTGTTTGAGAAAACGAGCTTTATAATAAAATAGTGTTGAAATCATTTGAAGTAAGAGTTTTGATATATACTACTAGTATAGAAAACATTTATTTTAAAGTGACAAATTATAGAAGTGATTGTAGAAACAATCAATCATAAAATTCACATTCGAAGACGTGAATAAAATCCTAAGAAATCGATAAAGAATCCTTCAAAATGGATATTCAAAAACCCCTAAAAAGGAGTCATCAAAGTCATAATAAATGATAACAACAAATAGGATCACCACGAATCGATTTAAAATTGGAAATTCAATCCAAAAAGGCAAATTGGACTGAAAAAGCAGGTTCAGTCGACTGAACAGAGTTTTCAGTCGACTGACCCTGTACCTGGAAATTTTCCAGGTTCAGGAAACTTTCTGTTTCCAGGTTCAGTTGACTGCACAGAGGATTCAGTCGACTGAATCATGCCTGGAAACATTCGGGTTCCAGGTTCAGTCGACTGAACAGAAGATTCAGTCGACTGAATCTTACCTGGGTTGTTTTTCAGCCTTATTCAAATGAAGAGCAAACTCTTACAAAATGCAACCGGACGAACATTGGCTCTAAGGGTTTATGCCAATCGACAACCCGGCCCTATATGCTCCTCGATGCATCATCAAAAGCATGATCAAACATCCATAAAAGGATTTTCACACAAATTTGGCTTAAAAACCCAAAAATTGGAATATTCACAAAACCATTCCAAATCAAGAGCAAATGCACATGAAGAGGTGTTAGGAATTCATACCTAACAACCGAAGATAACTATAGTCATAGATGTGAGATAAAAATCTCACCTTTGAATCCAAATCAATGAATGAGAAGCTTGAAGGCAAGGGAAGATCAACCACACTTCAATCTCAACACTAGAAGCTTGAATCTAAGCATAAAAGAAGAACATTCCCTAAGTTAGGTTTAGGAAATTTCTGAAATCAAAGAGAGAATGAGTTGGGGAAGATGAAGAGAAGGCTTACTAATGGGTTTTCTTTGATTTTTGGAGCAAGAACTTGAGCTAGCAAGAGGAACTAGGGCTTAGGAATTCTAATTTCCAATCTTTTCCCCTATTATTCTCTTGAGCTTGAGAGAGTTAGGAAATGAGGAATGAATGAAGAGAAGTGGAGAGGGGTTGGGTTGATGTAACCAGAATTGGGAAAATGGGCTGAACCCAAACCCAAAGCCCTACAGAAAAAGTAGCAAAAATCAACTTACTCCAAACATATCGAACCTTATACTCAAAAAGGTTACAAACGACATTTTGAACTCAATGGAAGGGGTCTCGAGTCCCAATTCGACTGTTTGCAAAAAGTAACTTTTTAGACTAAAACCTAACGAACGATGAAATATTTAAATAAAATATTTAAATATTCAATCGATAAATATGCGGGTTGTTACAGTAGTAGAGATTTAATTTTTTAATATGCAACATTTAATTTGTTGCTTGTAAAATGAATAATATTTTATCTTTCCCTGATATCATGTGTTAACGAATGATTTCGTACTTCACAAATTTAAGTGAAAATTTCGACTGATTTTTTTTATTGTTTTATTCTAGTTTTTACCAAATAATGACATTATTTATTTATAATTTAATATTTAATGTTAATTTATAATTTTATACCAATTTATATACTAAATTAATATAAATTTAATTAAAAATGCGTAAAATAAAATAAAAACAATAATATCAACAATTATTAATAACAAACAATTAATTGATTTATATAAATACGTCTTTCAAATGCATATTATTAATTTACTCATTCAAATTTTTTATTACTAATTAAAAATTTCTATTTAATAGCAATTATCAATTAATTATCGTTTATTTATTGATTATTAATAATTAATTAATATTTATTTATTATTTATTTATTATTAGCATAAATTATTTCATATTTCAAATTAATTAGTAATTATTATACATTAATTTTTAATTATTACTACTTAATTATTATTACTTGATTATTATTCGTAACTACTTAATTATTATTTATTATTATTTTTAGTCCTTATTAAATAATTTTTCAATTAATTATTATTAAGTGATTAATTATTATTTGTTAATTATTAATAGGAATTATTTCATATTTTAAATTAATTATTATTATTTAATTATGGTTATTAACAATTATATGTTAATTTTTAATTATTGTTATTTAAGCATTCTTTAGTTAACTATTTATTTTTTGATTAATATGTAATAACTCACCCCCAAACAGGCCTAAATTTTGACTTTGAAAAGTCCCATCGAAATTTAAATCTGTAACGACCCGTAGATTTAACCGGTTTTAATAACGTTATTAATTGAAATTTTGTGAGAATTTAAAACAATAAAATTTTGAAATGTAAATTTGATATTTGGAATGCGTCTAGTTAAACATAGCAACTGGTAAATTTTCGTCCGAAAATATGAAAGTTTATTTCGTGCATAAATTTACTTTAATTTAATCAGTTAAAAAGCGATGAGAATAAAACATTTTCGAAACCTAAATATTTTTACATAGAAAAATTCTAAATCATCTTCTGAGCTAGACGTCATTTTTCGTTTTTTAAAATTTGGACATCTTTAGCTCCTTCGATCTTATTTTTCTGCGTTTTTACAGCATTTTCCACTAGTAGAAATTTCGAATTTTATAAATTCAATCGTACCACTGATATCCATATACCGTTTCGATCATCTCTACGGTATATTCGATTGTCAAATTCGGAGTCCGATGTGTGGTGTGATCTACAAAAACACCTTCCATATCGGTTTTGAAATTTGAGTCTTTTGGTTTTCTGACCCTTTTCATATTCCACCGGTGACCATTTACATTTCGTGTTCTAAGACATTAATGTTAAGATTTTGAAAATCCACCTTTTCATAACTGTTTGCCTTTTGATGCAGCTGATAACTTCAAATGCAAGCAACAACAACAAAACGACGATGGAATGAAACAAATATGGATTGATGGATTAATGATACCAAGGATAAATGCCCAAATCCGTTGATCTCGCGAGATACCGGATTCTAGCTATCTTTAACACGTTGATCGCGCACGATACCGTATTAGAAGATCTATGATTCTTCGACGTTGATCTCGCGCACGAGATTCCGTGAATCGGCTTCAAATTCGTTGATTCGAGCGTACTTGAATAACCGAAGATGGAGAAAGAAGATAACACTCAACTTCCAATTTTAAAGAGGCACAAAGCACTCAAACAAAAGTTTATTCAAAATCAACTCTTTTTACAATGCCAACCCACCCCATTTATAGGTAGTTACAACACACTCACACACAGCCGATCTAACAACAGTCACGACCTACGACCTAAGCGACGTACAGGTTCCAACACAACGACATACAACAACAAACGACCTAATATATACAACACATAAGAGACTTACCAAATTACAACACAACATACATACGACCCAACAACATACGGCCTAACACTTTAGCAGCTTAAGTGAATTGAGCGACTTAAGGAGATCCCGCCTTGGGTGCAGTAAGGGACTTAATCATTGAGCGACCTAATAATGATAGCATGCGGCATAAGGTCGAGCGACCTAAATCCACGACATAACAACATACAATATAAGATGGAGCGACTCAAGATACCAGCAACCTAAGATTGAGCGACATAAGAAACATCAACATAACAACAATGCGGCTTGCGACTTAAAGATGATAGCGACGTAGGCGTGCGACCTATAGAGAAGCGACTTGATTTATTGAGGTGTTATCCCGTAAGGTCGGTGAATGTGTTAGGTCGTAATCTACTTAGGTCGAAACGCATTAGGTCGTAACGGCCTAAGGAAATGCGTGTTGAGTGAGATAACTCATTAGGTCGAACAATATGACTTGTTAGGTCGTTGGGTTTACTTCCTTGAATCGTTAACTCGCTCGAGCTAGGTCGCGACTCAGATCCAATCTCGTCGTGCGCTGCATCATCCTCCCTCGGTTGAAAAGGATTCGACCCCGAATTCACACTTTCCTCTTCTTCAAGACGCTTATCCTCATGATAAGGAATCAAGTGTCTGACGTTAAAAACATCGGCAGTACGGACATGATCCGGCAACCTTAACTGATAAGAATTATCATTGATTTTCTTCAAGATTTCTACTGGACTAATCTTTCGAGCTTTCAATTTGTTGTAAGTTCCAACTGATAAACGATCTTTCGTCAATACTGCGTAAACAAAATCACCCTCTTTGAAGTCCACACTCCTTCGCTTCTTATCTGTCAGTTGCTTATACTTCTCATTTGACTTAAGCAATCGTTTACGAACTCCTGTGATACTCCTGTAACTCATTCACGAAATCACAAGCTCATTTAACAACCCCTTTCTATCGTGGAACTGTCGGCAAATCCAATGGTCCCTTCGGAATTGCTAAATATACTACTTGAAATGGACTAAATCCAGTACTTCGATTAACAACATGATTATGTGCGAATTCTGCCTGAAACAATTTCACATCCTAGCTTTTCAAATTATCCTTCACAAGACATCTCAACAAGTTTCCCAAAGACCCCACTTTCGTTTTCCCATCCATTTGTGGATGATAGGTGCTACTAAAATTCAACTTAGTCCCAACCATCTTCCATAGACTCAACCAAAAATGACTTAGAAATCGAGTATCCTGGTCAGAAACAATGGTCTCAGGTAGCCCATGTAATCGATAAACCTCTTTAATGAACATTTGAGCAACACGGACTGCATCGGCGGTCTTTTTACAAGTTATGAAATGTGCCATCTTCGAAAATCTATCCACCACAACATATACAGAATCATTCCGTCGTTGAGTTCTTGGCAAACCCAAAACAAAATCCATGCTAACATCAACCCATGGTCTAGTAGGCATGGGAAATGGCATATACAATCCTACATTCATAGCTGTCCCTTTGGAAACTTGACATATGTGACATCTCTGCATAAATCTTTCAACTTCTTTCCTCATGGAAGGCCAAAAATATGATTGGAAAATCAACTGCAAGGTACGATCTCTTCCCAAATGCCCTTCTTTATGCAATTCCTTCACAATCTTCATCCGCAAACTGCACTCTGGTATAAATAATCGATTTCCTTTGAAGAGAAAACCATCCACCAACAGATACTCATCCGTCTTCCCTTTCTCGACTTCATCTATAATCTTAGCAAAGTAAGGATCTTCAACAAACAATTCTGGAAATACTTCAAAACTTGTCACTTCTATTCTCATCGTAGTCAACACATGATTTCTTCTACTCAATGCGTCTGCCACACGGTTTGTAATTCCCGACTTATGCTTTACAACAAATGTAAACTGTTGCAAGTATGCGATCCATGAAGCCAGCCTTGTTGCAATCTTATCCTGTCCCTGCAAATGCTTCAACACTTCGTGGTCCGTATATAACACAAACTCTTTATAAAACAAGTAGTGTCTCCAATGCTTTATGACTTGGACAATAGCATAGAACTCCAAGTCATAGGTACTATATCTTGTCTTGGCTCCAGAAAGTTTGTCGCTAAAATAAGCAATTGGACGATCCTTCTTACTGAACACTCCCCCAATCCAAACTTTAGATGCATCTGTGTGTAACTAAAATAGCAACTGAAAATTCGGGTATCTAAGAATCGGTGTTGTAGTCAAAAGCATCTTGATCTGTTGGAAAGCAGAATCAGCCTCTTCAGTCCACACAAACTGCTTTCCTTTTATACAATCTGTCACTGGTGCCATCACGCTACTGAAATGTGGAATAAAACTTCGGTGGAATGATGCTAAACCATGGAAACTTCTCACTTCAATTACAGTCCTGGATTGCGGCCAATCCTTGATTGCTTCTACTTTGCCTTGATCCACTTGGATACCTTCCTTGGACAACATATGCCTCAAAAACAAAACACTGTGTGTCATGAACATGCACTTCTTTGTTGCCGCGTAAAATTGCTCCTAACGAAGTATCATCAACACTTCCTGTAAGTGTTGTAGATGTTCTTCTGTGCTTCCACTGTAAATCAATATATCATCAAAGTATACCACCATAAACTTTCCAATAAACGGTCGAAAGATCTGATTCATCACTCGCATAAAAGTACTAGGTGCATTCGAAAGACCAAACTGCATGACCAGCCACTCATACAACCCTTCCTGTGTCTTGAATGTGGTCTTCCATTCATCCCGTGGTCAAATTTTAATCTGATGTTACCCACTCTACAGATCAACCTTTGAAAAGACAGCATCTCCATTCAACTGATCTAATAAGTCATCCAACCTCGGCATTAGAAATCTGTACCTTACTGTAATCTTGTTTAGTGCTCGACTATCCACACACATTCTCCAAGTTCCATCCTTCTTTGGCAGTAACAAGGCTGGTATTGCACAAGGACTCAAACTTTCTTATACGCGCCCTTGTTCAAGTAACTCCTCCACCTGCCTTCTCAACTCTTCATGCTCCTTTGGACTCATTCTATAATGTGGTCTATGCGGTAACACAGCACCCGGAACAAGATCAATCTGGTGTTGTATGTCTCTTAACGGTGGTAACTCTTTCGGTAATTCATCAGGAAAAACATCTTCAAATTCCTTCAACACTGGCTTAACTTCCTCTGGAATTTCAACCGTTTCACTACTTTCACGTCCAATCAACAGGAATACTTCAGGCCCATCCTCTACTTCTTTGACAAACTCCTTCAAAGATAACAGAGTCTTTAGTTCTTCGATTTCCTCCAACTTACTTTCACTTTGTTGTCGTTGTTTAGGAACTAAAGTGATTCTAGTGCCCTCGAACATGAAACTACAGCAGTTAGTTCTACCATCGTGTTGCACGGCTCTATCGAACTGCCATGGCCTTCCCAACAACAAATGACATACATCTATATCTACCACGTCACACCAAATTTTATCCGTATACTTCTTTCTGATGGAAAAAGTTACACAAGCTCTTCTACTAACCTTCACTTCTCCACCTTTCCTCAATCAAGCTAATTTGTAGGGTTTGGGATGCTTCTCTGTCTTTAACGCCAACTTCTTTACAGCTTCTGTAGAGATGATGTTGTCACAACTTCCTGCATCGATAGCAAACTTACAAACCCTTCCCAAAATAGTGCAGGTCGACTGAAAGATATTACTCCTCAACCAGCTAGTCTCCTCATCCTGCTTTGGCGTCAAGCAAGATCTTCTCATCATTAAAGAATATCCTTCGTCTCCCGCCAATAATTCTTCTTCCTCCTCAACTTGTGGTGAATTGGAACATTCTATTTTTGCATCCTCATCCTCAACCTCAGCAACCATCGCTCGCTTCTTATGCTTCGGACATTCATTGCTCTTATGACCAAATTCCTGACAATTATAACACTTGAAATTGTTGTTGACCTTGGTCTTAGCAACTTCATTGACAACCGGTTTACTAACAGCCATGGAAACATTAGTATTGCTACTAGCACCCTTGTTCTGGTTGTTAGAATTTGTAAACACACCACCTCCTCTTCTGCCTTGCTTCTCCCAAGCTAGAGCCTTCTTTTGTGCTTCAGCAACGGATCTTGGATCCAACATATTTACCATATCCTGAATTTGCATTCTCAATCCTCCAACAAATCTAGCTGTCAACTGTTCCTCCTTCTCCATGATGTCGTTTCTAGCAATCAGCTGATAGAACACATCTGCATAATCATTTACCGACTTTGTCCCTTGTCTCAAATTATGTAAGCGCTGATACATAAGAGACTGACAATTATAAGGCAAGAAAGTAGCCTTCATCAACTTCTTCATCTTTTCCCATGAAACAATCTTCGACTTTCCCATCCTTTCCCATGTTAGTTTAGTTTTTTGTCACCATGCCATAGCTCTTCCCTACAATCATGTAGAAACCAACTTAACTCTACGATGCTCGGGCACTTCCTTGAAGTCAAAAATTTCTTCAACATTTGATAACCAATCCAGAAACTCTTCTGCTATCATTCCCCCTTTGAATTCTAGAATCTCTGTTTTCATCCCCAACTCCCATCGACGATCATCTTGTGCATCCCGATATTGACTTCGTACTTGGTCTCGATCTCGATAATGAATACTACCTCTATCACCATCTTCATCATAATCAAATGTACTTCGATATCGATCTCGACCATCAACATCTCTACGATCACGCATATCTCTTCTACCATATCTTTCAGCATCACGATATGGCTCATCTCCAAACTCACGTGGAGTTCTTCTCTCTTCATTTCTGTACTCATGGTGTTCTCGCATCACTGAAACTGATGATTCTCTTCTATCTCGATAAATTTGTGGCGACACCCTTCTCGCTTCCGCAACCGATGGCGAAACTCTGTTTCCTCTATGGTTCGAGATTGGTGACCTTCTCCTTTGACTTTGATTCATGTCATTCATCAATTTCTCTAACTTACCAATACCTTCATCGAACTTTTAATTGATACGTTATTCCATTTGCTCAGCTTCTTGTCTTCTATACACATCTTCAACATTTTGAAATCGAATAGCTCTTCGTGGAGGGATTGTCGAATCTTCAATAAATCCAAACACTTTAACTCTTGGCTTGACTTATAGCTTGGATCTGCACTGATATGCTCGGCTCCAACTAACTCAACTCGGCCTTGATCAAATCTGAACTTGACTTCACTCGGCTCAAACTCCAACACTTTAACTCGGCTCCCAATAGGCTTCACTTAGCTATGATTGGCTAAGACTAGCTCTGATACCAAATTGACGCAGCAGATAACTTCAAATGCAAGCTACAACAACAAAACGATGATGGAATGAAACAAATATGGATTGATGGATTAATGATACCAAGGATAAATGAAAAATCTTTTGATCTGCAAGATACCGGATTCTAGCTATCTTTAACACGTTGATCGCGCACGATACCATGTTAGAAGATCTATGATTCTTCGATGTTGATCTCGCGCACGAGATTCCGTGAATCGGGTTCAAATCCGTTGATTCGAGCGCATTCGAATAAACAAAGATGGAGAGAAGAGATAACACTCAACCTTCAATTTTAAAGAGGCATAAAGCACTCAAACAAAAGTTTATTCAAAATCAACTCTTTTTACAATGCCAACTCACCCCTATTTATAGGCAGTTACAACACACTCACACACAGCCGATCTATCAACAGTCACGACCTACCAGTCACGACCTACGACCTAATCGACCTACAGGTTACAACACAGAGACATACAACAACAAATGACCTAATATATACAACACATAAGCGACTTACCAAATTACAACACAACATACATACGACCCAACGACATACGACCTAACACTTCAGCGGCTTAAGTGAATTCAGCGACTTAAGGAGATGCGGCCTTGGGTGCAGTGAGCGACTTAATCATTGAGCGACCTAAGAATGATAGCATGCGGCATAAGGTCGAGCGACCTAAATCCACGGCATAACAACATACAGTATAAGATGGAGCGACTCAAGATACCGGCGACCTAAGATTGAGCGACATAAGAAACATCAACATAACAACTATGCGGCTTGCGACTTAAAGATGATAGAGACATAGGCGCGCGACCTATAGAGAAGCATCTTGATTCCTTGAGGTGTTATCTCGTAAGGTCGGTGAATGTGTTAGGTCGTAACCTACTTAGGTCGGAACGCGTTAGGTCGTAACGACCTAAGGAAATGCGTGCTGAATGAGTTAACTCGTTAGGTCGAACAATACGACTTGTTAGGTCGTTGGTTTTACTTCCTTGAATCGTTAACTCGCTCGAGCTAGGTCGCGACTCAAGGGCAATCTCGTCGTGCGCTGCATCACCTTTTCTTTTCCCAAGTTCATTTATTTCTAGCTTCCCATCGGTATTGGTTTTACGATGTACTGTCTATTTTGTTTGGCTGTTCATCATTTCTAAACTATACCAAGCTATTCACTTTCTTGATTACTTGCTTCCTCCCTACATCACATCTCCAGTGCCTAACTCTAACTTTATCACAGAACTCCAGAGTTAAAGTTCCCAATCAACTGCCTTATACCATCATTTTCATCCTTACTCAACTTGATTCCACACTGTTAGCATAAAAGCATTTTAAACTTCATCAAAATCTACAGCCTTCAAGGAAGCTTATGTCATCAATAAAACAAATCTGCAAGCTAAGGAAATTGAGGAAGTTATGTTCTATACAAAAGATGCCAACACTAATATCTACAGTATTATGTATTAGCAGTTCAAAATCCACAAATTTGAATACTCCATCACATGATGCACGTATACTTTACTCTGTTGCTGAATCCAAAGCACGAACAACAACCCCATGCACCAGACCTACGCGCGTAGCTTCCTCACGTGCACGAGCTCACTGGTAGCCTATCCAATCATCACCGAGCCATGCTTACATACCCCATCGGCCACAGTACCCATCGCCCCTGCCACCTTAGCCCGCCTCCACCGAATTTTTCCCAAGGCTGAAGCCATCGCCACCCATCCATTGGCTCGACCGAGCATATCCACTGCCTCAACCACCATGGTAGCAGCCGCAAGCTTTGTTCCCTCTTCATATTTTTGCGGTTCGTCTCCTCACCATCTTTACTTGCCAATCTGCCCTACCCTCCTCACCGAGAAGTCGATTCCGACCTAAGACTCGTCGCCGCCACTTGTCTCACTCCTGTTGCCGTGCGTAGCCACTACTGAGGCCGAGCCTCCATCTTCCTTTTCTCTCGATCCATCTTAGGCATGTATGAATATATTTTAAGTATAATATATAAAAATATATTTGATCGTATATACAGTGGTCTGGATTATGAATATATTACATGTACAGTATAGTACAGTGTAAAGTTTGACATGATTGCATATATATATATGTGTGTGTGTGTGTGTGTGTGTGTGTTTGTGTGTGTGTGTGTGTCAGTTTGTGTCGATTTGGTAGTTCTATATTATGTAAAGTGTGTTATATGGAGCAAAGTCTCGGTTGGTTTTAGGGGTATGTATAATATTATATTGGTTCATAATATCTGTCTGACTGTTGAAATAATATACAAATTTACATTGGTTTTCATATACCCAGTAGTATTTCAGACGTCGATTTAAACGTAAAGGTTTGTCAATACTATATGTTAGTATTTTGAATAGGAATATATGGTTTCATTTAATATCTAAATATTTTACATAAATATGTTTTGAATATGAAGCAGATTTAATAATAGTTATATGAGTTGATTTAGTTTTGATTTTTGAAATTCTTATATTATTTTAGTTAAAAATTTTGAAATTTTATAATAATATATAAATTTCCTGTTTATATCAAAATTGATTTGGTTTGTTTTCATCGATTCCTATCATCAGCCTTTTCGTCGAATTCGTGCCAATCTTGTGTTGATTTGGAAATTCGTGTCTAGATTCATAGCTCATTTCTATATCCAATCTCTAGCCTCGAAAGGTGAGCAATCGCTCAAGATTAATATTCTTTTATTTATTAAATTTGATTTCAGCTGAAACAACAATTGAAATATGCGACTGTTAGTTATTTACACTCCTATATGTATGTTACTACTTGTATCAGTTCACCTGTGACACAATTATCTGTTATTTATACAACGATAATCCAGTTTGGTTGATAATTGATTGATTGGTGATATTTATATTGGATGATAAATAATATGCAATTGAATCGGATTTAGGATAGTTAATAAATTGAAATTGATATATGAGTTAAAGTTGATTAGTTAAAGCTGCATAAATATGGCCCCCTGTAAATGTTAAATTAATTGACACATAGAAATTTGGCTAATTTCACATTGAACCATTTAAATGTATGTTATTTAATCGATGTAGTATGAAATTGAATAATAGATATCAATTGAAGAACCGTATAAAGATTAGTGTAATAATCTTTAATCCATATGAAATGATAGTGTAGATTCTAGAAATAATTGTATTAATTTACACAAACAACAATGTGAATTAATACGATTATTTCGAGATTATTTGAATTAATTATTGGATTGTTATTGCTTGTTTATTTACTTTGATACCATCCCAGTTATCACACTGCAAGTTCCCTTTGATATGCTTTGATTTGTGAATTGAAATGGAATCGGGTTGAAATGATAAATACCCAAATTAAACTTTTACTCAGGATAGAGAATTAAATAAGAACCCAATTGGTCAATAATTGAATTTAAAAATAAAATAAAAATTTTATTTGAATAAATAATATGATTTGAAATGAAGTTGGAATTTGAATTTTAATGAAAGCGAAATGTTAATATTTAATAATCTGAAAAATATATATTAATAAAGTAATTGATGAAGAACGTTGTTTAATTTAAGAAATGATTGAACTAAGTTTGAAATTATTTAATAATTAAGCTTTCAAATTATTTAATAATTAAGTTTGGAATTATTTAATAATTAAGATCGGAATTATTTAATAATTAGGTTTTGGAATTTATTCCATAATTAAATTTTGAAATTATTAATTTAGTTTTGAAATTATTTCATAATTAAATAAAAATTGAATTATTGAGAATTAAATATAAATTTGAATTCTTTGATAAGAGAAATTGAACTTTTGAATAAGTGAATCGGAACTTCGTTAATAAATGAAATTGAGTTTTCTTAATTTATTAAGTTTTGACAAATTATTTAAGAAAGTAAATAGTGAAATTGAATTTCTTGAATATGTGAAATTTAGTTTCTTATTTATTTGAGTTTTGAAATTTGTAACTAAGTAAATAAATAAGTGAAATTGAATTTCTTTAACAAGAAATAAAATGCGTTTATTGGAATAAATGTAAGACTTGTAATGTAAAGGATTTGATTTATCGAATTTAATTTAAATTCAACTTATTAGTTTTGATATAATGAAGTTGAATTTAAGTAATTAATTTAATGAATTAGAAATTTAACAGAAATCGTTTTGAATGATAAATTAACTTAACGAATATTGAATGCAATCGACAAATGAATTTAATTTGATTTGAATGTTAATATAATGGATTTAAATGATTTCGGAATGAAACTTATATACGAACTTGAATCAACATTTGAATTGTTTTAATTAAAGGTTGAAATTGAATTATAAGATTTTGAAATGGTATATTTGGAAGTTTTGAAACGTAAATTATGGAAATTAATATAGAAAGACAAATGGAATGTTGGTTTGCAAATTCTAATTGAAATTGAATTTGATTTGGTTTGAAATTTTCTAAACGACCAATCAGTGTAATAATTACGAAAGTTATTAAAGAAACCAGAATTGGTTATGGACATACTCTCTGTCTGAACCGAAAACCACTTTAATAACTATACGCGGAGTGTGATCCAGAATGAAGTGGTTGAAATGATGTACATGATGACTGAAGAAAGAGAACGATAATGGATAGCCTTGACACTTGTGTCAAATTGGAAATGACTAAAACAGGAGCCGTGCCGGGCCAAATGGGGTTAGCCACCTCGAGCGAACACACTTCTTCGTAAACTACTCATTACTTGTTATTGATTGGTGCACCCTCGTACTATTGGGAGTTTTGTTTTGCAGTGTTGCGATCGTTGCGGCGATGCCTTTTCACCAGTCTGAATCAGGCAAACGGTAGTTTCACTACCTTGGGTATTGCCTCATGTGCCTTGTCATAATTATATCCCTATATACACGACCATTACGAATTTGTTTTGTGTTATACCTATGGAGTACTCCCTGATATCAGACCAGTTTACGGTGGAGTTTACAGTGCTGTATAGACTATGACATTTATATAAAATGTGTTAAGGGGGATAATGGTAACGCCTTAACACTATTTTGATATTTATATTACTGATAGACATTATCAACTTAGCGTAAACTACTACATAGTAGATAGTTTAACGGATTCTTAGAGGATGGTTATTCCAACGTCCTTTGAGTTACTTGTTTTTCAATTGTTATTTCACTTGAGTTGGATTTATTGATATAAGAATGTTAATCCTGACTCGCATGTTTGTGTTTTGCTTTACGCTCAGGTCAGACTGAGTGATTCAGCTTTTGAGACTCACCTTTGGAGTTGGGGCTTCTCCTGGAGATCCAGATATCTATCCAGCTTTCAGATATTCAGTTGATTCCAGTTATGTATTCTGATTCTTGTATTTAACTATTGTATTAGAGACTTCCGTTGTAACTTATTTAACTCTGTTAATTATATAGTAGCTTCATGAACCACTATCTTTTTCTTCCGCTGCATATTATTACTCTATGTCTATGATCTTTGATTATTTATTTACTGTATATGTTCTGTTTTGCCAAATTTAAATTAACAATTCGGTATTTTGAATTATTCAAGTCCGACATGTGCGGGTACGAATAGTCCAAAATAGTAGGTCGTTACAGTTGGTATCAGAGCTTTGGTAGCTCTAGGCAAAACTTAGCATATAAGGTAAATGCATTTACAGAATCACTCTCATTCAAATTTCAATCTCTTCCTTTTTGACTCAATCCCTTTGAATTTTGGAATGTTCCCTCGGTTCCAAAATTCATTCTTGTCCCTCACTATTCGCATTCCTCTGAATTCTGGAGTATCCCATAACTCCGCTTCGAATGATCTTTATAATGGATTGGCGGTCTCGCCAACATTCATATGAATTGTAAAGGGATGTAACTCATTTACACTAGCATTGATTTACCGGAGATTTCTGTATCCTCGGTTTACGATGTTATCCATCTCCTTCTATGCCTGAATTCTATTCTTAAGATCAAATGTCGATTTGCCTCGGAATTCTGCATTGGGCTTATTCTTGAATTCACGGTTGATCCAGTTAAGGTTGCCCGCGATTTAATAAACTTATTCATCTTCCTATTTTGATTATTAAATCATTTTATCTCTGTTTCGAATTTATTTTCGAATCAAAATTCTCTTTAATTTGAGTCCATCAAATTTGGATCCCTATCCTTGCTCTGAAATCCATCCTTGTATCGTCGAGCGAGGGAGTGAACTTGTATTTATACTAAATGTTATATATATATTGTGTTGTTTGAGTTGTTGATGTTGATTTGGATTTTCGATCGATTCCTCTGATCAACGCTATCGATAGTATTTCCAAACCACTTGTGCAGAGAAAACTGACACAATATTCTTTTCAAATTTGTTAAAAAAATAGTTTTGAATGATTATATTATATATAAGTATAAATTTTTCTGAAATTAAAATGTTAACGAATCTGTTTTTCGAAATGTTAAAATTTAATTTTCATTTATTGTTTTATAAATCATTGACTATTTCATAATATATAAGAATGAATTTATAAAACTTGGTTATAATTTGATTTGGAACTTGAAATGTATTTAAATTAGAATTTGAGAATTTATTTTTTGATAATTTCGAGTTAAGGTTTTAAAGTTTAAAATGTATATTGTTTAAAATATTTTCAAATAGGAATGGTTTTCAAAGAATTTTAAATGATTAAATTAGAGCTCTTCTCTTTTGTCGCTTGAAAATAATTTAGGCGATGACGACCGCATCATCGATATTCATTTTCGGGTATTCTGTAGCCCTACTACACTTTTGTTTGAAAATATGATTTGAATTTCTAAACATGACTTAATTTATAATATATATTGAAGATTTTAAATTTGATTTGATATTATGTATATATATTTATTTTTGTTATAAAATGGTTAAATTTAATCGGAAATTAATTCCTAAAATTTTGATTTTAAGATGATTTTCTATGAAGTCAAATTTTTTGACTAAATACTTGATTTGAAATAAGTGAATTGAAAATTTTATTTGGGTAATGCTCAATTGCATTATATATAACTTACCTAAGTGTTCAAAAGTTAATTATGTAATTGAATATTATATAATATAAATGATATCAAAGGAATTTTTTTAAAAAAAATTGAGTGGTTATAATAAATGTAAATATACTTAATATATATGTGATAGGATATATTAAGTAGAATAAATTTAATAATAATTTGGAATAAAATAGAATTAAATTTGTCGACTAAAGTATGATTATAATAAATGACTATTCAAATTTATGATCTTTGGAATTGTTAATTTAAGAAAATTAGATAATATATAATATAAATTGTCTTTATAAATAAAATGTGAGTGCGTATAATAAATGTTATTCACTTAAATTTTAATTATAAAATGTTTATGGAAATAAATAGAATAATAAGTTAAATAAATAATAGGTGTGATTAATAGAAGAAAAAATTGTTATGAAAGTTAATAAATTGAATTAAATCAACTTAAGAGAAGTATCTTGACTTAATTGAATATAAATTGAATTTCATTTGAAAGGAACCTTTTGTACTTAACATTAATAAATGCGAAATCAAATCAGTTTAATGAAAATCTTGAATTTAAAAGTCAATTGTTGAATATAAATTAATTTAAATTGAAGTATATATGTTTTGAACTAATTGTTTATTGTGTAATTCAAGTTTATTTTCTTCTGGTTATTTCTATTCTCCTACCTCCTTCCTTTTCGGAGATAAAATGTTTTAAGTGGGTGAGAGTGTAACGACCCATAGATTTAACTGGTTTTAATAACGTTATTAATTGAATTTTTGTGGGAATTTAAAATGATAAAATTTTGAAATATAAATTTGATATTTGGAATGCGTCTACTTAAACATAGCAGCTGGTAAATTTTCATCCGAAAATATGAAAGTTTATTTTCATGCGTAAATTTACTTCAATTTAATCAGTTAAAAAGCGATGAAAATAAAACGTTTTCGAAACCTAAATTTTTTACACAGAAAAATTCTCAATCATCTTCTGAGCAAGACGACATTTTTCGTTTTTCAAAATTCGGACATCTTTAGCTCCGTCGATCTTATTTATCTGCGTTTTTACTACATTTTCCCCTAGTAGAAATTTTTAATTCTATAAATTAAATCGTACCACTGACATCTGTATACCGTTTTCATCGTCTCGTCGTGCTGATCTCTATGGTATATTCGATTGTCAAATTCGGAGTCCGGTGTGTGGTGCGATCTATGAAAACACCTTCCATATCGGTTCCGAAATTTGAGTCTTTTGGTTTTCAGACCCTTTTCATATTCCACCGGTGACCATTTACATTTCGTGTTCTGAGACATTAATGTTAAGATTTTGAAACTCCACCTTTTCACAACTGTTGGCCTTTGCTTTTCCTAAGTTCATTTATTTCTAGCTTCCCATCTGTATTGGTTTTATGGTGTACTGTCTATTTTGTTTGGCTGTTCATCATTTCTAAACTATATAGAGCTATTCACTTTCTCGATTACTTGTTTCCTCCTAACATCACATCTCCCGTTCATAACTCTAACTTTATCACAGAACTCCAGAGTTAAAGTTCCCAATCAACTTCCTTATACCATCACTTTCATCCTTACTCAACTTGATTCCACACTGTTGCATAAAAGCATTTCAAACTTCATCAAAATCTACAGCCTCAAGGAAGAGTATGTCATCAATAAAACAAATCTGCAAGCTAAGGAAATTGAGGAAGTTATGTTCTATACAAAAGATGCCAACACTAATATCTACAGTATTATGTTTTAGCAGTTCAAATTCCACAAATTTGAAAACTCCATCATATGATGCACGTATACGTTACTCTGTTGCAGAATCCTAAGCACGAACAACAACCCCATTCACCATACCCACGCGTGTAGCTTCCTCACGCGCACGAGCTTACTGGTAGCCGATCCAATCATCACCGAACCACCGCTTACATACCCCATCGGCCACAGAACCCATCGCCTCTGCCACCTTAGCCCGTTTCCACCAAATTTTTCCCAAGGATGAAGCCATCGCCACCCATCCATTGGCTCGACCGAGCATATCCACTGGCTCGAACACCATGGTAGCAGCCGCAAGCTTTGTTCCCTCTTCATATTTTTGTGGTTCGTCTCCTCACCATCTTTACTTGCCAACCCGCCCTACCCTCCTCACCGAGTAGTCGATTCTGACCTAAGACTTGTCGCCACCACTTCCCTTACTCATGTTGCCGCGCGTAGCCACTACTGAGGCTGAGCCTCCATCTTCCTTTTCACTCGATCCATCTCAGGCATGTATGAATATCTTTTAAGTATAATATATAAAAATATATTTGATCGTATATATAGTGGCCTGGATTATGAATATATTACATGTACAGTAGAGTACAGTGTAAAGTTTGACATGATTGCATATATATATATGTCAGTTTGTGTCCATTTGGTAGTTCTATATTATGTAAAGTTGTTATATGGAGCAAAGTCTCGGTTGGTTTTAGGGGTATGTATAATATTAGATTGGTTCATACTATCTGTCTGACTATTGAAATAATATACAAATTTACATTGGTTTTCATATACCCAGTAGTATTACAAACGTCGATTTAAACGTAAAGGTTTGTAAATACTATATGTTAGTATTTTGAATAGGAATATATGGTTTCATTTAATATCTAAATATTTTACATAAATTTGCTTTGAATATGAAGTAGATTTAATAATAGTTATATGAGTTCATTTAGTTTTGATTTTTGAAATTCTTATATTATTTTAATTAAAAATATTGAAATTTTATAATAATGTATAAATTTCCTGTTTATATCAAAATTGATTTGATTTGTTTTCATCTATTCCTGTCATCAGCCTTTTCGTCGAATTCGTGCCAATCTTGTGTTGATTTGGAAATTCGTGTCTGGATTCGTAGCTCATTTCTATATCCAATCTCTAGCCTCGAAAGGTGAGCAATCACTCACGATTAATGTTCTTTTATTTATAAAATATTATTTCAATTGAAACGAGAATTGAAATATGCGACTGTTAGTTATTTACACTGTTATATGTATGTTATTACCTGTATCAGTTCACCTGTGACGCCATTATCTTTTATTTATACAACGATTATCCAGTTTGGTTGATAATTGATTGATTGTTGATATTTATATTGGATGATAAATAATATGCAATTGAATCGGATTTAGGATAGTTAATATATTGAAATTGATATATGAGTTAAAGTTGATTAGTTAAAGCTGCATAATATGGCCCCCTGTAAATGTTAAATTAATTGACACGTAGAAATTTGGCTAATTTCACATTGAACAATTTAAATGTATGTTATTTAATCGATGTAGTATGAAATTGAAAAATAGATATCAATTGGAGAATAGTATAAAGGTTAGTGTAATAATCTTTAATCTACATGAAATGATAGTGTAGATTCTAGAAATAATTATATTAATTTACACAAACAACAATGTGAATTAATACGATTATTTCGGGATTATTTGAATTAATTATTGGATTGTTATTGCTTGTTTATTTACTTTGATACCATCCCAGCTATCACACTGCAAGTTCCCTTTGATATGCTTTGATTTGTGAATTGAAATGGAATCGGGTTGAAATGACAAATACCCAAATTAAACTTTTACTTAGGATAGAGATTTAAATAAGAATCCGGTTGGTCAATAATAGAATTTAAAAATAAAATAATGATTTTATTTGAATAAATAATAAGATTTGAAATGAAGTTGGAATTTGAATTTTAATGAAAGGAAAATGTTAATATTTGATAATCTGAAAAAAATTATAAATAAAGTAATTGATGAAGAACGTTGTTTAATTTAAGAAATGATTGAACTAAGTTTGTAATTATTTAATAATTAAGTTTTGAAATTATTTAATAATTAAGTTTGGTATTATTTAATAATTAAGATCGGAATTATTTAATAATTAGGTTTTGGAATTTATTAACTAATTAAATTTTGAAATTATTAATTTAGTTTTGAAATTATTTAATAATTAAATAAAAATTGAATTATTTATAACTAAATAGAAATGTGAATTCTTCGATAAGAGAAATTAAACTTTTGAATAAGTGAATCGGAACTTCGTTAATAAATGAAATTGGGTTTTCTTAATTTATTAAGTTTTGAAAAATTATTTAAGAAAGTAAATAGTGAAATTGAACTTCTTGAATATGTGAAATTTAGTTTCTTGTTTATTTGAGTTTTGAAATTTGTAACTAAGTAAATAAATAAGTGAAATTGAATTTCTTTAACAAGAAATAAAATGCGTTTATTGGAATAAATGTAAAACTTGTAATGTAAAGAATTTGATTTGTTGAATTTAATTTAAATTCTACTTGTAAGTTTTGATATAATGAAGTTGAATTTAAGTAATTAATTTAATGAATTAGAAATTTAACAAAAATCGTTTTGAATGATAAATTAACTTAAAGAATATTGAATGAAATCGATAAATGTATTTAATTTGATTTGAATGTTAATACAATGGATTTAAATGATTTCGGAATAAAACTTATATACGAACTTGGATCAATATTTGAATTATTTTAATTAAAGGTTGAAATTGAATTATAAGATTTTGAAATGGTAAATTTGGAAGTTTTGAAACGTAAATTATGGAAATTGATATAGAAAGACAAATGGAATGTTGGTTTGCAAATTCTAATTGAAATTGAATTTCATTTGGTTTGAAATTTTCTAAACGACCCATCGGTGTAATAATTATGAAAGTTATTAAAGAAACCGGAATCAGTTATGGACATACTCTCTGTCTAAACCGAAAACAACTTTAATAACTATACGCGGAGTGTGATCCAGAATGAAGTGGTTGGAATGATGTACGGATGAGTGAAGAAAGAGAACGATAATGGGTAGCCTTGACACTTGTGTCAAATTAGAAATGACTAAAACAAGAGCCGTGCCGGGCCAAATGGGGTTAGCCACCTCGAGCGAACACACTTCTTCGTAAACTACTCATTACTTGTTATTGATTGGTTCTCCCTCGTACTTTTGGGAGTGTTGTTTCGCGGTGTTGCGATCGTTGCGGAGATGCCTTTCCACCATTCCGGATCAGGCAAACGGTAGTTTCACTACCTTAGGTATTGCCTCATGTGCCTTGTCATACTTGTGTCCCTATATACACGACCATTACGAATTTGTTTTGTGTTATACCTATGGAGTACTCCCTGATATACCACCAGTTTACGGTGGAGTTTACAGTGTTGTATAGACTTTGACATTTATATAAAATGTGTTAAGTGGGATAATGGTAACGCCTTAACACTATTTTGATATTTATATTACTGATAGACATTATCTACTTAGCGTAAACTACTACATAGTAGATAGTTTAACAGATCCTTAGAGGATGGTTATTCCAACGTCCTTTGAGTTACTTGCATTTCAATTGTTATTTCACTTGAGTTGGATTTATTGATATAAGAATGTTAATCCTGACTCGAGTGTTTGTGTTTCGCTTTACGCTCGGGTCTGACTGAGTGATTCAGCTTTTGAGACTCACCTTTGGAGTTGGGGGATTCGCCTGGAGATCCAGCTATCTATCCAGCTTTCAGATATTCAGTTGATTCCAGTGAGGTATTCTGATTCTTGTATTTGACTATTGTATTTGAGACTTCCGTTGTAACTTATTTGACTCTATTATTTATATAGTAGCTTCATGAACTACTATCTTTTGCTTTCGCTGCATATTATTACTCTGTGTCTGTGGTCTGTGATTATTTATTTACTGTAAATGTTTAGTTTTGCCAAATTTAAATTAAAAATTCGGTATTTTGAATTATTCAGTCCGACATGTGCGGGTGCGAATAGTCCAAAATAGCGGGTCGTTACAAAATCTATTCTAAGGCAAATTGTTGGTAGTAAAAAGAAATAACATTGAACAGCCATAACTAAACATCTTGAGCTCACATCGGATGGAACAACATATAATAGTAAAGTGTACCCATTTATTTCAAAACCATAAAAATGTCATAACACAAAATCACATAAAAACTGTAATATAATATCCGTTACAGTAATTGTCTAAATCCACGGGTACACATGGAAGAAAATAATAATAAATACTACCACTAGCCAAGCATCGTCAAAAACGGACCTCGTATGAAGAAGTTATGATTTTTCAAGTTTATACGAATTAAAAATATAAAAATATACAATTTTTTTTAAACCTTTCTTCCATCAGAGCCGTTCATTCCTTTGCCGTGGATCTGGGCCGTTTGCACAAGCTTCTCCTCACGTTCATCTCCCCAGGTCAAATAAACCCATGAAGTCGCCGTCTTCTTTGAATTTTCGCGACCTCGGTACTCGACTACACGACGATCCAACACCACCAACTCGAAGCCCGCACTCGACTCCACCCTCACCTTAAACGGCTTGAAGCTTGGCTGCTTATCTTCCTCCATAAATGCACGCAACCACAGTGACTTTGAGCATGAATTGCCGCAATGTCGATCGACTTCACACGATCATCACCGTATGGATGGAAAGATCACGAGAAGCTCTACAATTCTCGTGTTGGAAGTTTCTCGAATAGATTTATGGATTGAAAGAGATTAAGGGAAGATATTCCCGCATTTTTGGCCATAGAAATTGAAAGTGTTGGCTAGGGTATGAAACCCTAGGGTTTGTGAAAAAAGGAAAAAAAATGAGGAGCTTTTATAGAAAATTTACGCGCACTTTTCATACGAAAATTTTTCGAACTCAAAACGAAGCATGTCGCCTAGTGTTTATAATGTTTTACCCCTATTCCAAATGCAATGGAATATATATCGTGAGGCAATTTGATCGTATTTGAAAGATAGGTTTTCAATTGATTATTTAAATTTTAAATTCACTCAAACCGATTTTTTCGCGTTTTAACTTGCCCCGGACAAATCGTAAATCCAATTGACGCGAAATTTGAAGTCTTACAATAATATAACATTATGGATCCAATGAAACTAGTTTTGCTCCAATCCGAGACTGTTTGAAAATAGCTATTTTTACTTATCAATTAAAATATTAAAATATTCAATTTCTACCAATCAACATTTAATTCGATTTTAAAAGTTCTCTAACATCATTCTAATTCAAATAGAACTTAAAACAACATTATAAATCATTTTTATTCACTTTAAATCCAAATCTCAATTATTTCTGTAATTTCAAATATTCAATTAACATTTTAATTATCGATTAAATCTAGATGTTCGAAATATAAGTTATTCGACTTATAAAATTTACTTTTGAATATTTAAAATCAATTAAATATATGAATTTCAAATGACTAAAATTCTGGGTCATTACAGCGTGCTGGCCTATTTTAGGGATGGTTGGCGATATTGCCGGGAAGCTTGAAATCGACAGTGAGGTTTTTTTTCTCTATGATTTATGTTATGTGTGTTTTTGTTAAATTTTTTTTAATTACAGAAATAGTAGATATATATATATACACACAATGTGTTACTTTAAATTCAATAAAATATATGTATATTTCGATATATAAGGTAAAAGTTGAAGACTATTTGAATTTATACAGCATATATAATGGATACATAAAGTTAGTTTTCTAATGAACCTACGTAGTTTATTTTGGAAATAATATATATATATATATATAGATATATATATACATACATATTTTATTTACTAGTTTAATTTTGAAGTAATATATTTTTTTAGTTAACTTATTTAAAATTTATTTTGGTTACTTAAAGATTATTCAAAAGGAAATTAGTTTGAAATTCAATTATTCATTAAAATTTAAATCATTAGTTAAAATTAAATCATTAGTTAAATTAAATTTATTAAATGGTGGTTGATTTTTCGAATGTTAATAAAATCATCTAATATTTATTCAAGGGTCTTAAATCGTGGAGAATCAAGTCAGTTGGAATAGATTGCACAATCAAAGTCAAAGGTGAGTTACTCTCACTCATCTGGTTGCTATTTATGGTTAAATTTAAATAATTGGTTGAATGATTGAATTGATTGGTTGTTGCATATATTATACAGTAGTATATAATATATTGTAGTGATTGATTTCCCGCATTATATAGCGGATGAGACCCTATGAGCCGCATAATATCGGATGATATTATTTAGTCCCATATACCGCGATATTCCACCTCGAAGTGGAATTGGTATTTAATATTGTGCTAACATCTGTGGATGCAGGGAAACAGGTTGGAGGGATCCAACAGGATTCCTCAAAATATTTTGATTTGTTTAACTATTCCATGTTATGATTTATTGGATAATCTGTGCTAGATTACAATGGTAATTGGGAATAATGGATGCTATAGTGTGATTGAATATATTTGGGTATATGGAGTTATAAAAAATATATAGATTTGATTTTTGAAAAGAAAATTTAAAAGAGAAAATTTGTAAGTAAATTGATTTAGAGAATTTGGGATAAATTGGAGAAAAAAAGAGAAGATAAAAGTGAATTTTTTTAATTCTAATAAGTAAATTCTAAGTATTGGAAAAGAGATTTTGAATAAAAAGGGAAATAATGAATTTTAAAATTTAAGTGGTATTTTTTAAAGGAATAAAGAATTTATTTTAAAATTCAAGGTTTAACTCTTTTGGAAAGGATAAAGAAGGAATTTGGAAAAGTATGAAATTGGTAATTTCTGTTAAATATGATTTTAAATCATAATTAATAAATAAAATATGAAGTTAATGGGATTTGAAATAAATTGAGTAAGTAAAGGAATTTATTTCAAAATGGAGCAATATGGGAATTAATTGGAAAAATTGATTTAAGTGTTTAAAATTGGAATTTAAAAGGAAGATGAGAATATGGATTTATAAACTGGGTTTATAAAGTGAAATAGATATCAGTGGATATTTAGGAGTATAAATTCATGATGTGAATTTAGAAAAAATGGGTAATTTGTTTAAAAATAAATAGTGATTTATTTTTAAAAAGTGTGGAAATGGAAAGTGTATTTCCCTGGAAAGCCAAGTATAGTTCAAAGGAGATTTTTTTAAGTTAAAGGCTTTAAACGTTTGTTTTAAAGAAAGGTTTTAGAATATTTATTATTTTTAGATATTTTAAATTTTAAAGTAAATGTTTTCAAAATTTATTTTAGTATTAATTATTCAAAGGGTTATTATTAATATTTATATTTTATAAAGTAATTTTATTTTAAAGATAGTTTGGTTAAAGTTTTAATTTAAAAACTTGTATAGAATTTCGTAAACTCTCATTATAAATATAGTCGGCTTAATTTTTATTTTAAAAATTGGTTTTATATTTTATAAAGATTGTTTTACTTTATATATTTTTAAAGAATGTATTTTCAAAATAGAGTGTTTAAGTGGTTTTAAATTTTAAATGTCTTAAAGTATATTTTATAACAAAATGTTTTAAATTGTTTTAAAATCTAAAGTATTTTTACATGGTGATTTCAGTGGGAATCGAAAATATTTGGGGAATTTATTCCGTGAGAGAAAACGGTTTGAAACCGTTTTCAAAAGGGTTGAAAAGTGGAAAAATATATTGTGAATATATTTTGAGGTTAATAAATAATTGGGAGAAATTATTATGGCTTGATGATTGTTTGTGAATATTATTTGATAGTTAAATAACCGACTATCAATATTGGCCAATGCGCTGATCGTTTCGAAGAGACCGGGATCAGGATTTATTTCCTGAAAACCACTTCGATCCGGTTTGAACGTTTTCGTGAAGAAGACAAGTGCTGGAAGTCGAAGGTGGAGTAGTGAAGTGCAAGGGCTAATCGCTAGTAATCCCGAGGGTGATTCCAAAATGGATGTAGTGGGAGTAGTGCCTTCGGTTCCGTTCGAACCCGGGACGGACTTGTATGGATGAATGCTCAGAACAACGTCAGGAGGACGATAAGCATTCTAAGTGAAATGTTCCAAAAAGGTAACGCTTTGTCTCGAGCCTCATCAACCGGGAATGACTGAATATCAGGGGTTATGCAGCAAGGCTAAGTGGGTCGTGCCCATTAGGGTAAGGTCATCCCTGTCTAGATGTCCCTTTTATTTCAGATGTGTGGTGCGGTTGTTGATCCCAACCGTGGGTTGATCTTACTCGAGATTATCCAGCAAGGGGTAGCCTTAGTCTTGTATTATACGGGATTGGGGGTGATCCTTGGTACGGTGATCTAGGCCACGTATTATGACGGTGGTACCTCAGTGCCTAGTCATTAGTTGGAAATCCATTCTCCCAATGCGCCTTTACGATTTTTGTTTGTATAACGCACTTTGTGGCTAGTATGGCTAGAATTTAATCATGTAACAATTTCGGCTATTTGAATAATTATTCGTATATGAACACTATTATAATATCAGAGGATTTTGATAAAAAATGTTTTGGCTATCGTAAGGTAAAGACCTGACATGTTATTTTTGGTGTGGTCATATGAAATGCTTTTGATTTTCAAAGGATTTTGAAAACTTTCTCATGCTGGTATTCCAGACTGACTCAGGTGTTATTTAACTATAATGCTCAGGTCAGACCGAGTATTATAGAATACAGATTTTGGATGGATTGCTGTGGAGCTCAGGGGACAAGTTGGAGACGAGACGTACTTCCATACTTGATATTTATTCCATTGTGTATGCAGTTTTGAGGACAAGTTTATATAACTATCCAGCATTTGGATATTTATTGTGTTGATGAATTATGTTGTACTCTGATGATGTATGTATGAAACAGAAATAATTTCTTTTGTGTAAAGATCTGTTATCATCTATTATATTTTATTCCGCTGCGTTGGTAAGATTCTAATATTGTTTATATTTCTTCTTCTACCTTCTTCTTCTTTTTACCCTAATGTTCGATTTTTCAGGCATCGAAAAATTGGGTCGTTACAACGGTATACGCCTCAGATTTGGGGGCGCACAAGCGAGAAGGAGGATGAATGTGAACCCACTATTCACCGATCAACTCTATGTCTTTGGAGTTTAAGTGGAGTACAAACATAGCTAGGACGAGACTCAACTATCCATGCAGTACATTTATCAACTAATGAGAGCAGGAGCATGATCATCTAAAGACTGGCTGCGATAGCTCAATATTGAAACTTATATATAGTGTCTACAACTAATCAAGGCTATGACCAAAAGAATGCCTAGAGGTAGAATCGTTAAATCGATGCCTAAGCTCATGGGAAACTGACTATCACTTCAACTCGAAAGATGGGTAAAGGATCATAATGCATTAAATGGAAAGCACGTTACTCGAATATACAAGCAAATTCAAACTCAAAGCAAGATTTAGCCATGCAGCTTCATGCAACTCGAGGCTGAACCATACTCGACATTTTCTTCAACATTCTTCTAAGCCCGATCTTTGGCCAGTTATAGATAATCAATCAGAGCATTTAGAGCCCTTCACCATTAGACTTAATAACTCATGATAAGACTATAGGATTAGACCAGAGTAACCATCAACATTGACCGTCCCAACCAGATTTCACATTGAATGTTATGCGAAATAGTTACATTTGAACTCAAAGAATCCAAGATTGCACCTGTTGAGCTGACAGTCGACATTACAGTCAGCCATGGCGACTCTTCATGGGTGCTGAAGATCGGGTCATAGCTTGGTGCAATGATGATAAAAGAATTAGATGGATTTCTCTGAATAAATGATGACACGTTCCCTTGGACCCATTCTGACATGCGTCTTTGATTTCACAGGACTATCGCGAGCCATGCATTGAATATCGACCCGAAGCTACAAAAGCTAGGGTAATGTCTATTGATTTCATCATGAAAGCTTCGTTCTTACTTTTAGGCTCACCCCATTAACGTCTATGCCTACCATCCGTTATGACAAGTCATATAACGACCTAAGACATCTGAAAGACTAAAATAGGATATCAAACTAAGCTAATTCCATATCACTTATTTCCCGAGAAGAGCTGTCCAATGATGGAAATTAGCAAATCTCATATCTGAATTCACTATATCAGATGACTGCTCGAATAGAAGTGGAGAACCAACCAATAGATGGAAAATGTACACGGATGGAGCATCCAATGATCGGTGTTATGGCAAAGGAGTCATGTTAATGACTCCCGGGGAACGTTCGATCTGCTACACCCTAGAACTCGATTTCCTTGTAACAAACAACGAAGCTAAGTATGAAGCCTCGACAGCCAGCCTCAAACTTGCTAGAGAATTTGGAGTGGAAACTTTAAATATCTTTTGTGATTTCTGATTAGTAGTATGCAAAGTTAGGGAAGTTAATCTTGCTGGGGGGCATTGTTTTGGTCCTTATCTCGGCCCGGTCCAAGAGCTACTAGCCGACTTTACGTATTACATCATTACACAAATCCTCAGCAAACGTAATGAAGAGAATCAAGTAACTGGCCAAGCTGGCCAGTTTCAAGGATGCGCAACGGACATACTTTGTTTTGATTGAAATACTTAATATTCCAAGCATCGACGGACGGAGATCAACTAAATCTTGGAGATAGAGCCAGAAAAGGGTCATGTTTGACTCCTATCAAAGACTATCTACAATGAGGATTTCTTACTGAAAGGAGGAATGGAAAACAACAGATCCTTCTCAAAGCTTCACGCCAAATCATCTACGAAGAAGTCATGTATAGAAAGGAGTTTATCCATTCCCATACTTGGGTGTATCAACCATGAAGATATCAAATGAATCTTGAGTGAAGTCTATGAAGAAGAATGTGGCGATTACACTAGGGGCAAACCCTGACAAAGAAAATACTCTGCTATGGGTATTATTGGCCAACTATCAATCATAATGCGTTTGATCATGCTAGACAATGCTATGACTACAAGATGTTTGCAAAAAAATCGAGAACCCCATCGATGGAAATTACTCCATTAGCTAGTCCATAGCCGTTTGCCACTTAGGGGCATTGACATCATCGTTTATTACTAATCCTAAAGGTGGTGCAAAAAAGGCCATCGTAGCAGTTGATTACTTCACCAATTAGGTAGATGATGAACTTTTAACCACGACCAAGATAAAGAAAATAATCAACGTCATTGTCCGAAACGTCATCTATCACTATGACCTTCCATGAACCATTATGATTAGTAATGGATCCTAATTCGGCAGTGCTAAATTTAAAAGACTTCTGCCGCAACATCATCTTGAAAAGAGATTTGCGATATTTGCTCGCCCTCAAGCAAATGGACAGGTTGAAGCATTGAACAAAACCATAAAGTCTATTCTGAAGAGAGGTTTGGAAAAGGCTAAAGGGAAATGGGTGGATGAGCTCCCAACATCATTATGGGCTTATAGAACTACCCATGACTCCACAACTGGCTGTACCCCATTTACCTTTGCTTATGGCTCTGAGGTCGTCATCCATGTAGAAATTAAAGTCCTCTCTCATCGAGTGGCTAATTACAACCCTTATTTCACAAAAAATATAAACAAGAAACTGCAATCAAATTGTAATTAAACTAGATGGAATTGATGACGACTTATAAGCATATAAAACGCATCTGGGAGCCAATGGCAAGAATGTGTACCCGAACATGCACGTGTATATTCGAAAAATTTGACTTCATGAAATCAACAGAAATTGAATCTTCACTTAGAGTTATGAAGAAAAGGTTAGATCAGATAGCCGAAGCTTACAAGCCCTGTATAACCGGACATAGATAGCCACTAATGAACTACAATCCGGAATTTATACTATTGGGAATCGACCAAGCATCATAATGACCAAAGAAGGATATGACACTTTGGGAGGATAAAATTGAAGGATAATGACTATCAGGAAACATGATGGATTTCTTTCTAGAGACTCTAACTTGTTTCGATTCAAAGCACATCATGTATGCAACAAGACATACTTTGGGGGGCAAACGCTACTCAGCACCTTGGCCCGGCTACAAGAAGGTGGTTGCAGAAGTTATAATTGAATGTGAGTAGGCGTAACGTCAAGTGTTGGTCATTCAAGTTGGACACTATGAATAGGGGACGATGTGTAATGGATGATGGGTCGTCATTGGATGATGGGATCACCCAAAAACTATGGGTCGGTGCTTAGAGGTTGGATCGGTTATCCTCGGTCGGTTGTCTTCGATGGTTATATGCGACCGGTTGTTTACAATCAATCATGAGAGTTTGGGATCAGCAACCTTAGTTCCGTCAGAGTAGGTCGACAATAGTGGGAGGACTATATTGAGATCTACCTGGATGGGGTCGGCCTCGAGAGAATCGGAAGAATCTCGTGGGATCGGTCTTGATAGGTTCGGTAGTGGTAGGTCGGTAGAATTGTATGGAGTCGGCTCTGATAGGGTTGGCATGAATGCATCGATCTTATCTAGATCGGCATAGCTGGTTCGGCCATGACTGCATCGACCATGTCTAGATCCATTGGGTTCTCCTGAGTATATTAAAAAAAAATAGTAGTAAAAAATTATTTTTTCAACAATTTAGCTAACACTAACTGGAATTTATTATACGCTAATGACAAATTTACATTATACACTAATTTATTTATATTAACACGTACACAAAAACTGAAACTCTAAATAATTAGCATTGTACACAAATAAAGGAATTATATAAATAAATTGGTTTTTCGTCATTTATGCAACATATACACTAATTAACATTATATTATGTTACACTAATAAGTTATATACTAATCAACATAAATTAGTCCTAATTATACATTAATTTTCTGACTTAACATTTATCCTACTTTATAATTACAATTAAACAAAAATAACCCTAATTAACATTTCCAAATCAACCAATACACAATTATAACCAATCACTAAGCTATTATCGACAAATTTAAGCACAAATTAACATAATTTTATCAAAGTTTGAAATAATCTGTTTAGGGGATAGAATATACCTCAATTTTGATGGATTAAAGGTGTAGAATCTTAGAGAATCCAAGTAGATGATGATTGCAATGGATTTTGGTGGATTGCGAGGGCGAAGACGGTTTTGGATGGATTTAGGGATTTATAAATTAGGTTTGAGATTTTAGAAAATGTAGGAAATGCGAAAGAAATGGGTTCGGGTGAAGACATATTCACGATTTTTCGACGGCCACCGACGACGAAAAAAATTCAATAGCATTCGACGGCTATAAATAAATGTAATTTCTCTTCATTCTAAAATAAATTTAATTTGTTATAAAAAAATTGATTTGTTATTAAACTTTAAAAAATTTATAATAAATCATTTTTGTTTCTATATATCAAAAAGGTTATTTTTATTCATTATAAAATACTTTTCTTATGATTTGATAATTAATTATGAATTTTGAATTTATTTAAAATAATAAATTCATATAAATTTAAATATTTGGTAAAAAAATAAATTGATTAAATATTATGTCGATCCAAGTTATTTTTGGCATATGGTCAAAATAAGGGGAAAAAATAGGTTTAAGGTATCAATCGTGATTTTCAAATTTACAGCCGTTTATCGACAATTAGACTTAAACCTTTCGATAGAAGGTTAAACAATCTTCAAATTAGACAAAATTCAAAGGATATATACTATGTTATGTATTTATTTAATCTGTACAGCTGTATTTAAAAAAAATCGATGGAAAAAAATTTAGACTAGAAAATTGTCATTTTCATAGAAGTTGTCCTAATATTATATACTTAGTGTTATATAACACCTTGAAAAATGATATATTTTGAGCGTAATTAAATTTTCTTCTTCTTTTTTCTCGATTCTTGCCACATGGATTGGATAAATATATTACAAATTATATGTGGCATGAATTTCCTCTCGTTTGAAGATTGTACGGCTTTTGAACGATAGGTTTTAGTCCGAATATAGACGAATGACTATAAATTTGAGAACCATGACCGACACTAAATTTATTTACTTTTTAATCATATTTTGGAAGTATGTCCAACATACTTTGGATCAACATCAAACACACAAAAAAATTAGTTTTCTACCAATATTTTCTTTTATACGAATTTATAATATTAAATACATTTAAAAATTCATAATTAGTTACACAATGGTGAAAAAAATATTTAAATTCATAAACTGTAACACGTCACAAATTTCATCGTAGTTATACAGTGGATGGAATGAAAGTTGTAAAGATTGATTGTTTGAGTCCGATTTTCAACAAAGTTAAATATTAAGTCACACAACAAAAAATTATAGAAAATACTAATTTAATTAAACATGAGCCGTCATAAAATTGAACAATTGAAAAAAAATATCTTTTCCATTTTTGGGAATCAAATTAGTACTTTAAACAAATTTCAAACTTCTATAATTAATAAGTTATAATTATGCAATAATTAAATTACTTAAAATAACCTATCGTCAAAAATAATTTGAAGAAGCCATCGGTGGGCGTTGGAACTCTCCGTTGCTTTATAGCCCATTCTAGTAGTGTTTGTTTCATAGTGCATGTACATAAAATATTTACACCAAATAACTAAGTTAGCAATTGGTTTGAAAATAAATGTCTTTTTTTGCATTTTCATACATAATTTAAAACACGGTAAATAAATGAAATAGTAGAAAATCATACATTTGAAAAATGCTTTTAACATATAAACACTACTAGAAAGGGGGCTATTTTCAATGGAGGTTTTCGACAGCCTTCGACATCTTCGTCGTTCAGTTTTCGACGACTCCCGATGATTGCTTGTTTTATTTTTTTAAATTTATTACATTATTATAATGTATTAGTTATATAAGATTGATTTTAAAAAAAAATACTAATTTAAACCCTAAAAATTAAAAAATGTAGTTTTATTCAATTATTCAAATTCATGATGGTTTGTGATTAATTAAATTAGTGTTGTCGACAATCTTTTATTATATAATTATATTCGATATTTAATTATTGAAAATCAAACACAAACAATCATTTCATGCAATTTTAGTCCGTCAATTATACAACTTCGGTGAAATTTACAATCTATAATAGTTTTGTGATTTTAAATATTTTTTTAACCGTTGTAATTATATAATTATAAAATTAAATTAATTCGAGAAGTCTAATATGAGGTTGTAATCATTAATATTGATTTCATATTCATTTACAACTAATATAAAATATTCAATTTTTACAACAAAATAATTTTTTTATCAAACTAATTTACATTTAATTTATTTAAAAAAGTGAAATTTTAATTAAATATATGAATTTGCCATCAGCAGCCATCAGAAGTCGTCACTAATAAATGCCGACGATGGACATCGAAAGATCTCGCCAATAAAAGCCGATGACGGACATCGAAAGCCATCGAAAAATAGTGATTATACAAAAGCCCAGGCCAAAGCATTTTCATTATCTTCTTACTCCCTCTAAAATCTAATTTCTCCTCCAAATTCAACCACCTCCGTCGCTGGTCACCACACTCTATACCCATCTGTGGAAATTTTCACAAACTTGCAATTTTCCACCCTTTATATCTTTAGTTCAATGAAAATCAGATATATTCTTCCCCTAAACTAATTAATCTGAAATATGGTGAAATTAATGTTAATTTATGGTCGTGATTGTTGATAATATCCAATTGATTGTTTATAATTGTAAGCTGGTTGACTGAGATATATATTAGATACAATCATTAGTGTGTAAAACCGAAAATTAAAGTATAATTTGGGCTAATTTGGTTGATTAGTGTATGTACTTATTAGTGTAGCATAATTTAGTGTTTTCTTTTAAATGGTACTTAGATACTCATGTCATTGGGATAACACACCACAAATCATGTGTCAATAAATGTTCGAATCACGCTATGCAAGTTTCGAACTTGTGACCTCTAGCACCAAAGTCGATTAACCACTGGGACAATGGTGTTTGTCAGCATAATTTAGTGTTAATTAGTGTATTAGCTAAAAAGTTGAAAAAAATAATTTTTTTACATAATCCACAGTTAGTTTACACCCTTGATAATATATAAATCAAGTTTATGTGTATATGGTACGTGGTAAAATAATAAATTCGTGTATAAATTCAAACTAGTCTTAGCTAAAAGTTGAAAAAATAATTTTTATTAACTTTTAAATGGTTACGAATTCAAATATTGAATTAGCGTGTATTATGCTAATATAAATAATTGGTGTATAATGTACTTTATTTTTTATAATACAATATTATATTCATATTTTTTTAAATTAAAAATACATATGTTTTTATAAAAAATTAAAAAAGAATAATATATTTTATAATTAATAAAATATAAACAAAATTAGTGTATAATTCTAATATGTTATATAATTAACAAAACATTTAAATTTGTACTGGTAATATAAAAAATTAGTATGTAATGTACTTTATTTTTGTAAATCCCTTAAATAGTTTTTGGCACCATCTGGCGTGTGTGTATATGATTGTTATAAAGATATTCGTTTTTATTACAAAATAGACATTAATATTTATCCGATATAATATTTTCAGATTTGTCCTTGTATTAGACAAACCACAAACACAATAAAGTAATTACATTTTGTAAATCATTTCGTCTAAAATGGTTCACAAAATTTCGACAACACTTCTTTTTTGTTCGCTATGTACGCGCATTTGTGTAAGATACAGAGGGTAAAAGGAAAGTGCTACCGAATTTTGTTGAATCGTTTAAAACGAAATAGTTTATGAGATGTTATTATTATTGTGTTTGTAATGGAAAGAAGGATGACCGACCATCAACGTAGAAAATAATAGTGAAAATATAGTATTATACTCATAATTTGTTAAAATCAAAAATATATAAAATTTTATAAATGCAACAACCCATAAAATCAATAAATATTTTAAGTGGAATTTTACTTGAAACTTTTAATTTAGTAATTTTAAAATTGATAAAATTAGAATTTTAATGCAAAATTGTGGGATTTTATGTAAATTATTTTTTTCAAGTTTAATAAAATAAAGATTTTTCTAAAAATTCAAATTTTGGTCGGCTTTGGTCAAAGTTTGGCTTCTTGTTGAAAATTTTAAATTTGAAATTTTATTCTTTTTTTAGGAAGCTGGATTTGATTCTAACCTTTTTTCTACTTTTCGTTTCATTAAATTCTGATTTCTACTTCTCAAAATTTGGAGTCTTTAGCGTATTACGTGCAGTTATTTTCATATTTTATTTTCCTATTTGTTCTTAGATTTGGGATAGATTGTTTTGGACTTTAGTTATTTGTTCTGTTGTTGGGTTTAGGATAATAGGCTAGGATATTCAAGAGTCACCTTAATAGTCATTAGAAATGAGAAGTCATCAGTTGAGAAGCTGTATGTACAAAACTTTATTTCTAACTTCCTCTTTCTCATTCTCATCTACTGCTCGGAAAAATGTACAGTAAGTTCTTCTTCCCCTTCTCAAATTGTTCTCTATATTTTTCTAATTTTTCTTCCTTTCCTCCTCAAATTTTTGGCCATACCCACCCTAGCCGAACCCCTTCTTCTCCTTTCTTCTTCAATTGCTTTGGCCACCATTTACTTTTCCACATCCAAACCCTTGTCAATTGCATCCCCTTCAAATTTGCCTAGCCATGACTTTCCCCAAACACTAGCCGTGACTTTTCCTTGCCATAACCATTTTGGTCGAACCCAAATCCTCATCTAGCAAAACCTTGTCTCAACCCAGACCCATAACGGTCGAACCCTAACCTTTTCCATCCTCCTACCTTAGGCCGAGCCTTCCCAAACCATGCAGGCCAAGCCGAAACCTAGGTCAGGCCGACCCTTTCCGTTAACCTAGACCGAACCATTGACCTAGCCTATGGCCGAGCCAAAACCCTAATCCTACGCTATGATGGCCGAACCCAAAACACAACCATGGCCGATCCCAAACCTTGTGTAGCCGAGCCTATTTGCTCTTTAGGCTAGCCTATTCATGTGTTTTATAAAAATAAAATAAAAATAAAATTTATACTTTTATTTCTTTCTATGTGAATTTATTTATTTAGATATGTATTTATTAATTTTTCTAAGTGTTGGATTTGGATGCTCCTCCCACTCAAGCTTGTTCGTGATTGTCGTGCATATTCAAAGTTGTTGGGCTTTATTTGGAATCATTTTTCTCTAGCTAAGAAGGTGAGTAATCACTCTTGACTGCATACTTAAATTTTGGTGAATCAATGTCATTTGAATTGTATTGATATGTATATGCAAGTTAGAGATTTCATATATGCTTATATTATGTTATCTCATATGATGTTATACCTATTAAGATCACTTGCCATTATATGCTATATATTGTTCTGTTTATTTCATATTCTATTATCACATTGCAAGTTCCTTTACTATGGGTTGAAATGATACATACCCGAACGATCTTTGGATTAAGGAAAAATTGTTATGGGCTGAAATGATGGGCTCGAGCGATTTTTATTTGACTTGGGATTGGAAGTTTGAAATGATATAGACCTAGGAATTTAATAACTTCGGATTAAAATGATATAAATCCGTATTTACTTGACCCTAGGTTAGAAAATTTTGTATAGACTCCATGGTTGGTTTTAAAAATTTCCGTGTGTTAAAAATTTTATAAATAAAAAAATGGTTGAAATTGTAATTTTAGAATTTAATTTATTACATAAAATTTAACTAAAATTTAATAATCTAATTTGACATAATAATGATATTTTAATCTAACCTAGTAATATAAGTTTTATGTATATAATGGTATACTCTAGATAATAAAAAATTTCTTTACTGTAATAATAAAATTTAAGTTAATAATGTGGTTTTAACTTAATATAAGGAATTTTAGCTTTAATTTGCATGTTATAGAAATAAAATATATTTAATTAGAATCATAGATTATTTAATATTCAAGTAAATAATTTAGTATAATAAAATAGAAATTTTAAAACAACTATGTTAAAATTTGTAAGTATATAAAACATTTTGATTATATAAAAATGTTATAGTGAAAAGTATTACATTTTCAAAATGCTATGATTCCTTAAGGTTACATTTCCAAAATGCTATGATTGCTTAAGGTTATGTTTCCCAAATGCCATGATTTCTAAAAGATAATGTTTCGAAATGTTATGGTTCTAAAGGTTACAGTTTGAAAGTGTTATGGTTTCTAAAATATTATGGTTTCAAAGTGTTATAGTTAAGTGTATAAATTTGAAAGTGTTACAACTTTGAAAATAAATATTTTTTTTAAAGAATAATGACATCGGATTCATATGGTTTTGATATAAAACATAAACCATTTGAAAATAAATAACCATGGGTTATAATAAAGTTTTGTTGTTAAAGAGATCGGGATTGGTAATTGTCACTCTCTGCCAATAGCGAAAACCACTTTACAACTGTGTACAAGTGGAGATTCCAGAATGAAGTAGGTGGTTGGTGACATTATACACATGGACCTGACTCCCGTGAGTAAGCTTAAGGAGGTAAAAAAAGAGCGATTGACGGGCTAAGTGAGGTAGCTCCTCCGAATGGACACATTTCTTCAATTTCCATTCTATTACTTTGTGATTGATTTGGTGCACACCTTTGATTTTGGGAATGTGGATCGAGATGGGAGGTAGTTGCGGCTATGCATTACAACTAGGGCGAAAGTGTAATTGGTATATCTACTCTAGCATTGCCTAGTTGTGTCGTGTCACCTACCTTATCCAGACCATTATGAGTTTGTTTTGTACCATACCTATGGAGTGCCCTCTTACGACGCCTAGTACGGGGGAGGTTACTGTTAGACCATTAGATGATGGTTTTGGTGACAACAACCTTAGGATTTGTTATAAAATATAAATACTAACATTATAGTTTAGATATATATGCATATGCAAGATATAAACGTGGAGGTACTAAGAATGAAGATTGTACAGTACAGGAGTTCAAGATTTCAACAGTACAAGATAAGTATTGAGTCTAGATTTTGTTAAAACTTCTTGAAAGCACTTACATCTTTATTCGAAATTTATTCGTGGAATGAAATCCACTTCGGGCCTGTTGAAGGGATGGAACCCTAGTGGGATGGAACCCATGAAATATCTAGTGGAACATATAGTGATCCTATTTTGATATCCAATAAATTTATATAAAAAGGCTTTTCAAAAAATATATCTCTTGTTTTTAAAAATGTTTTCGAAACTTTCTTTTCAAAAAGACATCACGCTTATTTTAGCCTCAAAACTATTTTTATCATTTTTAATATTTTGATTTCAAAATTGTCCTTGTTTTTAAACCATCCCTTGTTTTAAATATTTAGCTTTAAAATATTTATATACTCAGATTTTAAATCACTTTATAGATTAAGATTATATATATATATTAAAAATTAGTTTCTAAACTCTTTTATATGTTTAAACTATATTCAAATATATTTACAAAGTTTAGAAATTATTTTGATAAATTATAGAAACCAATTTTAATAAGAAAATCGAAACATCAATTTTTCCTAGAGCATGTCGATTCTCTCAAACCCCCGTGTCGACATTGTGTCCGTTAAATTCAAAATTCAAGTTTTCAAAAGAAGTGTCTATTCGTCGTAACCTTTTGTGAAGATATATGATAGTTGCTCTACTATATATACCTGTTATTTTGAACGAATTTTAATCATAATTTTTACTTGTTTCTCTCCTCTTTATCTTCCACATTTATTCTAAAGATTCCTAAACTATACTTTGCCGAAATACCAAGTGAATCAAACTTGAATATCTCTTGTATGATTCTCTGCCACTCTCTCCATAAGATGTCAGTGCTATTCATAGTTATAGGAACTTTTGCAAATCAAATTGTTAAGTAAAAGGTGCGGTTGAGCCTTAAAATCAATTGGGTGTGATTGTAGCCTCGAAAATCAATTAGGTGTGATTGTAGCCTGGTTAAATCAAGAGAGTTTGCCCAAGACTCGAATATAAGAGGGTATACATCGTAGCCTTGAAACCGAGGGTGGAATCTCGAAAATATTTTGATAAGAAATATGTACGATTGTACGTGATTGGATGTAGGGTAACTCCGAACCAGTATAAAATGTTGGTATGTTCTTTCCTTTACTATTTTTATTTAGTATTTGCATCTGTGTCTGATTCTGTGATTATATCTGTCTCTACGAATTGCATTTGTTGGTGATTAAATTACATAAGTTTCAAAAAGATTTAGAAAATCCACAAAACAATATTTACCCCCTAATGTTATTCCAGCCTTTAGATCCGTAATCCGCATTTCTCACATTTGATATCACAGCATTGATTTTCAAAATTTTCATAATCTGATTTTTGAAAATTTTAAAATGGAATTTTTTTTTTGATAAAATGATTAACACTAGTTTCATATGAATATGTAGCAGAATCATCATGATATTGTTGTTTAAAACTATATTTAGTTATTTTGAAAAGTCACTTGATTCTTTAAAGTTACGTTGTTTTGTAGGAGAAGAGTTATGTCTAATGATTGTTGGTTAAAAGATAATAGATAATCATTCGTCGATCAAGAAGAACAAATAGATATATAATGACAATCGGCAATGAAATGTGCACCAGATCAATACAAAACTTTTGATTCTCATCTACCACTTGATTTTATACTTTACTTCTCTCCACCTACTTCGCAATGCCACTTGTTTCGTGCGAATCCGTCAAGAAATGTCCAAGTTATGGTCAAATGAAGTTTTGGTACAAAAGACAAAAAGATAAGCAAAAAATGTCAATGGTATTCATCAAATTGCATCCAGATATTTGAGTTTTTTGTCCCAAGTCCATTTCCAGATTGTACTTCTTGTTCCTATGGTTGTTTTGATGGGTAGATCATCAAATTCTAATCAAAATTGAGTGAGATGTGACAGTTTGAAGTTGGCTATCCAAAACTGAAAACTGTGTACGGGATTTTCTGCATTTCTCTTATTGTTTGGCCTGTTGCACCACAATACCTTCCAAATTCATCACCAGTCTATTATTAGATTGTATCCCTTACCTTACTCTTCGATTTTCCACTGGTTTCATCCTATTCCGTTAAGAAACGAAGGAGATATGCCTTCTAGAAGTTTGATAGTAAATAGAAAAACGAGAAAAGAAGAAGAGAAACTTTTATGAAAAGTGGTGACTGTTGGGACTATTTATAGTAGTTGAAGTGTCCGTTCATTCAAAATTCAAATTCAAAATTTTGGCACCAAGTTGGTAAATATACTAAATCATCTGTATTTTTCTCATACGGTCTTCAGGATTAGCAAATGAATATACTACGACGATAAGAAAAACAAGCCCGTCGCAATAAAATAGATCTCGTCGTCGAATTCTGAAAGATATAAATGTGTGGTTCACGACAGTAGAAGAATAACAAAGTTAGAAAGATGGAGGAGTGCAAAAAGTGGTACGCTTTACTACTATTTCATCTTTATTGTTGCATTTAGGAATATATATTTTTGCATTTAGTTAGGTATAGAAATTGTCTCTTCTATAAGTTTTGATATTTTGGTCCACATCTCGATACATCATAGTATACATATTGATATATCAGTCCAAATTTTTTAAGTCTTTTAACATGTGTTCCTTTCAAATAAAATCTTACTACTAATTTATTACAACTATACTAGGTAGAAAAGCATACCTTCATTCATGATTTCAACTTTTCTAATGTTATTTTTACTTCTCGTACTCTATTTCTTTTAAGATACTAATTTTATGTCTTTAAGAAATCAATAGAATGAATTTAAAATGTTAAAATATGGCTCCATTTAAAGATTTCTTCAATTAATAAGATTGTGCCACATCACATGACACTTGTCATATAAATAGATAGTGATATACATGCAAAATGACAAGTGTTATAGCACTTGTTCTTTAATAAAAGTATTTTTACATGCATAATGCCAAGTATCTTTACATATGTTTTTCACTATTATTTTTACGTTTTTTAAGTACTTTAGTTATATTAACTACTTTAAAAAATTGAATCAAAAATCAATTATTTACATGTCAAAATCTAGTCGTAAAATTAGAGCAAAATCATGTTAAAAATAGGCCCAAAACTTTAGATAGGATTTCTAAAACGCTGTATTTTCTTCTATAAGATTTTTTATGTACCGTAAATTCTGTTTTTATAGCATTTCTGTGCTTTGACACACTGTAGTGTTTCAGAAACTTTACACAGCATTGGTAAATGCTGCAGTTTCGTTTTTATGTTTTGATTTTATTTTACTGCAAAAACTTTTTATAGCATTCTGTAAATCCTGTCTTTTCTTTATGAAACTTAAACTATGTATAATGATATTTAAGTTAAGCATTTTTCCCTATTCTTTTTAGAGCTAGCATCAAACTTATATTAGAATATTTTAAAATTAATTTCATGTTTAATTTTTTTAAATAATTGATTAAATTTTTTAATGTAAGAGTACTTAATATAACACATTTATTTTAGTTTTTTAATCTTTGTTATTTTATTTAATATTTTTCTATGATATTTTTTTTAATTTAAAAGGTGTTTAAACGTGTTTCTAAATATTTTAGACAATAATAGTTTAATATATAGGTTTTAATTAGTATGTTAAGTATTTTATAAACATGGAAGTTTGGATTCGTAAAAAACAATCAAGTTAAAAAAATTATTTTAAAGAAATTAAATAAGGAGGGTATTAATTTTTATAAAACTATATTTGATCATATATACAGTTTAAACTCATATTTCTTAGCAATTTGATTTTGATATTGAGTTTGATTACTACCTTTCATGAGTATGTTATAGTTTTAATATTATTTATTATCTTTAAACTTTTGTCTTTACTACTCTTTTAGTCCCATTCATTAGTTTCCTTAATGCCTAGTAATTGGTGTGTATTACCTTTCTTGGGTTGAAGTGTTTTATAATAAATAGTTTGATATATGTATACATACATACATACATACATACATACATACATACATACATACATACATACATACATACATACATACATATATATGCTTGTCAATTAGATATTATTTATCACTCATGTTTATCTTATAATCTAAATATCTCTTACCGTAGTTTATATATCATCATATCATTCTGCATATTTTTTTCTAACTTAATTATCATTTTATTTCATATTACATGTCAACGTGCATCCTATTTCATATCACATTTCATTGCATATTACATCATAAATTACGATGCATGAAATATAACAATCATTTGCATTACAAGTTGCACTTCATTCTGCATATCATCTCATGTTACATTACATATGTGATGCATTTCATACTACATTACAAACTACATATTGCATACATGTACACATAAAAAGCGTGTTTTATTTATGAGGAGTTTGTATTATTGTCTTATAGTATAGGATTATTAGATTTTGATTTGTTTGGTATGTTTTAATTGACTTAATTGACTTGTTTGACTTGATTGATATGTTTGACTTATTTGACATGATTCGATTTAATGTGTGTGTTGATTGGATTGTTTGAGATATGCTTATACATATATATGTATTGAATAATTATAATATAATTATGTTAATGTCTTTCACATTCCATTTACTATACTTAGTTCTAGTGTTAATTTAAGGGGGAGTTTTATAGTTTTATGTTTTTAGGATGGTTTTTGTTGATGACAAAGGGGAAGAAATATAAAATAGAGTAGTTAGAGTAGTTAGGCTTAGATTTAGGGGGAGTTATTGTGAAGGAGAAGTATAATTTATAAACATAGGTTGTCATCATCAAAAAGGAAGAGATTGTTAGTCCTTGAGATGATGTTTTTGATGACAACAACCTTAGGACTTGTTATAAAATGTAAATACTAACATTATAGTTTAGATATATATGTATATGTAGGATATAAACATGCAGGTACCAAGAATGAAGAATGTATAGTATAGAGATTCAGGACTGAAGATATCAAGATTGAAGACTCATGAATATCAAGATTTCAAGAGTTCAAGATTTCAATAGTACAAGATAAGTATTGAGTCTAGAATTATGTCTTCTTGAAAGCACTTACATCTTTATTCGAAATTTATTCGTGGAATGGAATCGACTTCGAGCTTGTAAAAAGGGAAGGAACCCTAGTGGGATGGAACTCATGACGATATCAAGTGAAACATATAGTGGTCCTATTTTGATATCCACTAATTTTATATAAAAATGCTTTTGAAAAAATAGATCTCTAGTTTTTAAAAATATTTTCAAAACTTTCTTTTCAAAAACACATCTCTCTTGATTTAAATATTTTAGCCTCAATACTATTTTTATCATTTTCAATATTTTGATTTCAAAATTGTCCTTTTTTAAACCATCTCTTGTTTTAAATATTTTGCTTTAAAATATTTATATACTCAGATTTTAAATCACTTTATAGATTAAGATTTTATATATAAAAAATTACTTTCTAAACTCTTTTATATGTTTAAACTATATTCAAATATATTTAAAAAATTTAGAAATTGCTTTGAAAAATTATAGAAACCCATTTTAATAAGAAAATCAAAACATCAATTTTGCCTAAAGCATGTCTACATCCCTCAACCCCCCATGTCGACATGGTGTCTGTTAAATTCAAAATTCAAGTTTTCAAAAGAAGTGTCTGTTCTTCGTTACCTTTCACGAAGAGATATGATAGTTGCTCTACTATTTATACCTACTGTTTTGAACGAATTTCAACCATAATTTTTGCTTGTTTTCTCTCCTCTTCATCTTCCTCATTTATTCTAAAGAATCCTAAACTATACTTTATCGAAATACCAAGTGAATCAAACTAGATTATCTCTTGTTTGATTCTATGCCACTCTCTCCATAAGATCTCAGTGTTATTCAGAGTTTTAGGATCTTTTGTGAATCAAACTATTAAATAAAAGGTGCGGTTGAGCCTTGAAATCAATTAGGTGTTATTGTACCTTCGAAAATCAATCAGGTGATCTTGTAGCCTAGTTAAATCAAGAGAATTTGCCCTGGACACAAATACAGGAGGGTGTACCTTGTAGCCTTGAAACCGAGGGTGTAGTGATTATTTTTATAAGAAATAAATATGATTGTACGGGACTGGATGAAGGGAAACTTCGAACCAGTATAAAATCTTGGTGTGTTTTTTCCTTTACTGCTTTTATTTAGTATTTTCATCCGTGTTTATTTCTGTAATTATATTTGTGTCTATGAATTGCATTTGTTGGTGATCAAATTACATAAGTTTCAAAATGATTTAGAAAATTCACAAAACACTATTCACCCCCCTCTAGTTTTATTCCAGCCTTAAGATATGTAATCCGCATTTCTCACATTTGATATCAGAGCATTGGTTTTCAAAATTTTCATAATCTGATTTTTGAAAAATTTTAAAATGACAATTTTTTTTGATAAAATTATTAACGCTATTTGCATATGAATATGTAACAGAATCATCATGATATTGTTTTTTAAAACATATTTAGTTATTCTGAAAAGTCACTTGATTCTTTAAAAAGTTATGTTGTTTTTCAGGAGAAGAGTTATGTCTGATGACTGTCGGTTAAAAGATACGGATAATCATTGAAACGACCCGCCTTATTCTCCACAATAAGACGCATCATTATTAAGAAAGAAAGGGATAGAAAAGAGAAAGATAGAGAAGAAAGAACTAAACAACATTAGAATCTCACAGCAGAACGAATAAATTATATTCATCACATAAATATTACATAGTATACAACATCTATCAGAGTTACACAGCTTATACATCACATACTAGACAGTTATAAAACCTATTTATCATACAACTCAAGATACAACACAATATCAACATAGAGATCAATACAACTGAACCACTATCTATGTACAAACGCTGAAGCCTCCTGCTCCATATCTCCCCAGAATTCGTCAAAGCTAACCTGAATACCTTGGCTACTCATAAAAATTTGAGTACCCAAGAGTTTAAGAAAAATAGAAATAAACCCCGGATCAAACATGGGTCTAGTATGAGTAAACGGTTAAAGTTGCTAACTTTAAAAAGCTTTGAAAACAAAGGTATCGCGTAAGACTCCCCATACATAAACAAGGGTAAGTTTTTACCTTACGCTAACCAAAACTTTGATAGGAAATTTTGTGATATTATCATAGGGTCTAGGTTGTTCAAATAAACATTCACATAGCCGAAATTGTTACATTTATTAAATTCTAGCATACATAAGTTTACAATCAAGTCCGAGGGCACTTATTGGAGATTGGATTTCCATACAATGGCAGGGCTACTCGGTACCGTCCATCACATTACGTGGCCTAGATCAACATACTGAGGATTAATTCCAATCCCCTGAACACAAGGCCGGAACCATCCCTTACTGGATTGTCCCGAACAAGACAACCCCGACCGTTGGAGCCCAGAATCGCCCACACGGCCGAATAGAAGGGGACTTCTAGACAGTGGGAAATCTTGTCCTACTTGAGCGCGACTCACTTAGCCTTGCTGCACCTCTCCTATTTTAGTCCTTCTCGGTTGATGAGGCTTGAGGCTACGATTACCTTCATATAACACATTTATCTTAGAATGCTCATCGTCCACCTGACGATGTTCTGAAAGCATTCAATCCATACAAGTTCATTCCGGGTTTGAAAGAAACCGAAGGCATTATCTCGTTACACTCATTTTGGAATCACCCTCAGAGTTAACGACAATAACCCTTACACTTTAAAACTCCATCTTGATCTTCACTTTGATATCTCACGACCTATCGTTTAACTTGGATCGATGTGGTTTTCGGATAATCAAATTTGATATCAGATCCCAGTCTCATCGAAATCCAAACGTATCTTAAAGGCCAAGTTGTTTAAGGTTTAAACAATTTCAATTCAATACTCGAATTCACACAGCATTAACACAGATAAATATCACACATTTATCAATGATATATCCAATATAATATTACAGAATATCACAGCATATCAACCAATACAGACATTCTACTCAAACAATGATCCACAAGCAAGAATTATTAATCCATAATATAATTAATTTAATTAACTTAAATTAAATTAATTACTTAAGAATTAATCAACTAACTTTTCTTAATCAACCATTACTTAATTACAAACCTTTTAATTAATTAACCATCCTTAAAATATCCATCTTAATTAATCACCTTGATTGATTATTCTTCAATTACATAATGTAATTATCCTTCAATTAATTACACAAATTAATTATCCTTAACCATTTTCAATAATTAACCTTTAATTACTCTCGTTAATTAATATTTAATTACAGTAATTAATGATCCTTAATTACTTACTTCCAATAATTAATTAATTGTAATTAATTACATTGATCCTTAATTAATTACATTAATTAATTATACTTTAATTAATCACTTCCATTAATTAACCTTAATTAATCTTAACAGTAATTACCATCCTATAATCACTTGCTTAATTAATTAACTCCTTAATTAATTATATTAATCCTTTGATTAATTACACTAAGTAATTAATCCTTAATTACTTCTACTAAGTAATTACCCTTTAATTACTTCCCATTAAGTAATTCTTTTTAATTAATAAATTACATCCAGTAATTATACATTAATTACTTTCACTAAGTAATTACACTTATTAATCTCATTAAGTAATCATTCTTAATCAATCATTAAGAGAATATCTTTTAGTTAATTAACAAATTAACTACAATTAGGTAATTCATCCCTTAATTACCCTTTTAACAAATTAATTAATCTTTAGTTACAGATTAATTATTCTTTAACCATTAATTAATAAACCTTAATTATCAATTAATATTTCTTAATAACAAATTAATTAACACTTAATCATCAGTTAATCAATCCTTAATAACAATTAATCAATCCTTAATTAATCTTTAATTATAGATTAATAATCTCTTAATTATTAATTAATAAAACTTAATTAAATATTTCTTAATTACCAGTTAATTGACCTCTAATTACTTAATTAATTAATTTCTAACTACAAATTAATTAATCTTTAATTACTTAATTAATAATCCTTAATAACAATTAATCAACCTTTAATTAATAAATTATAATCCCTAATTATAAATTAATTTATCCTTAATCATTAGTTAGTCAAATTAATTAATTACTCCTTAATTAATTTCTTAGTTGATCCTTTATCATTAACTAATTAAATAAATTAATTATACTTAAATTTCTTATTTAATCTATTAATCTCAAATAAATAAAACTTTAATTCTCTTAAGATAAACCATTATCTTAATAAATGACATAGTTATCATTATAACATTCTTAAACATTTTATCATCACAATTAACTTTACCTAATTGAATCATTAGTTAAGTTTTGAATAAATAATTATTTAACTTTTAAAAATTATCTTCCTTTTATTAAATCTTTTGAATTAAGATTTAAAATAAGTTAATAATTAACTTAACAATTTCAAGTTAAACACTTACATAACTTTTTCAATTTAACTTTTTAGGAACATTTAGTTTTAAAAAGAATAGAATATAAAAACAAGATTCATCTCAAAAATTTAAAACTTACTTTATTTAAATTTGAAAAGTTGTTTTTATAAAAACCTTTAAAACTTTTTGAAAACTATTTTCAATCATACTTCGGGTCTAACTCGATCATCACCCAAGAAACATCCCGAGTTCCTCTTCTTCTCTTTCATTTCAAAAACTTAGTTATATTTAAGTTTAAAAACCTGTAACATCTAAAACTGTTGACAAGTTTAACTCTCAATTCACTCGTGTACGACCCAAAGACGAACCCAAGCAAAATCGCTGCTACGTCGAGATCCCACTCGAGTAAACTATCGAACTCAAACCTACAGACACGAACATCGCCTTTGCACTAGCCTGATCACCAGAGCCCTCTCCGACCATCCATGGCACCCTCGACACATCGACCATCGATGCAGCAACAAACTCCGATCATCAAAACACTCTCACAAGCCATCAATCAAAATTGAACAGTCCTGCTGAAACTAGATCAAAAAACCATGGCCAAAACCCACTCGAACTCGTGCCTCCGACCACTAGATGACGCGCAACCCTGGCCACTCAATCTCCGACCATTCACGAAGCCAACCCCCTTGGTCCCATTGAACTCGAAATCACAGAGAGGAAGCAGTAATCAAGTTACCAGGCTCGACCTATTTAGGGTTTAAAACCTAAACCATCACACTGCCGACGCCACAGTCCATGATCGCTACATTCACCATTTTGGCCAAACACCCCGATCATCCAGCTAGCACCAGTAGGAACCCCGACCATCCAAACACTTTTGATCACCAGAAAACTCTCAAAAAAACTTTCCCAGTCAACTTTGAATTGCTCATCAAATTCAATATTAAAAATAAACATTTTGGTTTTAAAAATCGTAGTTTGGAAAGGAAATTCAAATTATATATATGTATAAATTAACAAATCGTTGTAGTTGATTTTTAACATATACTTAAGTTCCTCTGTTCTTTTTATTTTTTCAAATAATATTTCTATTTATTATTCTTAAAAATATTTTTAAATCTTAGTTTAGTTTTAAACAAACATACTTTTTTTAAATACCTAAGCCAAAAATAGATTAGAGTGAGAAGAATTGAAACTTAATCTAAGTTTTAATTTCTGAAACTTAAAACAGAGATGATCACTATCTATATCCAAACATTCACATAGTATCTTCATTCATATAAACATGTTTCAGAACATAAAAAAAACATGCAAACACATTTTCAAACATACATGCAAAGCAACCATCAACACAGTAATTCACATGCAACAGATATTTGTTACTTATGTTTTTAATTTAAATGTTTACTCGCCTTTTAAAAAGCAGGGATCTTGAAAACTGGATTGAAACTTTAAAACTTTAAATGCTTTGATTTCTTTAACTTGAAATGCTTTAAGACTTTGATTACTGGTTGCTTGCTTGCTTGGTGTTTGACTTTCTGCTGCAGGCTCCAAGATAAATGGGTTTCAGGCATTTGAATTTGAGTTGAAATGCTAAAGCCTTTGATTTGAAAAATGTTTTACAGGTTTGTATTTGAGGAAAATATACAGGCTTGATTTTTTTTTGAGGGATGGTTTCAGGTTGAACTTTGAAATTGAAACTTTGCTGAAAAATTTGACTAAGGGCTTGAGAATAATGGTTACAAGGTTTTCAAAAATGCTTTTAGACTTGAATTTGTTTTCAAACTTTGGGAGTTTGGAAAGGAATTTGTTTACATATTTTCTTTTCTTGATTGATAATTTGATTCAGGCTTTAGGAAAAAAATGGTTTACAGGTTTTCAGTTTTGATTTGAGATTTGCTTTACAGGATTTATTTTGTTTTCTTTGTTTAGGAATGAGATTAGAAAAAAATAGAAATGGAAGATGTATGTTCATATAGACTAGTTTATGGTTTATCAAAAATCAATGAAAATGAAAACAAATCATGACACTTGTCTTTCACCCTATTTAATTACTTAACACATGTTATCAAAGGTATTTATAAGCTAACACATGTATTAATGCATTTTTATTTATTTTTAAATTAATTTAAAAAGATTTTATATAAATTTCCTAATTAATTAGTATATTTCTAAATTAATAAATTCTTTCTTAATTTTAAATAAATAAAACCTTTAAAATAAATTAAATAAAAACCAATCATATTTCAAATAAAGTCATATATAGTATATTTAATCCATTTAGAAATGTGAATATAAAACCTTTGTATTTATTTACTATTTAAATAAATACTTTCATAATTTATATAAAAAAATTCTTTAAGGAAAGACAATATAAAACAAATTATATTCTAACGAAAACTTTATTCATATATTTTATATCCAAGGTATTTTAAAATAATTAATCTTTAAATTCAAATTTAAATCCAAATATTAAATTCAAATTCAAATTCAAATTTAAAAATCCAATTTAAAATCAACATAAACATATATATATATATATATATTAATTTGAACAAACACATTATTAAATTTGAAAATATTGATCCTATTTTTAAAATTAACATTAATAAATATATATACATATACATTTAAACAATACACATTTAAGTTTGAAAATAATAAGTCTATTTAAAAATCTATTTTCAAAACAACCAAATTAGATTTGTAAAAATAATTATTCCATTCAAAAATCTTCTATTTATAACTATATTTAAAATCATCACATTATTATTGTTATTTGTAAATAACAAATTTTACCAATTTTAAATGAATATATAAAGAGATTATCACATTTAAATTGCTTGAAATTCCGGGATATCACATTCCTCCCCCCTTAAAAGAATTTCATCATCGAAATTTAAATAAAAGATAATCCCAAAGTTTTTATTTTATTTCAACAATTCAAGCATACTTATCAACCATACACTATCAATCAAACAACTATTCATCCAAACAAACAATTTCATCCCAACAAACAATTCTAGCTATCCATACATAGATCTGGATAAGCCTCCTAAAACTATCCCGAGTTTCCCAGATACAGATACTGGAATACTCGCTATATTGAATTTAAACTAGTTACACCACTAAGCTTCCGAGCTCCTACTCATCCAGATCTACATTCTACACAAGATCAGACCACAGACAATTCCGACTCAACAAAAAAATCCTTCTAAATTGTAGGTTCCATAATCAGTGATGGACCAAACATGTACGCCCTCAGAGATACGTGAAATACATTGAATCATAATCTTCCAAACTAGCAATTCAACCCTGTAGACCAACACTTAACCTTACAAGAACAAAGAAAAATCCAATATACCTCGGAGCTAGCCTCTAGTCTTATCCAAATCTGATTGCTCCCCTTACCGTAGAAACCTTGACCCAAAAACAAAATCTCCAACTTTGAATTCCAAATTCGATTGTCTCTTATCCACAAAACTCTTCTTACGATCCTGGGCTGCATACATCCTTCCTGATCAGCTCAACCTTCGCTGATGCTTCTTGAAATAAACTGGATCAAAAACAACCCAACAAAATGATCCTCTCATGATCTACCGAAAATCAAGAACACAAACTCCACTTCACAATCAACAATAGTCTTCAAACTTACTTCTCCTATCCAAAAAAGAAAAAACAAGTGCACTTGCCAATCTACCCTCAAATCTAGAAAAACTTTCTGTAGCCACCGGAATTCTCGCCACCACGCCTACATCCTCATTGATGAGCTACGCATCCATTCCTCCAACTCCAGTCACGACCGATGCTTCCAAGATATTGCAAACCCCTCGACTTCAACGTCGTCCCAAATGGGTTGTTAAACCCTATGATCCCTTCGATCTACCACCATAACAGGTTAAAAATTCCAGTGTCAATTTTACTGAAATCGACAACCATTAGGCTAGCTTTGGCCATGATCAGAAATTCCGAAAAAAATTCCGATCAATAGAAAATTTTTCAAATCAAAATTTTGATCAACATGCCATATCTCACGATTTACTACCTTATAATTCATGATTTTATTTTTAAAAATCATTATTTCAGATAATACATCAGATTACAAACTCGAATACATAATTTATTCAGATCGATATTTTGATAAAATCGTGTATTTACTGAAACTCTATATTTTTTTATGATATTGACCTGATATTTTCTTAAGACTGTTATTAACACAAATACTTTGTTAATTCAAGCCTTTCCCATTTATACATCAAGTCTATACAAGATTAAAAAATTAGATTATGACTTTTTTTTCTGTATTCCTGCCTTTAAGCATAAAACAGAGATATATGTCTGGCATACATGTTTAAATTTCCATATACATAAGATGTGTATATACATATAAACATGTAGATGTAAACTTCAACATTTCTTGACAAGTATAAATATCCAAACATGTCACAGATTCAAGATCAAATGGGTAAGATTACTCACCATTAATATGCAGAGCAGGTTTTCAATTGTTCCAGGCTTGAAATTTATCTGAAAAAATGTTTTTGATTTGCCTTGCTGTTGAAATCCCTTACATGCTTGCAAAAAAAAAACTTTGATTTTAAGGTTGAAACAGATCTGAATTCCCCTTTGATTCTCAATATCTTAGGTTTGCAATTTGTAGTAGGAATTGGAGTTGCAGCCTTTAATTGTTGTGAAGAGCTTTGTTTTTTTGCAGATTTTAATTCTGCTTTTGACTTGTAATTTTCAGGTTGATTTCCATTTTGAAGTTGCTTTACAGGCCTGTTATTTTTTTTCTGTTTTTGATGAGATCTACATGTTTTGTGTTTTCCTTAAAAAAAATAAATTTTCAAAAGAAAATTAAGGCCACTTGTAAAAATTATTAACACTTGTTCTTACCTTCAGTTTAATAATTTACATTTGTTACTTTATGTGTTAATACTTGTTTTTAGCATGATAATTATTATTTAAAATGTGTATACCCTTTTATTACTTATATTATATTACTTTTTCTTTATAAAGATTTTGGGTATCATATTATAAACTATGTTTATTAATCTATTTATGTTTGCACTTTGTAAGATAAAAATGACCTTTACAAAATTTTATGCCAAATTATATTTAGTTTGTATCTATGTATATGTTTTATCAATTTAAATCCTTATTAAATATATTTTCTTATATTACAAAATTCCAATGAATATGTTTTCGAAACTAAATTATATATAAATAAAAGCTTTGAAGAAAAATAGAATGTAAACCAATTTATAATTTGGAATTAAATCATATATAATATATTTGATTTATTTTAAATGTAAATATAAAACTTATTCATATATTTTTAAATCAAAATGTTTTTAAGATATATATATTCATTTAGATTGAATTTTAAATCTAAATTCAAATTCAAATTTAAAATCTAACTTAATATCAATTTGAATAAATCCGGGGTATCACATTTCTCCCCCCTTAAAATCTTTTTGTCCTCGAAAAGAAACGAAGCCAGAATTTATTAAAAGCTTCTTTTTAGCAAAATTATTCTTTGAAACACTTTTAAAATATGCATAATATTATAAAATGGTTTTTAAATTTTTTTATAACTCGATGTTTTAACTACGCCATCCTTGTTCTCACAGAAATTCGGTCATACGTTGATCAGGCGTAGGACTGAAAATCTATAAGTACTTAGCAGACCCAATTTCAACACCCGGTGAAAATACTTTGAAAATAATTTTATTGAAAATATAGAAAATGGTTTTTGAGAATAGAGGATATATCTTTGGTGAGAATGCTCTGGAAATCATCACCCCCATCCATGGTCACAGTTACATTCCAGGGTTACGTTGCCGTCGCAGCAAAAGTCCATGTAACTGCAGGCTCCCCGCGGCCTCTCGATTACGCCATGGATCCCACACAACAGATCACAGTTACATCCAGGGTTACTTGCCATCGCAGCAAAAGTCCATGTAACTGCATGCTCTCAACGGCCTCTGATTTTCGCCATCCAAAATGAAACTTCTTCAGTCCAACATAGGTCGCAGTCTACCGATGTAAAATCAAATGCAGACTGTTGGCTCTCAGCGATGCACACGACTTCCGCTATGTTATCACAGGTCGCAGTCTACCGATATAAAATCAAACGCAGACAGTTGGCTCTCAGCGACACACACGACCTTCACTATGTTACCATAGGTCGCAGTCTACCGATATAAAATCAAACGTAGACCGTTGGCTCTCAGCGACACACACGACTTTCGCTATGGTAACCTCTACTCAAGATCCCCAAGAACTAGTTTTGTCTGGACTCCTCACAGGATCAACTTTAGAACCCCCATTAGGGCTCAAGGCAGCTCCACCAAGTGGTACTCCTGAGAAGTTCATTTCAAGGGAGCGCCTTTTTCCCCAGAGCCATCATCAAAACATTTTATACTATACATATATAGTATCTTCAAATCATACACCTAGTATGACCTCATACAAAGCTCCTTTACACAAAATATATTATTCCATAATCGATATTTCTCAAATTAGGCTTTCCAAATTCAATATTGATTTTACCCAAAAATCAAAAGCCTTTCCAAATCCAAAGGTTTCCAAAACCTTTTTCCAAAATCCTCATATGATCCTTTATATATATATATATAGATATATAAAATCTTTCAAAACTTTAGATCATTTCAAACTTGTATAAAACTCCTTTTATACTTCAAACATTTCCAAAAACCCTTTTTCTTCTGGAAATGATTCAATAAGGGGAGTTTTATCTTATATTACTAGGATATATAACTTTATTTATCCAAAATCAAATATTCAAATTTGATTACTCCTTTCGATATCAATTTCATTCAAATCCGTACGATGTACGCATAACATTCGTACGTCATACCAATTTGATCGCTCACTCGATCACACAATTTCACTTCCGAACTAGTATCGTCCACCCGACTTCCTAGTGCGGACACAGATCTGGTTTCTTGATCAGAAACCGTCATTCTCCTTACATAGCCTAACTATGATAGAGAATATCAAAAACCAATCAACAATCCATATCGAGGTTCGCCGTCGAAAATCGAGTGAAAAATTCCAACTCGGATCGACATACTATCTCGAAATTCTATGCTCGAATCTGGATCACATTACTATGCGAATAGAACAACATACGTACACCCTACGTATTTATCTTTATTGGTTATTAGCCGAATCAATTCTCTTTCTATTCATATTCACTTTAATTTTCATTCACTTATTTACATTTGCCTCAATCCCTATTTGGATTATCACTTCAATTCTTATCTCAGGTGGGTATTTAATCAATAACAGTTTGGACTCTACCCAGTTTATTTTTAGAAAATAGCGTGAAATTTCTTAAAAATCGATAAGTAATTGGAAAATAATTTCTAGTTTGTAAAATAGGTGTAAAATAGTTAAAATAATTATAGAAATTTTAAATAATTGTAAAATAGTAGTAAGATAGTAATTTGCTTTGTAAATTAGTTGAAATATAGTAATTATTTTATAAAACAGTTGGAAAATTATTAAACAGTTTCAAAAATAATTGTAAAACAAGTATAAGATAATTTGTCTTTTAAAAGAAAGGTTGTATATATAATGAATAGTTTGGAAAAATAGGTTTTTATTAAAACAATTTATATTGAAAATAGTCCAGAGTCAAAACTGCTCACTTCCCAATCTCCATTCTCATCAATTCAATTTAAACTCCTTTTTCATTTAAATTGACTCAATTCCAGTTTAATTAACTTCAATTTCCATTGAGATTGATTCAACCCCAATTCAAGTTGAATTAACCTCGGTTTCTTTCCAAAATTTAACTCTATTCAATATTGATCTCAAATTCTACTAATTCAAATAAATTTCAATTTAACTAGTTCCTATTTCAATTATTTCAACTCCAATTTGAATTAATCCCAATTTCAAACTCTATTTCCAAATCAAGTTGAATTAATCTTGATTTCCTCCCAAATTAAATTCAAATTCCATTTGAATTTAAAACTATTCAACTTTAATTACAATTCCAAATTATTCAAATCAATCCAATTCAAATTTTCCATTGGAATCTTATACTCATACATCTTCAATCACCATTTCAATTAATTCAAATCAAATTCAATTTGAACTAATTCAAATTTTAAACCGTCTCGAATTATATAAATTCGAGTTAATACCTCAAATGTTGATTTAATTTCTTTAAATCAATTTACCTTTAAAGCTTTAAACAATTCAATTCACAGTTCAGACCTAACAAATTATACCCCAAGTCAAATTAACCTTTATTTTTACATCAATAACCCAAACCTTTAAACAATTTAATTCTAAGTCCAATTCTCAAAATTCCATTTTACATTATCTTTACTTAACTCATTACAAGGTTCGAGTAAGAGTTTCAAACAATTTTAATTTACAAATTCAATTACTCAAATTTTTAGTTCAAGGTAATTCCATACCTTTGATTTCAAATTAAAGTTTAATTTCCCTTTTATCTCAACAATGGATTACCATACTCCATCTCTCATTCATTTAAACAATTCCAATTCACAACTTAAAGATTTTTAACAACAATAGGATGATATCATCCAATTATTTCAAAACATCCATCCATTTCCAATTTTCGGATCTCAAACCCAATTTGAGATCACTCAAACTCTCAATTCCAATCAACCATTTAATTTCCCAAGTTAAATCTTAATTTCATCTTAAAATTTCCAAATCAGCTTGATCATTCCAACTTATTTAACTTTTCCCAGTTAAACTCAATTCACTTAATCCAGTCAATCTTACCCAATTTGAATTTCCATTTCAAATTTTTGAACTTTTCATGAATAATCTTTCCACTTATTTAGATAATCTTTACACTTATTTAGTTCATAAACTAATCACTATGGGTATCAAATTTCATTCCAAATTTAAAACTCAATATTTAGAGTTTATTTCAAATTATCCTTGATATCATGTATATTCACATATATACATATTTATTTCTTTTACATACCAAGTTACACTTTAAAATTTTAAACCACCTTTGGTTCAAAACAATTTTTTTTTTAAATTTTCAAACATCTCTTGTTTAAAATAGGACCATTTCATTCAATTACATAAATAATATTATTTCTTTTAATAATTTGAAAACAAATTTCAAATGTCTTTCAATCTTAAGATTCAACTTCAGAGTTTGGATAAACTTCAATTTCAATTTATATCTCATACTTATCTAAATGGTTTACTTCTTTAAAACATTTCATTATTAAATACAACAACCATTTGTGATAATAACCAAAATTATCATATCTAAAACCATCCATTATCATCTTATTCTGAAAAAACAAATTCAAATTCAGGATTTCAATTTTAGTTTGAATCCATTTCAAACTTATCTTTATTTAATTTCATTTTGGTAGTATTTCTAATACCACTTAATTAAACCCCATTTCTAGATTTCAATTTGGTTATATTATACTACTTCTTAAATTAATTCCAAAATTTAACAACCAATTCCCTTAATATTTATTAGAAACAAATATTGCTTTATATATCAAAATATATTCTTATATTTAAAATCTTTATATAAGAAAATAACAAGTACGCTCTCATATATACACTCAACTGATTCTAGGGTACCACTTACCCTTTCCTTAATGAGTAATCCCACCAGAGCCAAGGTTCTCGCTTAACCTTGCTCTGATACCAAATGTAACAGCCCGAAAATTCCGATCCCGAAAATTCTAGATAGTTAGAAAAGAAGAAGAGATAGAAGAAGAAGAACAGAAACAAGACACAGAAACCTCACATTCGCAGCGGATCAAAATATAATATCATATAATAACAGTTTACAAAAAGAACAGTATCAGTACATTAACATTTCCATATATCAGAGTTATAACATTTACACAATACAAGACAGTTATAAATAACATTTCCTAGATATAACTATATATTACAGCGGGTACGCTACATACGTTCCAGCCATCCAGCTCGCCTTCCTGAGCTCCAGAACGTCCTTACCTGAAAATCTGTAATACTCGGTCTGACCCGAGCATTACATCAAAGTAACACCCGGGTCAGGCTAGAAACCAGCGTGAGTTAACTCATCTAACAAGGAATACCAAAGCATACAACTTATATAAACCGGGGGTAACTTATCAATTTACAACTTCACAAGCTGTTATAAACATCACCTACATCACACCTTAATTACTAAGTACCAAACTTAGATTAAATGGTTCGATTCACTTTAATCATTCCATTTCATTCTATTGGTTCCACACATCAAATTATAATAAATCGAAGTGATTTCGGGTATTTACTAATACCCGACTCCGGTCTCTTCCAAACCAATATCATCTTAACTTAAATTATTTAAGTGAAATATAACTCAATTTTAAATACAGGATGTCATATAATTCATCAACCATAGATAACCATATCATCACAATTTAAATCAAACATAACTTATCACATAGCATCACAACCACATATTAGGAATAACAATTAATCAATCTAAGGCATATAACATAATTCAATCATAAATAGTAATTTACCATTCTGTAATTACTTACCTTAATTAATTAACTCCTTAATTAATTATATTAATCCTTTATTTAATCACACGAAGTAATCAATCCTTCAATACTACTCCTAAGTAATTAACCCTTAATCACTTCCCATTAAGTAATTTACTTGTATTAATTACATTAGTAATTTATTCTTTAATTACTTCGCTAAGAAATTAAAATTATAAATTCCATTAAGTAATTATACTTAATCAATTACCAAGTGACTATCTTTAATAAATCAACAAATTAATTAATCACATTCATCATATTAAATACACTGGGTAATTCATCTTTTAATTACCCTATAAACCAATTATTTAATCTTTAATTATAGATTAATTATTCTTTAATGATTAATTAATAAACTTTACTTATCAATTAATCTCCTTCAATATAAAGTAATTAATCCTTAATTACTTTTAAAAATTAATTAATTTATCTTTAATTGCCATCATAATTAATTATTTATAATTAATTACTTTAACCCTCAATTAATTACCTAAATGAATTATTATAATCGCTTCCTTTGAATTATCATTCATTAATTAATCTTATTTATTAATTAACTAACCTTTTAAAATTAATTATCCTGATTAATGAATCCTTGATTAACTATACTAAGTAATTTATCATTTGGATAATTAACCTCTACTTTCCAATCCACTAATCTCTAATTATTATTTACAAAATTAAATGCTGGCGTACAAAATCACTTAAGTTTCTATAAAGAAACAAAATCCAGTATACTTAATTAATCATATATTTTCAAATCAAATCGACTTAATCATTTTTGAATTTATAAATTAAGTTTGAACTTGTTTACAAATTTGACCAATACCTTATTCAAAACTTGTAAAAACAAAATTTTCTTTGAGACCGTTGTTCAGTTTTTTTTTTACCTTACCTTGTTTTAAAACTTGGTCCAACTTCCGACTTTAAGTTATCTTTCTCTTATAAATTGATAATACCCTTATTAACCATATTAATAATCTGACTAAAACACAACGCCCCCAAGTCTAATCCATAAACACCCAGCCAAAACACTATTCTTCAAAAGCCATCATTCAAAAATTCTCGAGTTAAACCTCGAGTTCAACAAAACCCATTTTCTTTATTCCAAATAATATTACAGCTATCCCAGTAAAACATATACGCATGCAACCCGTGTCCTTTCTCGAGCTACCACGACATTAACCCATCAACAACTCCGAGTTGCAGACCTTCTTCCCAAACTAACCACTCAAACGCTCACCTTCACCGTGCACATGTACAACTGATCGTCGACGATCATGATACCCAAACCACCATCATCAGGTCATCGCCGTCACACACTTACGATCCCAAACACCCAAACCAAGATTTAGACTTGCAATCAAAATCGAGCCTATCACCCAGAACCTGGAACAAAATATGTTGCAAATGAACATCCTGACCCACCTATTCCGACCACCGGAATTCTCGGTACCACGCCTACATCCTCATCGATGAGCTACGCATCCATTCCTCCAACTCCAGTCATGATCGATGCTTCCTAGATATTGCAAACCCCTCGACTTCAACGTCGTCCCAAATGGGTTGTTAAACCCTATGATCCCTTCGATCTACCACCATAACTGCTTAAAAATTCCAGTGTCAATTTTACTAAAATCGACTACCATTAGGCTAGCTTCGGCCATGATCAGAAATTCCAAAAAAAATTCCGATCAATAGAAAGTTTCTCAAATCCAAATTTCGATCAACAAGCCATATCTCACGATTTACTACCTTATAATTCATGATTTTATTTTTAAAAATCGTTATTTCAGATAATACATCAGATTATAAACTCGAATACATAATTTATTCAGATCGATATTTTGATAAAATCGTGTATTACTGAAACTCTATATATTTTTTATGATATTGACCTGATATTTTATTAAGACTATTATTAACACAAATACTTTGTTAATTCAAGCCTTTCCCATTTATTCATCAAGTCTATACAAGATTATAAAATTAGATTATGACTTTTGTTTCTGTATTCCTGCCTGTATGCATAAAACATGGATATATGTCTGGCATACATGTTTAAATTTCCATATACATAAGATGTGTATATACATATAAACATGCAGATGTAAACTTCAACATTTCTTGACAAGTATAAATATCCAAACATGCCATAGATTCAAGATCAAATGGGTAAGATTACACACCATTAATATGCAAAGCAGGTTTTCAATTGTTCCAGGCTTGAAATTTATCTAAAAAAATGTTTTTGATTTGCCTTACTGTTGAAATCCCTTGCATGCTTGCAAAAAAAATCATTGATTTTAAGGTTGAAACAGATCTGAATTCCCCATTGATTCTCAATATCCCAGGTTTGCAATTTTTAGTAGGAATTGGAGTTGTAGCCTTTAATTGTTGTGAAGAGCTTTGTTTTTTTGCTGATTTTAATTTTGCTTTTGACTTGTAATTTTCAGGTTGATTTCCGTGTTGAAGTTGCTTTACAGGCCCGTTATTTTTTTTTCTGTTTTTGATGAGATCTACATGTTTTGTGTTTTCCTTAAAAAAAATTAAATTTTCAAAAGAAAATAAAGGCCACTTGTCAAAATTATTAACACTTGCTCTTACCTTAAGTTTAATAATTTACATTTGTTACTTTATGTGTTAATACTTGTTTTTAGCATTAGAATTATTGTTTAAAATGTGTATACCCTTTTATTACTTATATTATATTACTTTTGCTTTATAAAGATTTTGGGTATCATATTATAAACTAAGTTTATTAATCTATTTATATTTGTACTTTGTAAGATAAAAATGTCCTTTACCAAATTTTATGCCAAATTATATTTAGTTTGTATCTATGTATATGTTTTATCAATTTAAATCCTTATTAAATATATTTTCTTATATTACAAAATTCCAATGAATATGTTTTTGAAACTGAATTATATATAAATAAAAGATTTGAAGAAAAATAGAATGTAAACCAATTTATAATTTGGAATTAAATCATATATAATATATTTGATTCATTTTAAATGTAAATATAAAACTTATTCATTTATTTTTAAATCAAAATGTTTTTAAGATATATATATTCATTTACATTGAAGTTTAAATCTAAATTCAAATTCAAATTTAAAATCTAACTTAATATCAATTTGAATAAATCCGAGGTATCACAAAAAGTTTTGAAGTGTAGGGAAATTTGACCGATCAAATAATATGTACATTGTATTCAAATTTTAAATTTAAATTGTCTCAAATTACGCAACTCAAAATCTTGACTTCGTATCGAGGGTGTCACTAGGCGTTTATAATGTTATACCCCTATTTCGAACGCAATGGAAATGGTTTCGAGTCCTAATTCAATCGTATGGAGAAGATAGCTTTTTTTGACCCAATTATTATATGGAATTGTCGATATAGATTCCATCGTGTTTACATACCGTACGACCACACGATAGGTCCAAGCATTACAAAATTTGATATCCGATAATAAAACACTATTACGGATCCAATGGAACTGGTTTTGTCGAATTCTGATACCGTGCTTTGGAAGGCTATTTTTAAATGTCAGTTTGAACGATATATTTTCAAAACTGAACAAATCGCTTCCAAATTCCATTTTAAAACTTTTATTATCTTCAGTATTATCGATATAAATTTTACAAGCCTTCAAATTATTTTTAACTGGCTTGAAATTCCAGATTCAATATTTTACCCAATTTCAAATTATTAAATTCAATAATTAAATCACCCAATAAATAGCGGTATTTTAAATTCATGTTAAAAATTAACTTTTAAATATTCGAATTCAATTAAATATTTCAATTTCAAATGTCCAAAATTCTAGGTCGTTACATTCCTCGCCCCATATAAGAATTTCATCTTCGAAATTACTAGTTAAGAAGAATGGCCCACAACCCGTTAACTATTTCCCCTAAAGCCAAACAGTTTCAAACAACTTTCCAAAACAATCTTTTTAATATGGACACACTTTCACCTTTACTAACTTTTCAAACTCATCCATAGGTTCCAACCAATATTACTTACTAAACCATTCAAATTATAATTTAAAACCAAATTCTGAATTATCAAAATTCCGTCAAAAATTTTCTAACTCCTTAATTATTCGAAAAAATTCACCGACGCCTCCTTTGCGCAACTAGCTCAGAATAATTACATAATGCCTCTACGGGCCCTAAATTTAAAAAGAAAACAAATCCAAGTTGCCAGATCAGAAAATCATCAAATTTCATACAACAATTTAAATACCTCCTTTTTATCGGACAACTCAAATTTGTCTTCTGAAATCAAAACATCAATTTTTCCTTTGCTTTTAAATACCTGTATCCTACATAGCAATAATATCAAATCACAGAATCCAAAATCATTTTATTCATTTCTTTCACAACCCGATATTTTGACGTCCAAAAAACACGTCCACTATATCAAATGCCGAACAATCGGATGCCGAAAAACCAAACCGTAAGGGAAAGAAGAAGGAGGAAGAAGAAGAAATAGAAAACAACAGCAGAATCTCACAATCGCAGCGGAACAATATATAATAGATAAATGACTGATCTTTATAAAAAATGACTATATCTGTTTTATACATCACATCATCCGAGTACATATGACAATAGCCAAATAACGGAGAGTTATATTAACTTGTACACATACAATTGAATAAACAGCTTATACTGCACGGTAGAATATACATCAAGTACGTGTGATACGTATCGCCATCCAGCTCGTCTCCTGAGCTCCTGAACATCCTATCCTGTATCCTATAATACTCGGTCTTACCCGAGTATTATAGTAAAATAGCACCCGATTCAGTCTGGAAAACCAGCATGATAAAACACACTTAATTGGATTATTAAAGTTTCAAAATCCTTTGAAACTCAAAGGTATCTCGTAATACCACGCCATAAATAAACATGTCGGGTTTTTATCATACGATAACCAAAACATTTCTTACAAAAGTCCTCTGATATTATAATAGTGTCTAAGTACAAATACTTATTCAAATAACCGAAATTGTTACATTCATTAAATTCCAGTAATTACTAGACTCCACAATCAAAACCGTAAAGGAACGCAGGGAGAATGGATTTCCATCTAATGACGAAGCATGGGGGTACCACCAGTCACGGTACCTGGTCTAGATCAGCATACCGAGGACCCCTCTTGATTCATCGCAATACAAGATCGGAGATACCCCTTACTGGATAGTCCGTATAAGATCACCCTGCAATTAGGATGAGCAACCGCTCACACAGCCGAATAAAAAGGGACATCTAGACATGGATGACCTTACCCTAATTGATTGCTAGCAACTTAGCCTTGCTACATATCCCCTGATTTTCAGTCATTCCCGGTTGATGAGGCTGGAGGCTAAGTGTTAACTTTTTAGAACACATCTCACTTAGAATGCCCATCGTCCTCCTGACGATGTTCTGATAGCATTCATCCATACAAGTCCATTCCCGGTCTGAACGGAACTGAAGGCACTACACTTTTGCATCCATTTCGGAATCATCCTTAAGATTAGCACCGATTAGCCCTTGCACTTCACTGCTCCACCTTCGGCTCCAAATTCTTATCTTCGTCACGAAAACGTTCTCGTTGCATCGAAGAGTTTTTCGGATCTCAAATCCAATCTCGGTCTTTTCAAAACAACGTTCGTTATTTCCCGTAAACTCAACCCCGGTTCTTTAGGAAATACACAGACAAAAATAAGATCGGAGATCACCTCCTAACCGTTGGTGGACGGATTTCCTTATAAACGTCATAGAAAAGCGAATGAGTTTATACGTATAGTATAGCACCTCGAACAGTAACAGTACCATATAAATCTCGTATTCCTCCTAGATATTTCCAAATTCATATTTGGGTCCAGATTTGATAGTCGGTTATTTAACTATTAAATAAACAATCAATTCATCCAATTATTTTATTTTCACTGAAAACTCCAAATCTTATTAAATTAGATTTTTCATAATTTAAATCACTTTACCCAAAAATATATACTTAAAACATTTAAAAAATTAAAGTACTTAAATAACTTTACTCAAAATAATAGTTATGAAATTCTATAATAATTTTCCAAGTAAAACTTAAGCCAAAAACTATTTAAAATAAAATTTTATATAAAGTATAAATATCAGAAAATTTTCTTCTAAAAACATAATACCAATTTAACCTTTAAAATAATTACTACAAAAATTAATTTGAATAATATTTACTTTAAAATTCTAAAACAATTGAAAATAATAAATTTCTCTAAAACATTCTTTTAAAACAATTTTAAAACCTTAAAGTTATACTTAGAAATTTTCTTTTGAAAAATATACTTAGCTTTTCAGGAAATACACCTTCCAACTTTTAAAAATAAAATCACCTTTTTATTTTTAAAAGGAATTGCCTTTTTCTTATAAATTCACACCTTAAATCTATACTTTCAAATTTATATACTGATACATATTTGACTTTACTTATAAACCCAGTTTATAAATTTTCATTCCTCATTATCCTTTAAATACAGTTTTCAAAACATTTAATCGATTTCAATCCGATTTCCTGAGTTAAATTCCCTTTAAAATTTATTTCTCGATTTATCCAAAATTAATTCCAAAATCCATTAACACCAAATTCACGCTTTATTATGGTTTAAAATCCTTATTTAAATCTGAAACTTCAATTTCATTCTTTATTCCAAAATTTCTCCTTTTTAAAATTCTCCCAAACCGTTTTAAACCTTGAATTTAAAAATAATTCTTTATTTCTCCAAACAATATCACTTAAGTTTTCAGAATTTATTTATTCCCATTTATTCAAAACATCTTTCCCCATACTCGGAATTTATTTGATAGGATTTTAAAAACAACTTTTATCCTTTTCCAAATTCATTTTTTTAATATATCCAAATTCACTATAATTATTTTACTTAAAATTTATCCTCTATTTTCCTACAAAAATCCAATTCTTATATTTCCAATATCTTAAATACCAAAATATATTCAGCCAAACAATAGCATTTAATAATTTCAATTACTAATATAGTCTATCACAGATTACCAAATAAATCATATCACAGAATATGAAATATATTCAACACTTTTGAGAAATCCAGTTGGATCTATCCAACCTGTTTTCCTGCATCTACCGATGTTAGCACAATATAATAATCACAATCCCACTTCGAGGGGGATATCGCAGTATAAAGGGTCATCCGCTATTATGCGGGGTGCATAGGGTCTCATCGGCTATATAATGCGGGAATATCAATCACCCCAATATATATACTACTATATACATAATATCAATCTAGGCCGATAATAATAATCAATTCAAGTCAGTCAGTCCATAAATTTTAATTTAACTATTTAAATTAACAGTAATCCAAATGAGCGAGATTAACTCACCTTTATTTCATTTGAATCCGATCCAAACCGATTTGTCTCTCCCCGATTTCCTATCGAGGCATGCCACGAGGCATGCCACCAGGCATTTATAATGTTATACCCTTATTCTGAATGCAAAGGAAAAGATTTCAGGTCATAATTCGATCGTATGGAGAAGATTGCTTTTTTGGACCCAGTTATTATATTGAATTTTCGATATAGATTTCAATGCGTTTATATATCGTACGACCACACGACAACTCCTAACACTATGAAATTTGAAATCTGATAATAATACACTACTAAAGATCCAATGGAACTAGTTTCGTCGAAATTCAAGACTATGCCTCGGAAGGCTATTTTTAAATATCGTTTAAACGATATATTTTCAAAGATGAACAAATCATCCTTAAATTAAATTCTATCACTTCTATTATCTTCAGTGTCATCATTATAAATTTTATAAATCTTTAATATATTTTTAACAAGCTTGAAAGTCCAGATTCCCTATTTTACCCAATTTTCAATTATTAAATTCAATTTTTAAATTATCCAATAAATGGTGATATTTGAAATTCAAGTTAGAAATTAACTTTTAAATATTTAAAATCAATTAAAAATTCCAATTTCAAATGTTCAAAATCCCGGGTCGTCACATTCCTCCCCTTTAAAAGAATTTCTTCCCCGAAATTACTAGTTAGCAAGAATGGTCCAATACCCGTTATTATTTTTCCCAAGACCAAACAGTTTTTCAACGACTCCCCAAAGAATCTTTTTATTAAGAACACACTAAATCCCTTACTAACTTTCCAATTTCTTCCATAATTTCCCGATCAACATTACTTACTCAACCATTCAAATTATAATTCCAAGTATAGTTTAAACCAAATTTTAAACCTATCAAAATTTTCTAAAAAATTTTCTAACTATCTAAATTTTTGAAAAAATTCGCCAGCGTCTCCTTCGTGCGACTAGGTTGGAACAACTAAAAAATTACCTCTATTGGCCCCCAAATTTCCAAAAAAAACAAAATGGCAAGTAAGTAGATCTGAAATCCATCACATTTCATATGACAATTTAAATACATACCTTTTTGTCGGGCCATTCAATTTATCTTTTGAAATCAAAAATCTCAATTTCCTTTCAAAACACCTGTATATCCTACCTAACAATAATATCCAATCACAAAATTCAAAATCATTTTATACATTTCTTTACAAAGTTTGAATATGTACTTCATTCAAGCCCGTACGATGCACATATACCATGCATACGCAATATCAAATCCAATCGCTCACTCAATCACACAATTTCACTTCCGGCTAGTATCGTCCGCCGACTTCCTAGTGTGGACTCAGATATGGTTTCTTGATCAGAAACCGTCGTCCTCCTTGCATAGCCATACACTATGATAGAGAATTTCAGAATCAATCAAAAATCCATATCCAGGGTTCGCCGAGTGAAAAATCCCAACTCGGATCTATATAAATATCTCGAAATTCTGTGCTCGAATCTAGATCAAATCACTATGCGAATAATATAATATACATACATCCTACGTATTTATTTCACTTGATTATTTACCATATAAATTTTCCTTTTATTCACACTTATTTTGATTTCCGTTCACTTTTCACAATTTCCCTTCTACCCAATTTTATTAAATCTTCATTCAAATACTAACTTAGTATATTTTTCAATTCCAATTTTTACTTAAGAATTTCTTCATCCATTTCTTAAGTACAATATAAATATTTTATATAGTTTTTATATTTATTTTCACTTTATCACTTAAGCTCATATCTATTTTCATCTAACTTAAATTTTCAATTTCATTACGAATTCAATTTTCCTTCAAATTTTAGAATGCCGAATTACATTCACCTTATCCTAAACCATAATTAATTAATCATTTCTTTAATTAGTTCCACTTACTAATTTATTTTAAATCCTAATGGATTTTTATTTCCAAACTCTTATTATTTGTAGTCCACTTCGAATTAATTCTACAACTTCACTTTACACAATTTAAATTAAATATCATACTAATATTCAATTTCAATTCATTTGTTTACCCACTTAAATAAATTAGTTTACTTACTAATTTATTTTTAGACTTAATAGTTTCTATCCAATACTTATTTCCTCAAAGTTCAATTCTATTTAGTTCAATTCAATTAAATTCCACTTCAATTCAAATTAAATCCAATATTTAGTTTTCCCCACTCACACATTTAAATCAACTTGTTCACTTACAAACTTATTTCAACTTAATAAATTTTTATTTCCATAACCATTCCATTTAGTCTACTTAGACTTTTCCTCAAAATTTACTTTTTACTTAACATAATCCAGTTACATTCCACTTCCATTCAAATTTTTAAACTTCCATAAATTTTCCACTTTTTAAAATTCCATTTGCTAACTTCTTTTAATTTACTCCATTTAATTGACTTACTTTCCTAACTTATTTCGGTTTCACACATGTTTTAATTTAACCCTCCTTCAAGTTAGATTTTATTCTAACAATTCAAAATTTTCATAAGATTTTCGAACTTACTTATGTTCCATAAGCATTTTAAATAAGATTCCAGAGCCTTTTTAACAATTACTCAATATTTTAAAATCATTTTTGAAATCAATTATATATACATAATTCATTTGCGTATCAAATTATCATTTGAATTTTAAAACCAAACCCAATTTTGCAAACAACTCCAATTTAAAACATTTTGGTAGCAATTCCTCTCTTAGAAACTCGAAAATGAATATCGATAATGCTACAATCATCACCGAAGTTATTTTCCAACGATTAAAGTGAGTTCAACGCTTAAAAACCCTTTTAAAATATTTTTAAATTCCAAATCTCATCATATTTCAAATCCAATTCAAAAATGTTTCCAAAATAATATCACTGTTATTGCTCGAAAACCTTTGAAAATCACTTCAAATCAAAAGAATTTAACTTCCAAAATTTCAAATTCTGAATCCTTTCAATTCATAATCAAACATTACTTTGGAATTTTTTATTTCATTTTCAATTATAAATCACATTTATAATCCCCATTTACAAACTCCATTTTGTTATATAAGTTAACTTCTTAACTTTGGTTATAATTTCAATTCTTGTTCAATTTTCACTTAACCAAGATAATAATTTAATATTATCACTTCCTAACAACCAAGCAACCATATATAGCTATAATAGCTTTCGAAAATTATTTCTTTCAAATATGAAAATAATTAGGGCAAAATTATTCCATTTACCCTATTTTAAAACAATAATGTGTCTAATTGTTCTTTCCAGTGTATAGAGAACCCTATCAATAACGTTAATTACTCATATCGACCAGAATCCATAAACTACTCAATAAACCAATCAATACAATATAAAACCAATTTTACATTCACTAACAAATACACGCTTATTTCTATTATAACACTCAAACTCATTCTAGAGTATTGCGCACTCTATTTCTAATGAGTAATCCCCACCAGAGTGAAGGTTCTTGCTTAACCTTCAGCTCTGATACCAACTATAACAACCTGATTTTTCGATGCCTGAAAAATCGAGATCAGTACGTCCACTATATCAAATGCCAAACAATTGCATGCCGGAAAATCAGACCGTAAGGGAAAGAAGAAGGAGGTAGAAGAAGAAATGGAAAACAACATCACAATCTCACAATCGTAGGGAACAATATATAATAGATAAACGTCCGATCTTTTTACAAAAAGAACTATATCTGTTTTATACATTACATCATCAGAGTACATACAACAATGGAAAATACTGGACAGTTATATTAACTTGTCCGCACACAACTGAATACAGAGTTTATATTGCATAGCAGAATATACATCAAGTACGTGTGATATGTCTTACCATCCAGCTTGACTCCTAAGCTCCTTAGCATCCTATCCTGTATCCTATAACCCGAACATCATAGTAAAGTAACACCCGAGTTAGTCGGTAAAACCATCGTGAGAAAACACACTCAGTTGGATTATTAAAGCTTCAAAATCCTTTGAAAATCAAAGTTATCTTGTAAGACCATGCCACAAATAAACATGTCGGGTTTTTGCCTTACAATAAATAAAACATTTCTTATAAAAATCCTCTGATATTATAATAGTTTCTAAGTACAAATACTTATTCAAATAGCCAAAATTGTTACATTCATTAAATTCCAGTAATTACCAGGCTCTACAAAAAAACCGTAAAGGCACGTACGGAGAATGGATTTCCAATAAATGACCAGGCATTGGGGTAACACCTATTATGGTGCTTGGTCTAGATCAGCATACCGAGGACCTCTCCCGACACTATATAATACAGGACCGGAGCTATCCCTTACTGGATAGTCCCAATAAGATCACCCTGCGGTTGGGATCAGCAACGACCCACATAGCCGAATAAAAAGGGACATCTAGATAAGGATGACCTTACCCTAATTGGTTGCTAGCCACTTAGCCTTGCTGCATATCCCCTGATTTTCAGTCATTCCAGTTGATGAGGCTCAAGGCTAAGCGTTACCTTTTTAGAACACATCTCGCTTAGAATGCTCGTCGTCCTCCTAACCATGTTTTGATAGCATTCATCCATACAAGTCCATTCTCAGTCCGAACGGAACCGAATGCACTACTCCTAATACATCCATTTTGGAATCACCCTCAGGATTAGTAGTGATTAGCCCTTGCACTTCACTGCTCCATCTACGACTCCAAATTCTTGTCTTCCTTATGAAAACGTTCTCGTTGGATCGAAATGGTTTTTCAGATCTCAAATCTGATCTTGGTCTCTTCAAAACAACGTTCATTATTTCCTAGTAAACTCAATCCTGGTTCTTCAGGAAATACACAGACTAAAATAAGATCGGAGATCACCTCCTAACCGTTAGTGCACGGATTTCCTTATAAAAGTCCTAGAAAAACGAATGAATTTATATATATAGTATAGCACCTTGAACGGTAACTGTACCATATAATTCCCGTACTCCTCCAAGATATTTCCAAAGTCATATTTGGGTCCAGATTTGATTGTGGGTTATTTAACTATCAAAACAATAATCAATTCAACCAATTATTTTATTTCCACTGAAAAACTCCAAATCCTATTAAATTAAACTCCTAACAATTTAAATCACTTTACCCAAAAACATGTACCTAAAACATTTTAAAAATAAAACTGCTTAAATCACTTTAATCAAAACAATAGTTATGAAATTCTACAATAATTTTTCAAGTCAAACTTAAGCCACAAATTATTTAAAATAAAATTTTATATATAGTATGAATATTAGAAAATTTTCTTTTAAAAACAAAACACTATTTAACCTTTAAAATAATTGCTACTAAAATTAATTTGAATAATATTTACTTTATAATTCTATAACTATTAAAAATAATAAATTTCTCTAAAATATTCTTTTAAAACAATTTTAAAACCTTAATGCTATACGTAGAAATCTTCTTTTGAAAAATATACTTAGCTTTTCAGAAATACACCTTCCAACTTTTTAAAATAAAATCACCTTTTTCTTATAAATTCACACCTTGAATCTAAACTTTCAAATTTATCTACTGATAAATATTTCACTTTATTTATAAGCCCAATTTATAATTTTCCATTCCTCATTATCCTTTAAATCACATTTTCCAAAACACTTAATCAATTTCAAACCGAATTTCCTGTGTTAAATCCCCTTTGAAATTTATTTTTTGATTTATCCAAAAATTAATTCCAAAATCCATTAACACCAATTTCACCCTTTATTATTATTTAAAATCCTTATTTAAATCTAAAACATCAATTTCTTTCTTTATTCCAAAATTTCTCCTTTTTAAAATTCTCCCAAACCGTTTTTAAACCCTGAATTTTCAAATAAATCCTTTTTTTCTTAAACAATATCACTTAATTTTTCAAAATTTATTTATTCCCATTTATTCAAAACCTTTTTCCCCTTACTCGGAATTTATTTGATAGGATTTTGAAGTCAACTTTTATCCTTTTCCAAATTCATTTTTTAATTTATCCAAATTCACAATAATTATTTTATTTAAATTTCTCCTTTATTTTCCTTCAAAAATCCAATTCTTATATTTTCGATATCTTAAAAACCAAAATATATTCAGCCAAATCAAAGCATTCAATAATTTCATTTACCAATATAATCTATCAAAGATTACCAAATAAATCATATCAAAGAATATGAAATAAATTCAGCACTTTTAAGGAATCCAGTTGGATCCCTCCAACCTGTTTCCCTGCATCCACCAATGTTAGCATAATATAATAATACCAATCATATTTCAAGGTGGGTATCACGGTATAAAGGGTCATCTGCAATTATGCGGGGCGCGTAGGGTCTCATCCGCTATATAATGCGGGAATATCAATCACTCTAATATATATATATATACACTACTACATATATAATATCAATGCAGACTGATAATAATAATCAATTCAAGCAATCAGTCCATAAATTTAAGTTTAACTATTTAAATTAACGGAAATCCAAATGAGTGAGATTAACTCACCTTTATTTTGTTTGAAATCCGATCCAAATCGGCATGTGTCTCCCCGATTTCCTATCGAGGCATGCCGCAAGGAGTTTATAATGCTATACCCCTATTCCGAACGTAAATGAAAAGGTTTCGAGTCCTAATTCGATCGTATGGAAAAGATAGCTTTTTGGACCCATTTATTATATTGAATATTCGATATAGATTTCAACGCGTTTATATATCGTACGACCACACGAAAATTCCCAACAGTATGAAATTTGAAATTAGGTAATAATACACTATACAGATCCAATGGAACTGATATAGTCAAAATTCAAAACTATGCCTTGGAAGGCTATTTTTAAATATCGATTTAAACGATATATTTTCAAAGCTGAACAAATCATCCTTGAATTAAATTCTAACACTTCTATTATCTTCAGCATCATCATTATAAATTTTATAAACCTTTAAAATATTTTTAACAAGCTTGAAACTCCAGATTCCTTGTTTTACCCATTTCCAATTTTTAAATTTAATTTTTAAATTATCCAATAAACAATGATATCTGAAATTCAAGTTAGGAATTAACTTTTAAATATTTAAAATCAATTAAATATTTCAATTTCAAATGTCAAAAATCAAGGGTCATCACAATTTCTTTCAAAATTTCCAACATTTTCTTTACTTAAGCCCGTACGATGTACATATACCATCCGTACGCAATATTAGATCCGATCGCTAACTCGATCACACAATTTCACTTTCAAACTAGTTTCGTCCACCCGACTTCCTAGTGCGGACTCAAATCTGGTTCCTTGATCACAAACCATCATTCTCCTTGCATAGCCATACACTATGACAAAGAATTTTCAAAATCAATCAAAAATGCATATCCGGTGTTCGACGTCGAAAATCGAGTGAAAAATTTCACAAAATTCCGTGCTCAAATCTGAATCAAATTGCCGTGCGAATAAAATAATCTACGTACATTGTCACGACCCGATTTCCACTCCCGGAAAATCGCGTCATGAATTAAGAAAGAAAGGGATAGAAGAAGAAAAGAAAGAAGAGAAGAAAGAAACAACACAAGAATCTCAACAGCGGAAACGAATAAATTATATTTATAACAAAATATTACATAGTATACATCAAATATCAGAGTTACACAGACATATACAACACATACTAGACAGTTATAAACACCTGTCTAGTTATTACAACTCAATACAAAACAGTACACTCAGAGGTACAAAACACAGCGGAAAACTATATATAACTACGCGGAAGCCTCCTGCTCCATATGCTCCTCCACAAATCGTCAAAGCCAATCCTGAATCCTAACCTGAATTCCCTTGGCTACTCATAAAAATTTGAGTACCCAAGAGTTAAAGAAAAACAGAAATAACTCCGGGTCAGACATGGGTCTGGTGTGAGTAACAGGTTAAAGTTGCTTAACTTTGAAAAACCTTTGAAAGAAAAGGTATCACGTAAGACTTCCCACACATAAACATGGAAAAGTTTTTACCTTACGCTAACCAAAACATTTGATAGGAAATCTGATGATATTATAATAGTGTCTAGGGTTTTCAAGTAAATAAGAAATAGCCGAAATTGTTACATCTATTAAATTCCAGCTACTAGCCACAAAAGTGGGTAATACAATCAAAACCGTTGGCACTTATTGGATTTTGGATTCCATACAATGGCAGGGCTACTGGGGTACCGCCCGTCACAGTACGTGGCCTAGATCACCGTACCGAGGAGCCACCCTAACTCCCCTGCAACACAAAGCCGGACCCGTTCCTTACTGAACAGTTCCAAATAAGACAACCCCGACGGTTGTCATGATCAACCGTCCCACACAGCCGAAATATAAAGGGACCTCTAGACAGGGGTAAATCTTACTCTCAAGTGGGGGCTACCCACGAAGCTTTGCTGCACCTCCCCTGTTTTAGCCATTCCCGGTTGATGAGGCTTGAGGTTACGATTACCTTTATAGGACACATCACTTAGAATGCTCATCGTCCACCTGACGATGTTCTGAAAGCATTCAATCCATACAAGTTCGTTCCGGGTTCGAACGAAACCGAAGGCATTATCTCGTTACACTCGTATTGGAATCACCCTCAGAGTTAACGACAATAACCCTTGCACTCTAATCCACCATCTCGAATCTATAAGTGCTATTCCGTCAAACTCATTACGGAATCACCCACAGAGTTATACTGACGTATAGCCCTTACACCTCGAGTCTTCACTCGCTCCACTTGGATTAACGACCTAACGTTATTTGGAATCGATGTGGTTTTCGGATACCCAAATATGGAAACCCGATCCCGGTCTCATCGAAATCCAAAGCGTGTCTTTTAGGTCCAAGTTGTTTTAAGTTTAAAATAATTCAATTCATTATCTAAATACAGATAGATAATTCACAACACCACAGATAATCAATCTTATCATTATCAACAGATAATCATATCATAATCAGATAATCTATATTATCATCCAGAAGCAACCAATGCATCCATATCACATCCACTACTCATCTCACAACTGAGATTACAAACCAAACCAATCAACCAATATCATTCATCAAACATAAGCAAATAATCTAATGATCACACCTTCTATAATTAATTTAAAATGAATTAAATTAATTACTCAATCTCTAATTAATTTAAAATGAATTAAATTAATTACTTCATCATTAAATTTCTACTTAACTTAACCATCCATTGATTTCAAATCAATTTATAAATCATCATTCAATTAATCATTACTGACTAACTATCTCTAATTACAATAAGTAATTAGCATTTAATATTAATCACACAAGTTAATTATATTAAACCCTACACATATATTAATCACCCTTGATTAATAATCATTCAGTAATTAACTACATTAATTACTCAATACAATAATTAATTATTCTTAATTAATTATCTAAATTAATCCCCTTGATTAATTTCAAAGTAATTTAAATCCAAATTACTTTTATATCAAATATCTTTAATTACATTCAGTAATTATTAATTAATTACTTCCTTAAGTAATTACAAATTTCATTAACTGCATAAAGTAATTATCTACAATCAACAATTGTTTAAATCAATTAACTTAATTAATTAATCTAAACAAATCATATTAACCTTAATTAATTACATTAAGTAATTAATTCACTAATTACTTTCATTAAGTAATTAAAACTTAAACAATTGATTATTAATTAATTAATCTAATTAATTATCAAAAATTAATCACATTAATTAAATGTTAAATAAATCTTAAGTTAATGACTTCATTAACATTTCATAATTACTTAATTAAGAAATTAACTTAAATTAATCATCATTAGTTATTAAGTAATTAATATTTAATTACCATTTAATTAATCTCTAATTATTAATTAACTAAGTGTTAATTAAAATCTTAATTATCATTAATCACTTGATTAAATAAATCTTAATCATAAATTAAAATTTAATTAACCATCCTTAATTATAGATTAATTAAACTAATTAATTAATCTCAAATTAAACTAATCATCATTAATTATTTAATTAAACATCCACATTATTAATTAATTAAATAATTAATATTTATCTTAATTACCTTAATAATTAATGAATCCAATCATTAATCTTTATTTATCCTTTAGATAAAACATTTATTATTTAAATTATGCATTTAAAAACAAAATGCTTTTAAATTTTTACTTTAAATTCCAATTAACATTCTTTTAAATTTCAAAACTCAATTTATCTAAAATAAGATTTTAAACAATACAACTTAATCTTATATGTTTACAAGAAACATATACTTAATTAATAAGTTGAAAAAAAAATTTAAATTTCAATTCAAATCAAATTCAAATCAATTTTAAAACATCTTTAAATTTCAAAATTTGAAATATAACTTCCATTCTCATTTTAGTTTTAAATACTTTAAACTCTTTCTACAATTTACACTTTCAATTCAATGTAAATCATTTAAAAGCAATTTAAATTCAAATCCTTATTTTAAAACTGAAGCTTAAAAATTTAAATCCAGATTTAAAAACTTAGTTTTGAATTCAATTTGAATTTTTAATTTTAAATACTTAATCCTTCCAATACAAATGCCAAAACACACAAGCAATCACACTTGAGAGTTTAAATTCAAATTTGAATTTGAAAACATAAATGGTCTCAAATTCTTAGACAAATCCAAATTTGAATTCATATTCAAATTTCAAACTAAACTCAGTTTAAATCCTACACCTGCAAATTTTAAACTTTATCTTAATACTTAAAACAGAAAACAGTCTTCTGTTTACTTTAAAACTTAAACTTTGAAATTTTGCAGAATTTTAAATTATTTTTAAAGAAACAGAATCCAAACTATTTGAATTCATACTTATTTGAATTCATATTCAAATTCAGGTTCTTAAAGCCTAAGTCCAAATTAAGCTTACATTTAAAACTTTCACTTTCAAAACTGTAAACAGTTTTCCTGTTTCTTTATATTTTTTTTTTTTTTTTTTTTAACCAACTTAAATCTTCTGCATTTAAATTATTACAAAAGAATTCAAATAATTTGAATTCATTTTTAGATTCAAGTTAAATTTTAATATCCAGATTCATATTTAAACTTTATTCTTAAAATTTCTAAGAACAGAACAGATTCTGTTAAATAAAACCCTGAACATATACACACTGAACTACTCTAAATGACTTCGAGTCATTTTCCTACTTCTTCGGGTTATTTCCTACTTCCCCCGTGACTAACCCGAGTCAAAAACCCTGCAACCCAACATATCACAAACCTGGAAACAGACCAACACCACCACTTCATACCTGTCAACACCGATATTTCACAACTACGGCCATCATCATCGACCAAACTCCGGTAGTAACTCCATCACTACACCATCCATCAATCCCCAAAATAGCATGGAACTCGATCAACCCTTGAGTTCATAGCACCCAAAACATTTTAACCCAGTAACTATGGTTCTTACTGCAATTCCCAAATACAAAACCCAAAATAGAATTTTAATCCACTTAATAATTTTTTTTTACAAATCTTGGATAGTTACAGCATCTTCTGAAGCAAATTCAACCCAAACAAATGCCAATATCCCAGTGTTTGCCAAATATGTGTAATACTGTAATTTAAAACTGTCCTTCTTCTTTTTAAGATAAGGACAAACATAAGTTGTTCATATACTGCTAGATTTACACCATTTTAAAGTAAACAAAATTTGTTTAAAAATTTCATTTCAATTCAGCAAACAAGTTAAGGGAAATATTCAAGAATCATAAATCTGAAATTCTGAAAATCACATATGCACAGTCATAATTCTGTACACAAACACATACATGCAGGTACTCTCATATATATTTATTGATAATTTATTAAGCATGCTCAATTTACCTATTAAAACAGTTTATAAAAGTTTAGTTACTCACCTCTATTTGCAAAATGCAGAGCCTACTCAATATGCAGGGTCCAGAGTTTTGAAAATGTGAAATGCAGGCACTGTCTTGCTTTAAAAATTGAAATGCAGATCTTACTTTGATGAAGATTTAAACAGAGCTTCATTGATTTAACATGTATGCTTGAATGCTTTCAGGTTCTACATGATGCATGCAGGTCTTCAATCTTGAAATTGCAGAGCTTTTTGAAAATGAATGCAGGTTCTCTTGCTTTTCCAGATTTGAAAAGAAATGCAGATGAAATGCAGACTTGTTGAGTTTGAAAAGAGGAGCTACAGGCTTTAATGAAATGCAGATTTGAATTTTGAAGAATGCAGATTGTATATGGATGTGAGAATGTAATTTGGTTTCAGATTTTTGATTGTTTGATGCAGATTTGCAATTTTGAGAAAGAGGAGTTTTGAATGCAAAGTGTATGCAAGTTTGAAATATGCAGATTTGAATTTGGAAGATGCAGACTTGTATATGGTTTGTGAGAATGAGGTTTGGTTTTTCTTTTTATTTAGGAATGAGAAAAAAATGAATGAATATGAAGAAACAAGAATGATATGAATGTATTTTCAGAAAATGAAATAAAAGAAAATTAAAATAAAACATTGACACTTGTCATTTTAAAATGTGATAAGTCTACACATGTTAACTTTAAGTTTTAATATACATACACTTGTCTTCATAAATTAATAAACATGTTTGATTAAAGTTAAATAAGTATTAAGCTTTGTTAATTAAATCTTATACATAATTATGAATATAAATAAATTTCTAAAGAACAAAGCAAGTATTACTAATATAAATAAAATAATATACAAGTTTATCATTTGAAAAGAAACCTTTAAAACAAATTTATAAAAGAGCTTGTAACATAATTTAATATACAACTTGAATTAAAAATGAATTTGAAACTAATTAAACATTTGTCTCATTTTAAAATCATATAGTTATTTAATTAAATATTTTTGAAAAGCTCAAATCCAAAAAAATAAATCACCATTTCTATTTTCAAAACATTAAAAAGATGCTATACTAATTTAAATAAAAACAACTTGTCTATTTAAAATATATATAAATACATATACATTATTAAATAGAAAACAGATTTATTTACTCATTAAAAATAATTTCACAAATTAAATAATTAAATAAAGAAGATTATAGAATCAAATCAAATTTATTAACAAAATTATTAATTCAATATAAATTTAAACCCAGATTATTAAATTTACATTGTCCAAAATTCCGGGATATTACAATCCTTCCCCCTTAAAAGAATTTCGTCCCCGAAATTTAAAACAAAGGCAATTTAATAATCTATTTACAGATTTTATTTTAAACACAGCATATGTTATTCACATGCCAATAACCTAAGCAACCAATTCACACATTCATAACAAATCTAATTATCCAAAAGAATTTTGGATAAAACATTCACGAGTTTCCCCGGTATATATATATATCGGGATACTCGTTCTATAGAATACAATCAATCAATACTACTAAGCTATAGAGCTCCTAACAACCATTCTATACAGAGTATCAGACTACAGACGAGTCTGACACAACAAACAAACCAACCTAAACTGCTGGTCCCTCAACCAGAAATATCAAACACATACTCCCTCAGAGATACGCGAAACACCCTGAATCCCAGTTATCTAAACTGGCAATTCAACACTAGAAAACCAAACACTGATCTAACCCAAAAACACAGAAGAAACCAAAACACTTCGGAGCTAGCTTCCCAAACTCGTAGCTCTCTGGATCAGAGAAAAACTTAACCAAATTCAAATCTCCGATTCCAGAATCCAAATTTCTCTGTCTCTTATCCATAAAAATCTTCGGATGATCCTGGGTTACCAACATCACTCCTAATCAGCTTAACTCTCGCTGATTCCAACAGAAATAGACTGAATCCAAAACAATCCAATGATCTCCTCAAGATCACTCAAAAACCAAGAACAAACACTCTGCTTCTCATCAACAGAAGACAGAACAAACTTCCCCTTAACCGAAAAACAATCAGAAGCATCTCCAAACTGCTTCCGCTGCACAACTCTGATCCGAAACAGAAGAAAATGCCGACGGAAAACATAAGCACAGACTAGACAACCCAGCACAAAAATAAGGTTCCATATATCCATAAGAAAACTCAGATGTTCCTCCCAAACCTGAGTTGCTTCACCAACTTCTATCTCAAGGAACCATCCATCTTCTAATTGAACCACCAGTTCCAATCCTGAAAAGAAAACTCGATCTCCAGATGCAGACAAACTCTGACTTCCTAGAAGAAATCCGGACAATCTCCAACAAACACAAGAGAACATACTATCGCAAGTCACTTTTGCGATCAACTCAGCCTAAATCCAAAGTAACTGCTCTCTCTCAACCAAACAGAACAGCTTATGCTGGCCTAGCCAACTTACCAGAGAAAAGATCTACTCTACTGCTTCTGAACTCCACTTCAGAAAAACTACCCAGTCAGAAGACTCCTTACCAACTCAGAATACTCAGCCAAACTCAGCCACATCACCGAGCAGACTCACTTCTTATTCTTATTCCAAGGAAACATCTTCGGAAATATTCATAGTCACTGCATCTCATCACGCAGCTACTATTTCCTAAGATATCAAGATATCATCACTTGCTTGCTTCTGCCCTACCAACAGATCAAAACTCAATTATGTACTTCAAAATGAACTCCGAACCTTAACAGGTTACCTTCAGAGATCGATGAAGTCTTTCATCACTACAGAACTCACTCGAGACGATATTAGATCTACAGTCTCGATAAATACACTTCCAACATCATCCATTAAACTCCAACCAATGGTAGTTGTGTTACACACACTTCTACCTCATCTACCTTTATAACTTATATTGGGAAAAACCCGAACAGGTAATCCAACAAATAGGTAGAACCAATAAATATATATATATACATATAAAATTACAAATACGCTCTCTCAAGATAGACACCATTCCAGAGCCTAGGTATTCACTCAACCTAATGCTCTCTATTCAGAGCCTAAGTATTCACTCAACCTAATGCTCTCTATTCAGAGCCTAAGTATTCACTCAACCTAATGCTCTGATACCAAGATGTCACGACCCGATTTCCACTCCCGGAAAATCGCGTCATGAATTAAGAAAGAAAGGGATAGAAGAAGAAAAGAAAGAAGAGAAGAAAGAAACAACACAAGAATCTCAACAGCGGAAACGAATAAATTATATTTATAACAAAATATTACATAGTATACATCAAATATCAGAGTTACACAGACATATACAACACATACTAGACAGTTATAAACACCTGTCTAGTTATTACAACTCAATACAAAACAGTACACTCAGAGGTACAAAACACAGCGGAAAACTATATATAACTACGCGGAAGCCTCCTGCTCCATATGCTCCTCCACAAATCGTCAAAGCCAATCCTGAATCCTAACCTGAATTCCCTTGGCTACTCATAAAAATTTGAGTACCCAAGAGTTAAAGAAAAACAGAAATAACTCCGGGTCAGACATGGGTCTGGTGTGAGTAACAGGTTAAAGTTGCTTAACTTTGAAAAACCTTTGAAAGAAAAGGTATCACGTAAGACTTCCCACACATAAACATGGAAAAGTTTTTACCTTACGCTAACCAAAACATTTGATAGGAAATCTGATGATATTATAATAGTGTCTAGGGTTTTCAAGTAAATAAGAAATAGCCGAAATTGTTACATCTATTAAATTCCAGCTACTAGCCACAAAAGTGGGTAATACAATCAAAACCGTTGGCACTTATTGGATTTTGGATTCCATACAATGGCAGGGCTACTGGGGTACCGCCCGTCACAGTACGTGGCCTAGATCACCGTACCGAGGAGCCACCCTAACTCCCCTGCAACACAAAGCCGGACCCATTCCTTACTGAACAGTTCCAAATAAGACAACCCCGACGGTTGTCATGATCAACCGTCCCACACAGCCGAAATATAAAGGGACCTCTAGACAGGGGTAAATCTTACTCTCAAGTGGGGGCTACCCACGAAGCTTTGCTGCACCTCCCCTGTTTTAGCCATTCCCGGTTGATGAGGCTTGAGGTTACGATTACCTTTATAGGACACATCACTTAGAATGCTCATCGTCCACCTGACGATGTTCTGAAAGCATTCAATCCATACAAGTTCGTTCCGGGTTCGAACGAAACCGAAGGCATTATCTCGTTACACTCGTATTGGAATCACCCTCAGAGTTAACGACAATAACCCTTGCACTCTAATCCACCATCTCGAATCTATAAGTACTATTCCGTCAAACTCATTACGGAATCACCCACAGAGTTATACTGACGTATAGCCCTTACACCTCGAGTCTTCACTCGCTCCACTTGGATTAACGACCTAACGTTATTTGGAATCGATGTGGTTTTCGGATATCCAAATATGGAAACCCGATCCCGGTCTCATCGAAATCCAAAGCGTGTCTTTTAGGTCCAAGTTGTTTTAAGTTTAAAATAATTCAATTCATTATCTAAATACAGATAGATAATTCACAACACCACAGATAATCAATCTTATCATTATCAACAGATAATCATATCATAATCAGATAATCTATATTATCATCCAGAAGCAACCAATGCATCCATATCACATCCACTACTCATCTCACAACTGAGATTACAAACCAAACCAATCAACCAATATCATTCATCAAACATAAGCAAATAATCTAATGATCACACCTTCTATAATTAATTTAAAATGAATTAAATTAATTACTCAATCTCTAATTAATTTAAAATGAATTAAATTAATTACTTCATCATTAAATTTCTACTTAACTTAACCATCCATTGATTTCAAATCAATTTATAAATCATCATTCAATTAATCATTACTGACTAACTATCTCTAATTACAATAAGTAATTAGCATTTAATATTAATCACACAAGTTAATTATATTAAACCCTACACATATATTAATCACCCTTGATTAATAATCATTCAGTAATTAACTACATTAATTACTCAATACAATAATTAATTATTCTTAATTAATTATCTAAATTAATCCCCTTGATTAATTTCAAAGTAATTTAAATCCAAATTACTTTTATATCAAATATCTTTAATTACATTCAGTAATTATTAATTAATTACTTCCTTAAGTAATTACAAATTTCATTAACTGCATAAAGTAATTATCTACAATCAACAATTGTTTAAATCAATTAACTTAATTAATTAATCTAAACAAATCATATTAACCTTAATTAATTACATTAAGTAATTAATTCACTAATTACTTTCATTAAGTAATTAAAACTTAAACAATTGATTATTAATTAATTAATCTAATTAATTATCAAAAATTAATCACATTAATTAAATGTTAAATAAATCTTAAGTTAATGACTTCATTAACATTTCATAATTACTTAATTAAGAAATTAACTTAAATTAATCATCATTAGTTATTAAGTAATTAATATTTAATTACCATTTAATTAATCTCTAATTATTAATTAACTAAGTGTTAATTAAAATCTTAATTATCATTAATCACTTGATTAAATAAATCTTAATCATAAATTAAAATTTAATTAACCATCCTTAATTATAGATTAATTAAACTAATTAATTAATCTCAAATTAAACTAATCATCATTAATTATTTAATTAAACATCCACATTATTAATTAATTAAATAATTAATATTTATCTTAATTACCTTAATAATTAATGAATCCAATCATTAATCTTTATTTATCCTTTAGATAAAACATTTATTATTTAAATTATGCATTTAAAAACAAAATGCTTTTAAATTTTTACTTTAAATTCCAATTAACATTCTTTTAAATTTCAAAACTCAATTTATCTAAAATAAGATTTTAAACAATACAACTTAATCTTATATGTTTACAAGAAACATATACTTAATTAATAAGTTGAAAAAAAAATTTAAATTTCAATTCAAATCAAATTCAAATCAATTTTAAAACATCTTTAAATTTCAAAATTTGAAATATAACTTCCATTCTCATTTTAGTTTTAAATACTTTAAACTCTTTCTACAATTTACACTTTCAATTCAATGTAAATCATTTAAAAGCAATTTAAATTCAAATCCTTATTTTAAAACTGAAGCTTAAAAATTTAAATCCAGATTTAAAAACTTAGTTTTGAATTCAATTTGAATTTTTAATTTTAAATACTTAATCCTTCCAATACAAATGCCAAAACACACAAGCAATCACACTTGAGAGTTTAAATTCAAATTTGAATTTGAAAACATAAATGGTCTCAAATTCTTAGACAAATCCAAATTTGAATTCATATTCAAATTTCAAACTAAACTCAGTTTAAATCCTACACCTGCAAATTTTAAACTTTATCTTAATACTTAAAACAGAAAACAGTCTTCTGTTTACTTTAAAACTTAAACTTTGAAATTTTGCAGAATTTTAAATTATTTTTAAAGAAACAGAATCCAAACTATTTGAATTCATACTTATTTGAATTCATATTCAAATTCAGGTTCTTAAAGCCTAAGTCCAAATTAAGCTTACATTTAAAACTTTCACTTTCAAAACTGTAAACAGTTTTCCTGTTTCTTTATATTTTTTTTTTTTTTAACCAACTTAAATCTTCTGCATTTAAATTATTACAAAAGAATTCAAATAATTTGAATTCATTTTTAGATTCAAGTTAAATTTTAATATCCAGATTCATATTTAAACTTTATTCTTAAAATTTCTAAGAACAGAACAGATTCTGTTAAATAAAACCCTGAACATATACACACTGAACTACTCTAAATGACTTCGAGTCATTTTCCTACTTCTTCGGGTTATTTCCTACTTCCCCCGTGACTAACCCGAGTCAAAAACCCTGCAACCCAACATATCACAAACCTGGAAACAGACCAACACCACCACTTCATACCTGTCAACACCGATATTTCACAACTACGGCCATCATCATCGACCAAACTCCGGTAGTAACTCCATCACTACACCATCCATCAATCCCCAAAATAGCATGGAACTCGATCAACCCTTGAGTTCATAGCACCCAAAACATTTTAACCCAGTAACTATGGTTCTTACTGCAATTCCCAAATACAAAACCCAAAATAGAATTTTAATCCACTTAATAATTTTTTTTTTACAAATCTTGGATAGTTACAGCATCTTCTGAAGCAAATTCAACCCAAACAAATGCCAATATCCCAGTGTTTGCCAAATATGTGTAATACTGTAATTTAAAACTGTCCTTCTTCTTTTTAAGATAAGGACAAACATAAGTTGTTCATATACTGCTAGATTTACACCATTTTAAAGTAAACAAAATTTGTTTAAAAATTTCATTTCAATTCAGCAAACAAGTTAAGGGAAATATTCAAGAATCATAAATCTGAAATTCTGAAAATCACATATGCACAGTCATAATTCTGTACACAAACACATACATGCAGGTACTCTCATATATATTTATTGATAATTTATTAAGCATGCTCAATTTACCTATTAAAACAGTTTATAAAAGTTTAGTTACTCACCTCTATTTGCAAAATGCAGAGCCTACTCAATATGCAGGGTCCAGAGTTTTGAAAATGTGAAATGCAGGCACTGTCTTGCTTTAAAAATTGAAATGCAGATCTTACTTTGATGAAGATTTGAACAGAGCTTCATTGATTTAACATGTATGCTTGAATGCTTTCAGGTTCTACATGATGCATGCAGGTCTTCAATCTTGAAATTGCAGAGCTTTTTGAAAATGAATGCAGGTTCTCTTGCTTTTCCAGATTTGAAAAGAAATGCAGATGAAATGCAGACTTGTTGAGTTTGAAAAGAGGAGCTACAGGCTTTAATGAAATGCAGATTTGAATTTTGAAGAATGCAGATTGTATATGGATGTGAGAATGTAATTTGGTTTCAGATTTTTGATTGTTTGATGCAGATTTGCAATTTTGAGAAAGAGGAGTTTTGAATGCAAAGTGTATGCAAGTTTGAAATATGCAGATTTGAATTTGGAAGATGCAGACTTGTATATGGTTTGTGAGAATGAGGTTTGGTTTTTCTTTTTATTTAGGAATGAGAAAAAAATGAATGAATATGAAGAAACAAGAATGATATGAATGTATTTTCAGAAAATGAAATAAAAGAAAATTAAAATAAAACATTGACACTTGTCATTTTAAAATGTGATAAGTCTACACATGTTAACTTTAAGTTTTAATATACATACACTTGTCTTCATAAATTAATAAACATGTTTGATTAAAGTTAAATAAGTATTAAGCTTTGTTAATTAAATCTTATACATAATTATGAATATAAATAAATTTCTAAAGAACAAAGCAAGTATTACTAATATAAATAAAATAATATACAAGTTTATCATTTGAAAAGAAACCTTTAAAACAAATTTATAAAAGAGCTTGTAACATAATTTAATATACAACTTGAATTAAAAATGAATTTGAAACTAATTAAACATTTGTCTCATTTTAAAATCATATAGTTATTTAATTAAATATTTTTGAAAAGCTCAAATCCAAAAAAATAAATCACCATTTCTATTTTCAAAACATTAAAAAGATGCTATACTAATTTAAATAAAAACAACTTGTCTATTTAAAATATATATAAATACATATACATTATTAAATAGAAAACAGATTTATTTACTCATTAAAAATAATTTCACAAATTAAATAATTAAATAAAGAAGATTATAGAATCAAATCAAATTTATTAACAAAATTATTAATTCAATATAAATTTAAACCCAGATTATTAAATTTACATTGTCCAAAATTCCGGGATATTACATACATCCTACGTATTTATCTAAATTGGTCATTAGCTATACCAATTTTCTTTTACTCACATTTATTTTGATTTCTATTCACTTACCCACGCTTATCAATCCACACGCCTTTAGTAAATCTTCATTCATTAATTAACTTAATATATTTCCAATACCAAATTTTACTTAAGAATTTACCATTTACTTTCTTAAGCTCAATATAATATTTTATAGAATGTTCTTAGCTTGATTTCCTCTTCATCGCCAAAGGTTTTATCCATTTTATTCAAATTTTAAATTTCAATTTTCAATTAAACTCAATTTATCTCCTAGATTTAAATATTAAATTCTATTAACCACATTTCAACCCATATTTACTTTCCTAGTTATTGTAATTAATTCCATCCGCTAATTTAATTAATCACTTCATTTTCAAATTTAATTTCAAATCTCAAATAAATGACTATTTCCAAACTTCTACTTCTTTTAGTTCCTTCGAACAAATTTTACAATTTCACTTCACTTTACACAATTTAAATTAAATTCTAATATTCAGTTTCAATTCTATTTACTTATGATTTAAACTAGTTTGTTCATTCACAATTTAATTCAAAATTAATAAATTTTATTCCAATGGCCATTTCATTTAGTCTAGTATAGTTAGACTTCTTCCTCAAATTAACTTTTATTTTAAGTTAATTCCGTTACATTTTAGTTTGATTCAAATTTCTAAATCCTATAAGTTTTTCAACTTATTTACATTCCATTAGCTAACCTCTTTTAGTTTACTTCATTCAATTGGATTTCTTTCTAACTTATTTTTTTTCATACTTACTTTAATTTAACTCTTCTTCAAGTAAAACTTTATTCTAATAAAATTCAATGTTTATAAGTTTCCTGTGACAACCCGCCATCCGTCTCCACAGAATGACGCATCATTAATAAGAAAGAAAGGGATAGAAAAGAGAAAGAAAAAGAAGAAAGAAGAAACAACACATTAGAATCTAAACAACGGAACGAATAAATTATATTAATAACATAAAATATTACATAGTTTACAACCACTATCAGAGTACAAAGATAATACAACACATACTAGACAGTTATAAACACCTGTCTAGTTATTACAACTCAATACAACTTAAAGACAACACAGAGATACAAACACAGCTGAAACTATATATCTAACGCAGAAGCCTCCTGCTCCATTGCTTCTCCAATATTCGTCAAAGCTAACCTGAATCCCTTGAATACTCGTAAAAATTTGAGTACCCAAGAGTTTATGAAAAACAAAAATAAACTCCGGGTCAGACATGGGTCTAGTGTGAGTAACAGGTTAAAGTTGCTTAACTTTGGAAAACCTTTTTAAAAGAAAGGTATCACGCAAGACTTCCTACACATAAACATGGAAAAGTTTTTACCTTACGTTAACCAAAACATTTGATAGGAAATCTAGTGATATTATAATAGGTCTAGGGTTTTCAAGCAAATATGAAATAGCCGAAATTGTTACATTATTTAATTCCCGCTACTAGCCACAAAAGTGGGTAATACAATCAAAACCGTTGGCACTTATTGGATTTTGGATTCCATCAATGGCAGGGCTACTGGGGTACCACCCGTCACAGTATGTGGCCTAGATCAACGTACCGAGGAGTATGCCCGCTCCCCTGCAACACAAAGCCGGAACCATTCCTTAATAAATAGTTTCCAACAAGACAACCCAGCGGTTGGTGCGCAATTCCAACCGCCCACACAGCCGAATAAAAAGGGACCTCTATACAGGGGAAAATATTGCCCTAAAAAGGGCATGACCCACCTAGCCTTGCTGCACCTCCCCTGTTTTAGCCATTCCCAGTTGATGAGGCTTGAGGCTACGATTACCTTTATAGGACACATTATCTTAGAATGCTCATCGTCCACCTGGCGTTGTTCTGAAAGCATTCAATCCATACAAGTTCGTTCCGGGTTCGAACGAAAGCGAAGGCATTATCTCGTTACACTCGTTTTGGAATCACCCTCAGAGTTAACGACGATAACCCTTGCACTCTGATTCACCATCTCGAGCCTGAAAGTACTACCCGTCAAACTCATCACGGAATCACCCTCAGAGTTATACTGACGAATAGTCCTTACACCTCGAGTCTTCACTCTTCACATAAAATTCACGACCTATCGTTAATTTGGATCGATGTGGTTTACGGATACCCAAATATGGAAACCCAATCCCGGTCTCATCGAAATCCAAAGCGTGTCTTTTAGGTCCAATTTGTTTTAGAGTTTAAAACAATACAACTTAATTATCTATATACACACACATAGATAAATCACATCACAATAGATATTTTTCATTATCATAACCACAGATAATCCACATTATCATTATCAAAAGATATCCATATCATCATCACAATGCGACCAATGCATCCATATCACTCAGCATTACTAATCTCATAGCTAAGATTCCAAACCATTCAAGGCAACCAATATCATCCATTTATAAGCAATGATCTATAATCACATTATCTATAATTAATTTAAAATGAATTAAATTAATTACTTCATCTTTAATTAATTTAAAATGATTTAAATTAGTTACTACATTAATATAAATCTTGCTTACATAACCATTAATTAATCACAAATTAATTAATGAACTAACCTCTAATTTATCATCTTAATCAACCCTGATTAAATATACTTCAATTAATTTCACAAAATTAATTACCCTAAACTAAATACAGTAATTAACCTTTAATTACTTCATTAATTAATTAACTATAATTAATTACATTAAACCTTAATTAATTACAATTAATTAATTACACTTAATCACTTATTATTAATTAATCTTAATTAATCAATCTTAATTACATCATTAATTAAATTAATTAATGATCCTTAATTATATTTAATTAATTATCTTATTTAAATTAATTGCATTAAGTAATTAATCTCAATTAAACCATATTTATTAATCACCTTTGATTAATTACAATCTGTAATTAACTACCCCTAATTACTTATTAAATTAATTACTCCTTAATTAATTTCTTTAATTAATCCCTTGATTAATTATACAAAATAATTTAATCCAAATTACTTTCGCAATCCCAACATCATCCATTAATTATGTCCAGTAATTATTTCTAATTACTTCACTAAATAATTTTACTTCATTAATTACATCAAGTAATTATTACCAAATCTAATTAATTAAACTTAATTAATTAATTCAAACCAATCTCAATAAATTCCATTAATTACGTTATGTAATTAATATCTTAATTACTTCCATTTGGTAATTAAACTTAAATAATTTTTACAATTGATATTAATTAATTAATTAATCTAATTAATTATTTAAAATTAATCATATTCATTATTTACTAAATAATTCTCAGTTAATGACCTTCATTAACTATTTATCATTCTTTAATTCCTTTTCTTTAATTACTTCTGAATCAATCTCTAATTTTAAATTAATCCAAATAATTAATTATAAATTAAATAAATAGTCATTCCTTAATTATCTTATTTATTTAATTATCTTATCACCTTAATAATTTCTAAGATAATCCATTTCTTATTAATAATTTTATTAATGTTAAAGTGTACTTAGAGCATTGCATTTTAAATTTAAATTCAAAATCCATTGTAAATCTAAAATTCAAAATGATATTTATTTAAGCATTAACCAAATTTAAATTCCATTTATAACCCTTTAAAATAAATGTAAATAACATTTATTACTTTCATTTAAAACTTATACAAGATAAGCCTTAATTTACTTAATTTAATTTAGAATTAAGTTTAAATACATACTATTTAAATTGCAAATTCAAGTTAACAAATCATTCAACTTCATTTATAAACCTTTTATAATGACTTCACTCAAAAGGAAAATAAAATTTAAATATTTGTTTGAAAACAAATTTACCTCTAACAAACAATTTAAATTTAAACTTGTTTGAAAACATTCAAAATTCTAAAACTTATTCAAATATCCAGATTTAAATTCAAGACACAAGAGCCCATTCTATATTTAAATCATTTGATTTAAACTTGCATTAAACTTTTCATTTAAACCTTGATTTTTAAAACTCTTTATTTAAAATACAAATTCAATTTTTAAAAACCTGAAGATTCAAAGGTCTTATGAAAATCTGAAATTAAAATTTAAATTCAAACTGCTATTTTAACTCAGGTTTCACATTTTCAAAACGAAATTCAATTTCCAGAAAACTGTCAGGTTTTCTCTTTTTTTTTTAACTGAAAACTCCTTTCAAAATTTTAAAAACTTATAAGATTTCAAAATCATTTAAAACTATAATACATATTGCAGATTTAAACTTGTTTAAATCTTATCACAACAACTTGAAATTGATTTTAATTTTGATTTAGGTTCAAAACTACAGACAATTTTGCAGAGAAACTATAATACTTCAAACACCCGAGCTAACCTAAAAATACTTCAAGTCATTAGACCCATCACTTCGAGAAAAGCACAACAACACTCGAGTAATACTCGAGTTCAAAAATACTTCAATACCCAGAAAAACATCAGACCAAAAAAATGCATGGTGCACGTGCACCGTCCCTCCGGCCAACATCATCCTTCTCCGGTGACTTCCAAACATCAACGATCATCCTCACAGTCCCATACGATCATCACCTCGCTCCTATTCAACTCAAATTAGAATTTGAGTTTAATATTCCAAAACCTGGAAACAGAAAGCCAAAACCAGCCCCAAACCTGTCATCTCTTCAACACCCATCCTCCGACCACCAGAGATCTTCCACCACCGGCCACAGACTCACCTACGTCCAAACTATCAACCCCTAAAACCCCATTCAACTCGATCATACCTACATGTAGTTCAGACTCAAATAAGAGGCCTAGTTTAAACTAGGGCTACTGGCAAAATCTCATCACCGCAGCAACCATGTTGAACTACAACGCCACCCAATATTTTTCTCGGCATCACTGACTATTCCTCCACCTACGAGAAGAACCTCGACACTTCAAATTGCCAAGATCACCCAAAAAACAATTATCCCCCTTTTTAGTTCAACATAGAACTACACCCAAGCCCCTTAACTAAAAATACTGATTTTTATTCTAAAAATCATGTATTGATCTTGGTATTCAATTCATATTACTGAATTTATTATTTATTCAATATGAATTTTTACATATTTAAAACTTGACCAGTCAATTTTTAGTATACAGAGATAATAAAAGTTATTTAACTTAACTAAAATCCTAAACTAAAGTTTAAGGATTAAACAAACAAGTTTGATTCAATCTAAAGTTTAAACAGAGGCACCACCTATAGATTTTGAATTTAAATCAAAACCTGAATTTAAGATCTCTAAAACAGAAAGTACTCTGGAAATCAAAAGCATACAATACACCCATTATAGTCACAGCAGATTTCATTCATATATGCATACAATACATTTTTACCATAGAAATTTAACATGCAACCTTATTTTTAAGTTTAATCTTTAAGAAATAGAAATTTTTCTCACCTGTTTAAATATGAGCAGAGCCACTATTTTTGGTTTGAAAAGCTTGAAAAACTCTGAATTCTTTTAACAACTTGAATTGCTTTGAAGACTTGAATTACTGATGCTTAAAACTTGATTTAAAACTGCATGCATGCTATGGAGACTTTGCACAGAAAAGTTGGAATCCCTACTACTGTGATTCCCCGATTTTAAGAAATGGAGGTCTTTTGAAAATCCCAGATTTATATGTTTTGATTACATGAATTTGATTTTTTTTCTTGAGATAGTGACAGGTTTGCTTGCATGTTAGAAAATGTGCAGGTTTGGATGTTGCAAAAATTGCTTCAGGTTAATGTATTTGAAAGGCTATGGGTTTATATTTGATTTGCAAAATAAATTTCAGGTTTACTTGCATTTCTGTTTGAAGATGGTTTTAGGTTTTGAAGGGAAATTTATAGATTTTTTTGTTTTGAACAGATTATTGATTTCAGATTTGGTAGCGGTAGATTTTCTTAAGGTTTTGAAAAAGAAGAATAGAAAAGAATATGAAATGAGAAGAGATGTGTTAATATAAGTAAATTTTTGATTTAATAAAAGAAAAAAAATGAAAAAGATAAATTAGGACACATGTCCCTAAATATAACATTTGTCATATTAGTATATTAATTACTTAACACATGTTCTTTTAATTTGTAAAAAGCTCACATTTGTCTTAAATGCTACTTAGTTATAATTAGGTTAATTTGTATTTTAATTAGAAGTTAATATAAGACAAATATAAATCTTTATTTAATTAATTAGTTATTAGGTACTTATTTACATGTAGATAATTTTAAATTGAATAAATCCAATTTTAGTTTATAAAAATAAAGTTTATGCAAATATCTTAAAATCAAAACAAATTAAAAATATTTGTACTTTAAATTTCAAAGCTTTGAATTCGAGTTCAAATTAAATTTTGAAATCAAGTTATACATATACATATACATATATATATATAACTACACAAATCAAATTTTGAAAAACAATTATTTTTATATAAAAAATCTATTTGTTAAAACAATGTATTATTATATTTTAAAAATAACAACATTTGATAACCATAAATAACTTATTAAAAGAAATTGTTTCTTTATTAATAAATTATTTATTTTATCCAATTTTATTTTTAAGAAATCAAAATAAACCTTATTCTTATTTATTCAAATTTAAACTTGAGTTAAACATATTTTAAATCATTTCAATATTTATCTTCTGTATTTAAAATCATATTATTATTTAGTATATACCTTTAAAAACTTAATATCAAATAAATTATTTTAAACAAATTAAATTTTTATCTTAACTATTTAAAAACCCTATTTTATTTATTAACTAACCTTTTAAAAGTTTAACTTTTAAATAAAATCGAAATTCTCAATTTTACTAAAGATATATATTTTTATAGAAAACGGGATTTATTTATTTATTAAATTAAAACAAGATCTATTTACAATATATATATTCTATATATATTATAAATATAAAACAATTATTTAGATTTAAAAGAATAAAATCTATCAATTAACTATTTATTTTAATTGAATTATTAAATTAATTCAAATCTTATTACAAAGGTTATCAATTCAATTTAATTTTTATTTCAGATTATTAAATTGATATTGCTTTAAAATTCCGGGTTATCACATTCCTCCCCCCTTAAAAGAATTTCGTCCTCGAAATTTAAAACAAAGGTAATTTAATAATCTATTTAAAGATTTAATTTTAAAACATAAGCATATACCAATGATATGCTAAAAACCATAGCAATCAATTCACCCAATCAATCAAACCTATCTATCCAAATAAAATTCTGGATAGAGTTTCCTCGATTTTTCACGGTAAAAATATCGGGATACTCGCTTTATAGATTCCAAACAATTAATACAATTAAGCTACAGAGCTCCTATTCGTCTAGATCTGCAAAATTAGACAGCATATAAGACTACAGACGAGTCTGATTCAACAACCAACCCCTATAACTGCTGGTTCTAAAACCAAAGATAGACCATACACGTACTCCCTCTGAGATACGTGAAACATACTAAATCCCAATTATCCAATCTGGCAATTCAATCCTGAAAACCAAATATTGATTCAACCCAAACACAGAAAAGATCCAAACATCTCGAAGTTAGCTTTTCAGCCTTACCCCATCTTATAGTTCCTTTGATCGGAGAAAACTTAACCAAAACAAAACTCCGACTCCAGAATCCAAATTCCTTCGTTTATTATCCAAAAAATGTCTTCAGACGATCCTGGGCTGCCAACATCCAAACTGATCAGCTTAACCCTTGCTGATCCCTCTAGAAACAAACTAGACTAAAAACAACCCAACCCAGTGATCTCCTCAAGATCAACCAAAACCAAAAACACAACTCTACTCAATAACCAGCAGAAGACAACAAACTTCTCCTAATCCGGAAAAAGAAAATCAGAAAAAAACTTCCAAACTGCTTCCGCTGCACAATTCTGATCCGAAGTAGAAGAAAATGCTCATGATGAACACAAGCACAAACTGGACATCACTTTCCAGAAATATAGTTCAACATATCCATAAAGAAAACTCAGAAATTGCTCCAAAACCTGAGTTACTTCATCAAACTCTATCTCTAGGAATAATCCTTCAACTAAACCGAACCACCAGTTCCACTCCTGGAATACTAGTCGATAAGAAAGTTCAATCTCCAGATGCGAACAAACCTCTGACTTCCCAGAAGACATCCAAAAAAAATCTATGACAATCCAAGAGAACACTTAACTATCGCAAGTCACTTTTGCGATCAACCCAGACCATTTTTCCAAAGAAACCCGTCCTCTCTTTACCCAACAGAACAGCTTCCACTGGTCTAGCCAATCCATTGAAGAAACGGATCCACTCTGCTGCTTCTGAATTCCACCTCCAGAAAAACTACTCAGCTAAGACCTCCCTATCGGCACACAGAACACTCCGAGCTACATTGCTGACATCGATGCCAAACTTCCTAATCCAAAGTTCTTCAAGAAACTCAGACTTCAAAGCTAACCATAACATTTTGCTGAACTCAGTCATAACACCGAAGCAAATCTATTTCCTTAAATTTGTTCCAAAGAAAACATCTTCGGAAACATCCATAATCACCGCGTCTCATCACGCAGTTACACTTCCTGAGTGATCACGATACCATCACTTACTTCTGCCCAAACGACAGATCCAAACTCTACTAACCAAATTCTGCACTTCAAAGATGACTCCGAACCTTTACAGGTTTCCTTCAGAGATCAATGAAATACTTATATCCAGCTGCAAAGCTCACTCGAGACAGTATTAGGTCTATAGTCTCGACAGATACACATCCAACCTCAAACATCAGACTCCAACCAATGGTAGTAATCGTGTTACACACACCACTACCTTATCTACCTTTATAACCTATATTGGAAAACCTGAACGGGTAACCCAACAGATAGGTAGAAATAGATAAATATATATAAATATATATAAAATTACAAATACGCTCTCTTAAGATAGACACCACTCTAGAACCTAGGTATTCACTCAACCTAATGCCCTGATACCACTGTGACGACCCGCCGTCCATCTCCACAGAATGACACATCATTAACAAGAAAGAAAGAGATAGATAAGAGAAAGAAAGAGAAGAAAGAAGAAACAACACATCAGAATCTAAACAGCGGAACGAATAAATTATATTAATAACATAAAATATTACATAGTTTACAACTACTATCAGAGTACACAGATAATACAACACATACTAGACAGTTATAAACACCTGTCTAGTTATTACAACTCAATACAACTTAAAGACAACACATAGATACAAACACATCGGAAACTATATATCTAACGCAGAAGCGTCCTGCTCCATTGCTTCTCCAATATTCGTCAATGCTAACCTGAATCCCTTGGCTACTCGTAAAAATTTGAGTACCCAAGAGTTTATGAAAAACAAAAATAAACTCCGGGTCAGGCATGGGTCTGGTGTGAGTAACAGGTTAAGCCTTAACTTGGAAAACCTTTTTAAAAGAAAGGTATCATGTAAGACTTCCCACACATAAACATGGAATTTTTTTTACCCTACGCTAACCAAAACATTTGATAGGAAATCCAATGATATTATAATAGGTCTAGGGTTTTCAAGTAAATATGAAATAGAAGAAATTGTTACATTATTAAATTCCAGCTACTAGCCAAAAAAGTGGGTAATACACTTAAAACCGTTGGCACTTATTGGATTTTGTATTCCATCAATGGCAGGGCTACTAGGGTACCGCCCGTCACAGTACGTGGCCTAGATCAACGTACGGAGGAGTATGCCCGCTCCCCTGCAACGCAAAGCCGGAACCATTCCTTACTGAATAGTTCCGAACAATACAACCTCGTAGTTGATGCGCAATTCCAACCGCCCACACAGCCGAATAAAAAGTGACCTCTATACAGGGGAAAATCTTGTCCTGAAATGGGCATGACCCACCTAGCCTTGTTGCACCTCCCCTGTTTTAGCCATTCCCGGTTGATGAGGCTTGAGGCTACGATTACCTTTACAGGACACATTATCTTAGAATGCTCATTGTCCACCTGACGATGTTCTAAAAGCATTCAATCCATACAAGTTCGTTCCAGGATCGAGCGAAACCGAAGGCATTATCTCGTTACACTCGTTTTGGAATCACCCGCAGAGTTAACGACGATAACCCTTGCACTCTGATTCACCATCTCGAGCCTGAAAGTACTACCCGTCAAACTCATCACAGAATCACCCTCAGAGTTATACTGACGAATTGTCCTTACACCTTGAGTCTTCACTCTTCACATAAAATTCACGACCTATCGTTAATTTGGATCAATGTGGTTTTTGGATATCCAAATTTGAAACCCGATCCTGGTCTCATCGAAATCCAAAGCGTGTCTTTTAGGTCCAAGTTGTTTTAGAGTTTAAAACGATACAACTTAATTATCTATATACACACAGATAGATAATTTACATCACAATAGATAATTATCATTATCATAACCACAGATAATCCACATTATCATTATCAAAAGATATCCATATCATCATCACAATGCAACCAATGCATCCATATCACTCAACATTACTAATCTCATAGCTAAGATTCCAAACCATTCAAGGCAACCAATATCATCCATTTATAAGCAATGATCTATAATCACATTATCTATAATTAAATTAAAATGAATTAAATTAATTACACCATCTTTAATTAATTTAAAATGATTTAAATTAATTACTACATTAATATAAACCTTGCTTACATAACCATTATCACAAATTAATTAATTAACTAATCTCTAATTTATCATCTTAATCTACCCTGATTAAATATACTTCAATTAATTTCACAAAATTAATTACCCTAAACCAAATAAAGTAATTAACCTTTAATTACTTCATTAATTAATTAACTATAATTAATTACATTAAACCTTAATTAATTACAATTAATTAATTACATTTAATCACTGATTATTGATTAATTAATCTTAATTAATCAATCTTAATTACATTGTTAATTAAATTAATTAATGATCCTTAATTATATTTAATTAATTATCTTATTTAAATTAATTACATTAAGTAATTAATCTCAATTAAACCATATTTATTAATCACCTTTGATTAATTTCAATGAGTAATTAACTACCATTAATTACTTATTAAATTAATTATTCCTTAATTAATTTCTTTAATTAATCCCTTGATTAATTATACAAAATAATTTAATCCAAATTACTTTCACAATCCCAACATCATTCATTAATTATGTCCATGAATTTCAATGAGTAATTAACTACCCTTAATTACTTATTAAATTAATTACTCCTTAATTAATTTCTTTAATTAATCCCTTGATTAATTATACAAAATAATTTAATCCAAATTACTTTCACAATCCCAACATCATTCATTAATTACGTCCAGTAATTATTTCTAATTACTTCACTAAGTAATTTTACTTCATTAATTACACCAAATAATTATTATCAAATCTATTTAATTAAATTTAATTAATTAATTTAAACCAATCTCAATAAATTCCATTAATTACATTAAGTAATTAATGTTTTACTTACTTCCGTTTAGTAATTAAAGTTAAATAATTTTTACAATTGATATTAATTAATTAATTAATCTAATTAATTATTTAAAATTAATCATATTAATTATTTACTAAATAATTCTGAGTTAATGACCTTCATTAACTACTTATCATTCTTTAATTCCTTTTTCTTAATTACTTCTTAATCAATCTCTAATTTTAAATTAATCCAAATTATTAATTATAAATTAAATAAATAGTCATTCCTTAATTATCTTATCTTATTTATTTAATTATCTTATCACCTTAATAATTTCTAAGATAATCCATTTCTTATTAATAATTTTATTAATATTAAAGTGTACTTAGAACATTGCATTTTAAATTTAAATTCAAATTCCATTTTAAATCTAAAATTCAAAATGATATTTTTTTAAGCATTAACCAAATTTAAATTCCATTTGTAACCCTTTAAAATAAATGTAAATAACATTTATTACTTTCATTTAAAACTTATACAAGATAAGCCTTAATTTACTTAATTTAATTTAGAATTAAGTTCTAAGTACATACTATTTAAATTGCAAATTCAAGTTAACAAATCATTTAACTTTTTTGTAAACCTTTTATAATGACTTCATTCAAAAGGAAAATCAAATTTAAATATTTGTTTGAAAACAAATTTACCTCTAACAAACAATTTAAATTTAAACTTGTTTGAAAACATCCAAAATTCTGAAACTTATTCAAATATCCAGATTTAAATTCAAGACACAAGAGCCCATTCTTTATTTAAATCATTTGATTTAAACTTGCATTAAACTTTTGATTTAAACCTTGATTTTTAAAACACTTTATTGAAAATACAAATTCAATTTTTAAAAACCTGAAGATTCAAAGGTCTTATGAAAAACTGAACTTAATATTTAAATTCAAACTGCTGTTTTAAATCAGGTTTCACATTTTCAAAATGAAATTCAATTTCCAGAAAACTGTCAGGTTTTCTCTTTTTTTCTTGAACTGAAAACTCCTTTCAAAATTTTGAAAACTTATAAGATTTCAAAATCATTTAAAACTATAATACATGCTGCAGATTTAAACTTGTTTAAATCTTATCACTACAACTTGAAATTCATTTAAATTTTGATTTAGATTCAAAACTACAGACAGTTTTGCAGAAAAACTGTAATACTTCAAACATCCGAGCTAACCTAAAAATACTTCGAGTCATTAGACCCATCACTTCGAGCAAAGCACAGCAACACTCGAGTAATACTCGAGTTCAAAAATACTTCAGTACCCAGAAAAACATCAGACCAAAAAATGCACAGTGCACGTGCACCGTCCCTCTAGCCATCATCATCCTTCTTCGGTGACATCGAAACATCAACGATCATCCTCATAGTCCCATACGATCATCACCTCGCTCATATTCAACTCGAATTTGAATTCGAGTTTAATATTCCAAAACCTGGAAACGGAAAGCCAAAACCAGTCCCAAACCTGTCATCTCTTCAACATCAATCCTCCGACCACCGGAGATCTTCCACCACCGGCCACAGACTCACCTACGACTAAACTATCAATCCCTAAAACCCCGTCAACTCGATCATACCTACAGGTAGTTCTGACTCAAACAAGAGGCCTAGTTTATACTTGGGCTACTGGCAAAATCTCATCACCGCAGCCACCACGGTGCACTGCAACGCCACCCAATATTTTTCCCGGCATCACTGACTATTCCTTCACCTACCAGAAGAACCTCGATACTTCAAATTGCCGAGATCAACCAAAAATCAAATATCCCCCTTTTTAGTTCAATATAGAACTGCACCCAAACCCCTTAACTAAAAATACTGATTTTTATTCTAAAAATCATGTTTTGATCTTGGTATTCAATTCATATTACTAAATTTATAAATTATTCAATATGAATTTTTACATATTTAAAACTTTATCAGTCAATTTTTAGTTTACAGAAATAATAGAAGTTATTTAACTTAACTAAAATCTTAAACTAAAGTTTAAGGATTAAACAAACAAGTTTGATTCAATCTACAGTTTAAACAGAGGCACCATCTATAGATTTTGAATTTAAATCAATACCCGAATTTATGATCTCTAAAACAGAGAGTACTTTGGAAATCACAAGCATACAATACACCCATTATAGTCACAGCAGATTTCATTCATATATGCATACAATACATTTTTACCACAGAAATTTAACATGCAACCTTATTTATAAGTTTAATCTTTAAGAAATAGAAATGTTACTCACCTGTTTAAATATGAGCAGAACCTCTATTTTTGGTTTGAAAAGCTTGAAAAACTCTGAATTCTTTTAACAATTTGAATTGCTTTGAAGACTTGAATTACTGATGCTTAAAACTTGATTTAAAACTGCATGCATGCTATGGAGACTTTGCACAGAAAATTTGGAATCCCTACTACTGTGATTCCCCAATTTTAAGAAATGGAGGTCTTTTGAAAATCCCAGATTTGTATGTTTTGATTACATGCATTTGATTTTTTTTCTGGAGATAGTGGCAGGTTTGCATGCATGTTAGAAAATGTGCAGGTTTGGATGTTACAAAAATTACTTCAGGTTAATGTATTTGAAAGGCTACGGGTTTATATTTGATTTGCAAAATAAATTTCAGGTTTACTTGCATTTCAGTTTGAAGATGGTTTTGGGTTTTGTAGGGAAATTTACAATTTTTTTTGTTTTGAACGGATTTTTGATTTCAGATTTGTTAGCTGAAGATTTTCTTAAGGTTTTGGAAAAAGGAGAATAGAAAAGAATATGAAATGAGAAGAGATGTGTTAATATAAGTAAATTTTTGATTTAATAAAAGAAAAAAAAATGAAAAAGATAAATTAGGACACTTGTCCCTAAATATAACATTTGTCATATTAGTATATTAATTACTTAACACATGTTCTTTTAATTTGTAAAAAGCTCACGTTTGTCTTAAATGCTACTTAGTTATAATTAGGTTAATTTGTATTTTAATTAGATGTTAATATAAGATAAATGTAAATCTTTGTTTAATTAATTAGTTATTAGGTACTTATTTACATGTAGATAATTTTAAATTGAATAAATCCAATTTTAGTTTATAAAAATAAAGTTTATGCAAATATCTTAAAATCAAAACAAATTAAAAATATTTATGCTTTAAATTTCAAAGATTTGAATTCAAGTTCAAATTAAATTTTGAAATCAAGTTATATATATACACATATATAACTACACAAATCAAATTTTGAAAAATATTTATTTTTATAAAAAATCTATTTGTTAAAACAATGTATTATTATATTTTAAAAATAACAACATTTGATAAGCATAAATAACTTATTAAAAGAAATTGTTTCTTTATTAATAAATGATTTATTTTATCCAATTATATTTTTAAGAAATCAAAATAAACCTTATTCTTATTTATTAAATTTAAACTTGAGTTAAACATATTTTAAATCATTTCAATATTTATCTTCTGTATTTGAAATCATATTGTTATTTATTATATACCTTTAAAAACTTAATATCAAATAAATTATTTTAAACAAATTAAGTTTTTATCTTAACTATTTAAAAACCCTATTTTATTTATTAATTAACCTTTTAAAAGTTTAACTTTTAAATAAAATCAAAATTCTCAATTTTACTAAAGATATACATTTTTATAGAAAACCGGATTTATTTATTTATTAAATTAAAACAAGATCTATTTACAATATATACATATTCTATATATATTATAAATATAAAACAATTATTTAGATTTAAAAGATAAAATCTATCAATTAACTATTTATTTTAATTGGATTATTAAATGAATTCAAATCTTATTACAAAGATTATCAATTCAATTTAATTTTTATTTCAGATTATTAAATTGATATTGCTTTAAAATTCCGGGTTATCACATTTCGAAACTCATTTGTATTCCATAAACATTTTTAATTAGCTTCCAGAGTCTTTTAAACAATCAATTAAGTATTTCAAATAATTTTTGAAATCAATTATATCCAAAATCCTTTGATATAACAAATCATCTCTTGGCATTTTAAAACCAAAACCAACTTTTTAAAACTCCAACTGAAAACATTCAGGTAGCAATTCCTTTATTGAAACTCGAAAATGAACATCGATATTGCTGTAGCGATCGTCGAAATTATTTTCCAGTGATCATAGTGAGTTTAGTGCTTTTACTCTTTCGCAAAAAACATTTCAAATATTTTTAAATTCCAAATCTCAGCGGATCTCATATCGAATTCAAAAATATTTTCGAATAATATTACTATTACTCCTCTAAAACCTTTTAAAAAATCATTTTCAGACCCAAAGGAAATTAATTTTTTTTCCAAATTTTGAATTCAAAATCCTTTCAATCTATATTCAAATATTACTTTGGAATTTTATTCTACTTCGATTATAATCACATTTATAATTCACATTTATAAATTTTCATTTTGTTATATGAATTTATTTCCTTAAACTTTAGTTATTATCTTAATTTCTTATTTAATTCCTATAAAACAATGACAATAATTTAATATTATCATTTCCTAACAACTAAGCAACCATATATACTTATAATAATTTACGGAAAACTATATCTTTTATATATAAAAATAATTTGGTCAAAATTATTTCATTTACCCTATTTAAACAATGTCATGTTGAATTGTCCTGTACAAATGTTTAGAGATCCTTATCAATAACGTTAATTACTTGCATCGACCAGAATCCATAAGCCACTTAACAAACCAATCAAACAATATAAAACTATTTTATATTCACTAACACGTATGTGCTCATATCTATTAATACACTCAAACTCATTCTAGGGTGTTACTGACCCTATCTCTAATGAGTAATCCCCACCAGAGCCAAGGTTCTCGCTTAACCTCCTGCTTTGATACCAAGTGAAACGACCCGCATTTCTGTACCCCTTTGAGTCTGTAATATTCTCCATCGGTACAACACAAATTGGATGGAAACACGAACCATTAGGGTTAAAGAAGAAAGAAGTAGAAGAAGAAAGTAGAAAACAACATAAGAATCTCACAATCGCAGCAAAACAAAATATAATATATAACAACAGATTTTATACAAAAGAATATGTAACTATTTAATACTTACAATCATCAGAGTGCAAACAATCAATAACACAATATAGGACAGTTATAACAACTTGTCCTCACAAAAGCTAAAAACAATGCAGCATGTTATACATAGCGGAATATAAGTCAAATACGTGTGATACGTCTCGCCATCCAGCTCGTCTCCTAAGCTCCACAGCATCCTATCCTGAATCTGTAATATTCGGTCTGACCCGAGCATTATAATAAAATAACACCTGAGTCAGTCTGGAAAACCAACGTGAGAAAATTACATTCAATTGGATTATTTAAAGTTTTCAAAAATCCTTTTAAATCAAAGGTATCTCGTAAGACCACGCCACAAATAAACATGTCGGGTTTTTACCTTACGATAACCAAAACAATTTTTTATCAATTCGTCTGATATTATAATAGTGTTCACAGAAAGTAAAATAGAATCTAGCTGAAATGCTTACATCTCACGTTCTAGCATAGTTGGGCACAATCCAAACGTACAGGCGTTTATTGGAGATTGGATTCCATACAATGGCAGGGCTATTAGGGTACCTCCCGTCATGGTACCTAGTCTAGATCAGCGTACCGAGGACCACTCCCGATCTCCTGCAACATAAGACCGGAGCTACCCCTTGCTGGATAGTTCGAATAAGATCACCCCACGGTTAGGATCAACAACCGCCCACTAAGCCAAGATCAAAAAGGGACATCTAGACAGGGATGACCTTACCCTACTTGGGTCCTACCCACTTAGCCTTGTTGCACCTCCCCTGTTTTAGCCATTCCCAGTTGATGAGGCTTGAGGCTATGAGTTACCTTTTTAGAACACATTTCACTTAGAAAACTCATCGTCCTCATGACGATGTTCTTATAGCATTCGTCCGTACAAGTTTCCCTGGGTTTGGACAAACTAAATCAATGTATTCATCATCTTCACGGTCTTCATTTGCTACGATCAAATCGGATCGAAGTGGTTTTCAGATAATTGAACCCGATCCCGGTCTCTTCAAAACGATCAGCGCATTGGCCAATATCGATAGTCGGTTATTTAACTATTAAATTCACAATCATTCAACCCATTATTTTATTTCCATTGAAAAGCACCAAGTATTATTAAATTTAGAGTTCAAATAAATTAAATCACTTTATCCAAAAATATATACTTAAAGCGTTTAAAATAAAACCACTTAATCACATTATTCGAAATAATAATTAAGAAATCGTATGAAAATTTCCAAGTAAAACTCTTGCCAAAATTACTTTAAAATTAATGTCATTTTATAAAATATTAACAATTCACCTTTAAATAATAGTACTAATCTAGCCATTAAAAATAATTAATACTATAATGAACTTAAATAAATATTTACTTTAATAACTTAAAACAACTAAATAAAAAAAAATTCTAAAACATTCTTCCAAAACCACTTTTAAAACTTCTAATTTATACTCAAAAATATCCTTTGAAATTATTCTTGGATTTTTAGGAAAATATACTTTATAATCCGTCTGATCATTTACAAATCCTTTTTGATTTATCCCAATTTAATTTGCGTCCCAATCCCGCAAATTTTATTTTCCATACCTTTAAAAAATAAAACTCTCTTTTATTTTTAAAATGATTTACTCATTCCTTTAAATTTCCACCGTGAATTTAAAATCTCAAACATCCAACGATATTTCTTTCACTTTATTTATAAACCCTGTTTATAAATTCCATAATCTCATTCTTTGTTAATTACTGTTTCCAAAACACTTAATTGATTTTCACATTGATTTCCTTATTAAATTTCCTTTAAAATTTTATTTCATGATTTATCCAAATTTATTCCAAAATCCCTTAATTCCAGTTTTACTCCTTTTATTATGATTTAAAACCTTATTAAATCTGAAATATCAATTTCATACTCTTTTTCAAAATTTTCCTTTTTTCCCAACTTATTTAAAACTTAAATTTTAAAATAAACCCTTTGTAATTAAAATCAATATTTGATGCAGCTCAGACCTGGGTCAACGAATTGCAAGATAGTGGCATGAGTCGTCTACGACCTAAGGGGAAGCTGCGAGTTAATGAGGAAGTTTTAAGTCGTCTACGACCTAACAAAGCTTGGAGGAAAGAGCTACGGCTTAACAAGAATGAAGAGAAGAAGTTACGACTTAACAGGAGTTTGAGGTGTTCGAGTGTGATGAGTGGTACACGACACAACGAATCATCCATAAGTCGTCTACGACTTAACATGAAGCAGGGGAAAGTTCCAGCTATTAAAGGCCTTGAGTCGGAGGAAGGGCACTACCTAGTTAAGTCGTTTGGAGTTGAGTCGTTCGGGGATAAGTTGTGGGAAGATATTGATATGTCACGAGCTATGACTCATGATAAGTCGTATGGAGTTTCTGAAGGCATTCCTTAAGTCGTCTCCGACTTAAGCTAAGTCGTAAGTCGCAGGTCAATCTATTTGTACTAAGTCATGAGTCGTTGTAAGCTGTTAAGTCGTAATTGCCTTGAGTCGTATGTCGTGTACTATGTTCTGATGCATGTATGTGTTGTAATGCTCCTAAGTCGTGAGGCGTGAGTCTGTTGAGTCGTGGATTCATTGAGTCGGTATTGTGTGTAAGTGATAAACCGTATGCGTTGAGTCGCCGCCGACTTATGTTGAGTCGTAAGTCGCATACGACTTAAGGGCCAGTTGGTGAAATACTATAAATAGGGAGTGAGTTGTAACTTTTTGGTGGTCGATTTTTGAATAAAATTTCTTGTTGATTGCTGTGTGCTTTCTTCTAAAATTGGTAGTTGAGTGTAATCTCCTATCTCCTCTTTCGGTTAATCGAGTGCGCTCGATTCAACGATCGTAGAAGCCGATTCACGGTATCTAGTGCGCTAGATCAACGTACGAAGAATCGTGGATCTTTGAACACGGTATAGTGTGCTATCAACGTGTTTGAGATAGCTAGAATTCGGTATCTTCGGATCAACGAATTTGGGCATTTTGGTATTCATCAATCCACCGATTGCTACACTTTCATCGTTATATCGATTTTCTGTTAATCCGCTGCGTCAGCTTTTGGTATCAGAGCCATACTTAGCCAATCATAGCTAAGTTGATTCTTGGAGCCAAGTATTTGAAGTTTGAAGTTGTTCATCGTGTTCATCTTGAAGTTGCAACAAGAGGGAGACTTTCGATCCATTCCATTTTGGATCTAGAGTTGGAGAAGTGTTTGAATTTGAAGTTGCTTGGAGACCTTGAGCCGAGCCAAGTTAAGCCGTGAAGTGTTTGAAGGCCGAGCATAGTTTGTATTGAAGTACATTTTTGTTGAAGTGGAGGTCGTGACTTGTTGGTCTTGTGTTGAAGTTTTGTGTTCATGTTGTTGAAGTATTTGAGAAGTTTTGAAGAGTTCGTGAAGATTTGAACCATGCCGCCAAGGAGAGCTAACCGTCATCAAAATGTTGAAGCGTTGTATAGAAGAGAAGAAACCGAGCTTATGGAACAACGTATTAATGAGAAATTTGATGAAGGCATTGGAAAGTTAGAGAAGTTGATGAATGATTTGAATCAAACTCAAAGGAGGAGATCACCAAACTCGAACCATGGAGGAAACCGAGTTTCGCCATCGGTTACGGAAGCGAGGAGGGTATCACCGCATTCTTTTAGAGATAGAAGAGAAACATCAATTTCATCACGGAGAGATCATCATGACTATGGACATGAAGAGAGAAGAAGTCAACGTGAATTTGACAATGAGGCATATAGAGATGAAGAGAGACATAGTCGAAGAAGCATGCATGAACGAAGGGATGTTGATGGTCGAGATCGATATAGACATACATTTGATTTTAATGAAGAAGGTGATAGAGCTAGCATTCATTATCGAGATCGAGACCAAGTTCGAAATTCATATCGAGATGTTGAAGATGATCGTCGATGGAAATCGGGTATGAAGATGGAAATTCCAGAGTTCAAGGGTGGAATGGTAGCCGACGAATTTCTTGATTGGTTGTCAAATGTTGAAGAAATCTTTGATTTCAAGGAGGTTCCGGAGAATCAAAGGGTGAGGTTAGTTGCTACAAGGTTGAGGGGGAGAGCTTTGGCGTGGTGGCAGCAAACTAAACTTACGAGAGAAAGGATGGGGAAGTCAAAGGTTGTAGAGTGGGATAAGATGAAGAAAATAATGAGAGCTACTTTCTTACCTTACAACTATCAATCACTTATGTACCAGAGATTGCAGAATCTGAGGCAAGGGACGAAGTCTGTTAGTGATTATGCTGATGAATTTTACCAACTCATTGCCAGGAATGATATCATGGAAACGGAAGAACAGCTAACTGCTAGATTCATTGGGGGATTGAGAATGCAGATCCAGGATATGGTTAATATGTTCGATCCGAGATCTGTTGCAGAGGCACATCAGAAAGCGTTGGCTTGGGAGAAGCAGGGAAGGCGTGGAGGTGGTGCGTTTACTAATTCCAATAATCAAGCGAAGGGTGTTAGTGGAAGTTCTAATGTTCCTAAACCTGTTACAAAACCAATGGTGAAGGAGGCTGAGAAGGCGAAGGTTAGCAGTGGTTTCAAATGTTACAATTGTCAGGAGTTGGGTCACAAAAGCAATGAATGTCTGAAGCCGAAGAAGAGAGCAATGGTTGCTGAGATTGAGGATGATGGTGAGGAGGCAGAATGTTCAAATACACCTTATGTTGAGGAGGAAGAAGAATTGTCTGGAGATGAAGGTTGTAATCTTATGATGAGGAGATCTTGTCTTACACCAAAGCAAGAGGAAGATTCTAGTTGGTTGAGAAGCAATATTTTTCAGTCGACATGCACTATTCTAGGGAAAGTTTGCAAGTTCGTTATTGATGCTGGAAGCTGTGACAATATTATTTCTACAGAAGCAGTAAGGAAGTTGAACTTGAAAACTGAGAAGCATCCTAAACCGTACAAGTTAGCGTGGTTGAGGAAGGGTGGTGAAGTGAAGGTGTGTCGAAGGGCTTGTGTTAATTTTTCTATTAGGAAGAAGTACAAAGATGAAATTTGGTGTGATGTTGTAGACATGGATGTGTGTCATCTGTTGTTGGGCAGACCATGGAAGTTTGATAGAGCAGTGCAACATGATGGTCATGCTAATAGCTACAGTTTTATGTTTGAAGGTACTAAAATCACTTTAGTTCCTAAGAAGCAACAACAGAAGGAAAGCAAGTTGGAGGAGATTGAAGAGCTGAAAACTTTGCTATCTTTGAAGGAGTTTGTTAAGAAAGTTGAAGATGAGCCTGAAGTCTATTTGTTGATTGGACGAGAGAGTCATGAAGAGGTTGAAATTCCCGAAGAAGCGAAGCCGGTTTTGAAAGAATTTGTAGACGTATTTCCAGAAGAGTTACCTAAGGAGTTACCGCCACTGAGGGACATTCAACATCAAATTGATCTTGTTCCGGGAGCAGTTTTACCACATCGACCACATTACCGGATGAGTCCGAAGGAACATGAGGAGTTACGAAGGCAAGTGGAAGAGTTGTTAGGACAGGGACGTGTTCAGGAAAGCTTGAGTCCTTGTGCAGTACCAGCATTGTTGGTGCCGAAGAAGGATGGAACATGGAGAATGTGTACCGATAGTAGAGCTTTGAACAAGATTACTGTTCGCTACAGATTTCCTATGCCGAGGTTGGATGACTTGCTAGATTAGTTGAGTGGGGCTACTATCTTTTAGAAGATTGATTTGAAGAGTGGTTATCATCAAATTCGAATTAGACCGGGAGACGAATGGAAGACCGCATTCAAGACGAGGGAAGGTTTAGATGAATGGCTGGTTATGCCGTTTGGTCTATCGAATGCACCGAGTACATTTATGAGGGTGATGAATCAAATTTCCAGACCATACATTGGGAAGTTTGTTGTAGTTTACTTTAATGATATTCTGATTTATAGTGCGAGCACAGAGGAGCATGTAGAGCATTTGAGAAAGGTGTTAATTATTCTTTGTGAGGAACAATTTTATGCAGCTAGGAAGAAATGTGTATTCATGACTCGAAGTGTGTTATTTTTGGGATATGTTGTATCTGGGAAGGGAATCCAGGTGGACCAGAGTAAAGTTGAAGCTATTAGAAATTGGCCACAGCCGAGAACTATCACTGAAGTTAGAAATTTTCATGGATTGAAATCATTCTACCGAAGATTCATTCCACACTTCAGTAGCGTGATGTCACCAGTTACTGATTGCATGAAAGGTAAACAATTTTCTTGGACAGAGGAAGCTGTGATTGCTTTTGAGAAGATCAAAGAACTGTTGACGACAACACCAATTCTTGTATTACCAGATTTTCAGTTGTTGTTTGAGATACACACTGATGCATCAAAGGTTGGGCTTGGAGGGGCGTTGAGTCAGAGTGGAAGACCTGTTGCATATTTCAGTAAGAAGTTATCAGGGGCAAAGATGAGATATAGTACATACGATGTTGAGTTTTACGTTGTTGTACAAGCTGTTAAACATTGGAGGCATTATCTATTTTAGAAAGAATTTGTTCTTTACACTGATCATGAAGCTTTGAAGCATTTACAGGGGCACGATAAGATTTCAGCGAGACATGCATCGTGGATTGCACATTTACAGCAATTTACCTTTGTTGCTAAGCACAAATCTGGGGTGACGAATCGTGTGGTTGATGCTTGAGTAGGAGAAGTCATTTGTTGACAACATTGAAGGTTGAAGTGACAGGATTTGAATTATTGCCAGAGTTGATTGAAGAAGATCCTTACTTTGCAAAGTTCATTGAGAAAGTTAAGGATGGAAGTACTGATGAATTTGTGTTGGTTGATGGTTTTCTGTTTAAAGGAAATCAGTTATGTATTCCAGAGAGCAGTTTGAGATTGAAGATTATCAAAGAGTTGCACGAGGAAGGACATGTGGGCCGTGACCGTACATTGCATTTGATTTCTCAATCTTACTTTTGGCCATCGATGAGGAAAGAGATTGAAAGGTTTGTGGAGAGAGGTCATATATGTCAGGTTTCGAAGGGAACAGCGACAAATGCAGGATTGTATATGCCGTTACCTGTACCGACTAAACCGTGGATTGATATCAGCAAGGATTTCGTTTTGGGGTTGCTAAGAACTCAAAGGGGGAATGATTCTATATTTGTTGTGGTGGATAGATTTCCGAAAATGGCATATTTTATTGCTTGTAAGAGGACGGCGGATGCTGTTCGAGTGGCTCAGTTGTTTTTCAAGGAAATCTATCGTTTACATGGGTTGCCGGAGTCTATTGTTTCAGACAGGGATACCAGATTTTTGAGTCATTTTTGGATTAGTTTGTGGAAGATGGTGGGAACAAAGTTGAAATTTAGTAGTGCTTACCATCCGCAAACAGATGGACAGACCGAAGTTGTTAACAGATCATTGGGAATTTGTTACGATGTTTGGTGAAAGATAATCTGAAAAGTTGGGACATGAAGTTATGCCAAGCAGAGTTTGCACATAATCATGCGGTTAATAGGAGCAGGGGTTACAGTCCATTTCAAATTGTATATTCAAGTTTGCCCAAGGGACCGTTGGATTTGGCAGTAATACCACAACCGAAGGGGACGGTTAAACGGGCTGCTGACTTTGTTGAAAGTTTGACGGAATGTCATAGAATCGTTCAGGAACGAATGGAAAAGTCAAATGAGAAATATAAGAAATTTGCAGATTTGAAGCGACAAAATGTTGAATTTAATGAGGGTGATTTAGTGTATGCAATGTTAACAAAGGATCGTTTTCCAGTAGGCGCTTATAACAAGTTGAAAGCCAGAAAAATTGGTCCAGTAGAAGTTGTGAAACGGATAAATGAGAATGCTTATAAGTTGAAGTTGCCGGAGGATGTATACACTTCTGACGTATTCAATGTTAAGCATCTTGTGCCATATTATGGAGATGGACAATCTGATGGGGAAGAATTTACAAATTCGAGGACGAATTTTTCTCAACCAGGGGAGGATGATGCAGCTCAGACCTGGGTCAACGAATTGCAAGTTAGTGGCATGAGTCGTCTACGACCTAAGGGGAAGCTGCGAGTTAATGAGGAAGTTTTAAGTCGTCTACGACTTAACAAAGCTTGGAGGAAAGAGCTACGGCTTAACAAGAATGAAGAGAAGAAGTTACGACTTAATAGGAGTTTGAGGTGTTCGAGTGTGATGAGTCATACACGACACAACGACTCATCCATAAGTCGTATACGACTTAACATGAAGCAGGGGAAAGTTCCAGCTATTAAAGGCCTTGAGTCGGAGGAAGGGCACTACCTAGTTAAGTCGTTTGGAGTTGAGTCGTTCGGGGATAAGTTGTGGGAAGATATTGATATGTCACGAGCTACGACTCATGATAAGTCGTATGGAGTTTCTGAAGGCATTCCTTAAGTCGCCGCCGACTTAAGCTAAGTCGTAGTCGCAGGTCAATCTGTTTGTACTAAGTCATGAGTCGTTGTAAACTGTTAAGTCGTAATTGCCTTGAGTCGTATGTCGTGTACTATGTTCTGATGCATGTATGTGTTGTAATGCTCCTAAGTCGTGAGGCGTGAGTCTGTTGAGTCGTGGATTCATTGAGTCGGTATTGTGTGCAAGTGATAAACCGTATGCGTTGAGTCGCCGTCGACTTATGTTGAGTCGTAAGTCGCATACGACTTAAGGGCCAGTTGGTGAAATACTATAAATAGGGAGTGAGTTGTAACTTTTTGGAGGTCAATTTTTGAATAAAATTTCTTGTTGATTGCTGTGTGCTTTCTTCTAAAATTGGGAGTTGAGTGTAATCTCCTATCTCCTCTTTCGGTTAATCGAGTGCGCCCGATTCAACGATCGTAGAAGCCGATTCACGGTATCTAGTGCGCTAGATCAACGTACGAAGAATCGTAGATCTTTGAACACGGTATAGTGCGCTATCAACGTGTTTGAGATAGCTAGAATTCGGTATCTTCGGATCAACGAATTTGGGCATTTTGGTATTCATCAATCCACCGATTGCTACACTTTCATCGTTATATTGATTTTCTGTTAATCCGCTGCGTCAATATTGCTTAAGTCCTTCTTAAAATCTTTTAATTCACATTTATTCAAGACCCTATTCTTTTTCATATTCCGTGATTTATCAAGTAGGATTTAAAAATCATACTATTTATTTCCCAATTCTTCTCTTTTAAATTTATCCATCTTTACTACAAATTTCTTACTTTAAATTTCCTTTTTTATTCTCCTTTAAAAAATTAAATATTTATATTCTTCTAAATATCACAATATGTCAAGCAATATTTTAACATCAAATAAATAAATTTTCCAACATAGTTTATCACAGAAGTATCAACATTTCATATAACTGAATATGAAAATAATTTCAAAATTGTTGAGGAATCCAGTTGGATCCCTCCAACCTGTTTCCCTGCATTCACAAATGTTAGCATAATATAAAAATATCAATCCCATTTTGAGGGGGATATCATAGTATAAAGGGTCATCCGCTATTATGCAGGTGCATAGGGTCTCATCCGATATAGAATGCAGGAATATCAATCACTCCAATATATATACACACACTACTATATATATTATCACATCTAGACTGATAATAAATCATCAATTCAAGAAATCAACTAATAATTTAATTTTAACAAATTAAATACGCTAGTAACCCAATATGAGTGAGATTATCTCACTCACCTTTGATTTTTGTTTTACGGTCCGACCCAAACCGGCTATTTCCTTCATGATTTTGGACCTTGTACAAATATTGCACGATTTATTAACATTTAAACTAAATCGGACAATTAAATTCAATTTAATAAATTTAATTTAACTAATAATTTAATTTAAACTGATTTTCCTATAACATATTTTTAGTAACTAAAATAATTATACGAGTTTATTAAACAAATAAATCCCCATTATTTAAAATTAAACTAGTAAGTGAAAATGTGCATACGTACGTTTAGTTTATTTTTGAATCTACATATACTAAAAATAACCGATATACTTTTTTTTAATTCTAATTTTTCATATAAGCTCTACAGTAATTTCAAAATTTCTATATTTCCCAAAAATCTTATATACATACATGTAATTACTGTTTTCCTATACATATAAAGACGTGTATATTTTAATATATCTATTTTCATTTTCTGATTTCCTATATACATTTCAAATATGTGTGTTTATATTCATTATAATTTTTTAAACTAATTACACTCAGATTATAATTAATCAAACAAAGCAAGATATATCTTCACTGCCCAGCCATCGCCTTCGCCTACCACCCCGAACGACGCCGTGCTCGAAAAGACCAAAGCCTCCGACCTCGCCTAATAGCTCCTCCTATGCTGCGCTCATACGCACGCGCGTTGTAACGACCCGAAAATTTCTGTCAGTTAAATTTTGTCATTTTTAATAAGATTAGATAATTTAACTTTAGAAAGAAGTAAAGATTTATAGTTGATGATGAAGCATATGTTGAAAAAGAAATTAAACCATAGAAACTTAAGCTAAGTATTAACAGTTGATATAAAATGACGAATAAATTGAAGTAATGTAAATGGTTATACTAGGCTAAGAAGAGAATATAGGGAAACAAGGGTAAGTTGTGAATTTATTTAATGGATTAATAATATTAGATAGTAAATTTAATAAAAATCTATGTCCTGTAGAAGTTGGAGTATGGTTTAGGAATGAAAGCTTTTAAAGGAAAGCATTTAATTTACGAATAAAAAATAAATGCATTAAATTAGGCGTAACTGAATGTATGTAAATAATTTTGTAAGAATAAGTTAATAAACAATTTATTTGCGCATATCAGATTTAATTGAAATAACAAAAAGGACAAGAAATTGATTTTCCTAGGTGTTTATATATTGATAAACTATAACTAAATAGAAGCTTGGTAGTAAATAAGATATAAGAAGACAAAGGCAACTAGTAAACTAATAAATGAATTCATAATAATAAGCAGTAATAAATGCATATATATATTTGGCATTTGCGATAATTACAAAATTTTACTCATTCATCTAATTTATTTAATAAAATCTAAATCTATGGCAACCTTGTTGTTAATGATGGTTGTAGGTGAATTTGAAGTTAAAAGGGTAACAATTATTTAGGTTAACCATTGATTGAGTATATTAAGTTAAGAATGGAAATCGATTGAAATAAATCTAAAGTAATTATTTTGTTTGTTAATGTGTTCTAGCTAATAAAGGGGAGTTTATAAGAAATGAAGCATGCACTAATGAAATGTATTATAATTCAAATGTTATTTATACCCATAAAATGTCTATTTACTAAATAGAAAGATTTCTAAATCAATAAACGAATTTATTGAGGTTCCAATTTATAATTTATAACATTTAATGTAGACTCAATTACAATAAATTGATTTAAATTGTACAGTAGCGTGGATTTGTTTTGTAATTGAAGTAGTAAATTCTATAAGATGAAGTTAATGCTAATTCTATTTATATTTGGACCATTTGTTGATATAGATTATAGAAAGCAGGATTTATAAATATAATTAGAGTATCAAATTCAACAATTGCATTTATTGCATAATAAAATGGAATTTAACGGTTAAATATTACGTTATTGAAATTAAAATGGACTTTGAGGATAATAATGTGAAATCATGAACCAATGTTAGTGGCATCCTTGTTTTGGATAAAAGGTGAGGATATAAAAGTTGAAAATCTAATAAATGAGTTTTTGAGAATTTAATTTATAATTCCTAAATATAAGGAAGTGGAGAAATTAACACTGCAATTGATAGACTTATCAACTTTTAATTCACATCTAAACTTGTTAAATCATTTAAATTGATTAAGAAATATATAAGCCATAAAATTTGGTAAATTTTAGGATTCGAATATAAAATTTGATTTTATAATTTATTTTAATTTATTTAATTAATATAAAAATAGACATTTTGACCACTGACTCGGATTTCGACGAAACCAGTTTCATCGGAATCGTATCGGTGAATTATTGTAGGGTTTCAAGTTTCGTATCGATGGGACCTGTCGTTTGATCGCGCGGACGCGAAACGCCTTGAAATCGATTTAACTAAATTCAATTTGAAATCAATTTGGAAATTTTGTTTTCGGCATAACTTCTTCATACGATCAAATTTGGGTGCGAAACATTTTCCATCGCGTTCAGAATATTTTAAAATACCTATTTCGATATATGGGTTTAATAAATTTTGTTCCGGGGTCAGAACGAGCTTTTTGGGCCAACACCGTTTAGCACGTTCGTAAAATTCGTACCCACCTAGCCTACTACAGTTTGTCTATCAATAGACAATTATAAACCCTAGTTTCCATCTTCTATCATTTGTCTGTACGTTCTTTTCTTTGGCTTCTTCTCCTCCTCAAATGGATGCAAACCTAGATCTATTTCAATTAAAAATTTAAAATGAAATTTCAAAATCTCCAGAAAAATTCCAAAAAAATATATGTTGAAGTTCTCAAAATACGTAATCTGCTGGTACTGTCCGTTTTTCGATTGGAGTTTCTGTGTGTCCAGATCAAGGCCAATTAGTTTCGGCCGTTCATAACCTCGTCGCAAAAATTCGTCAGATCGGGAAATCGCTTCTGGGTATTGTGGAGAGGGTCGTGGGGATTGCATCGGGAGTGTTCGTTTGGGAAATCAACAGTGGGATCGCGCTAAACAATTGGATTAGGGTTATGAAATTTGGGGCGGCTGGAAGGGTTTCGCCTCGTTTTACGTGGCCGATGGGGTTGTCGACGGGAGGTAAGGCCAAGAGGAGGCTCGGCGGCGAGACCCTGATAACCATGGTGGTCGGCTTGGACGTGGGAAGCTTAGCTTCGGTGGCGGCTGCGAATGGGATCGTGCGTTTTCATGTGCTGGGCATTCGAATTTCTGGAGATGTTGGGGGAGGCTGACGTGGCTCATATTTTAGTTGTGAGATTGTTTGTTTTTCCTATTTATTTTTAATTTCATTTTCCAATCGTTTTATAATGATAACTTCGTCATACGATCTCTGTTTCATGCGAGATTTTTTTTGTTAGGTTCGTAATTTAATTCCGGATCTTTTGACACTGGTTTGGACAGATTCGAAGACCGTCGAATTTTGGGTTTAAATCGGATTTAAATTCGATTTAAATCCCAAAGGTGAGTGTTTTAACACACTCACAACTTCTAAAAGTTTTTATGTTTGTTAAATTTATTTTAGATATGAGTAAAGATTTACTTATGACTGTTTGACTTGTTTTATTCATCATATCTGTTAAATCGCATTTATTTAATATAATTGTTCATTAAATTTTATTACTGCATATAGATTGACAGTTATAGTTATTTATTTGCATATAAACTGTTAGTTTAATAGTTGTTAAATTTATTTTTGAATATAACTGCTAGTTATTACCTGTTATATATTATCGGATATATATTGTTTTGTTATAGGATGATGATTGTGATTTGGATGATGGCTGATGATGGATGAATGGATGTTTTATTTTATATCATTAAACTACAAGTTATCATGCATTTTTCGTTCCATTCGGGATTGTGGTTTGAAATGATATACAACCGCAAAATTTTATTTTTAATTTGCGGATTGAAATGATAAACATCCGTATCACTTGACCATAGGATAGAAAATTATATACAGGCACCGTGGCCTATATATATAATATTTTAAAGTGATTTCTATGGTTTGGATGGGATACGGTTTATAAAATTTTTTAAGTTTTGATATTTTATAAATATCATTCTTCTACACATATACATATGAAGTTAAATTTTTTGAATTTAGGCTGTGTATAAATCTGTTAAATAAAAATGAAAAAATTGAGAAAATGGAATTTGATAATTTATATTATATGTTTAAGTTTGGAAATTTTAAGGTATGATATTTATAACTGGAGTTTTTCCAAGATAAATTTTAATGAATATTCTAGTATAATTAAATTTAAGGAAATATTAAATTTCTAGAAATTGGAGTTGTATTTATGGATTTTTATGTGAATATTCAAGACTAAATAATAGAACAATTGATTTGCTGAAAGAATAAAATTCCAACTTTAGTTTTGAAATATTAATACTCCAAATAGATATATATATATATAGAAATTGAAATGGTTTTGGAACTTGAAAGTGATATTTAAATTATGGTTTAGACTTTAAATAAGGAAATATATTTGTAAAGCCATGGAAATTATTTTTCTTTAAAAAGTAACCTTAAAGTCAAACCATTTATTTTATATACCGTTGAATATCCAAACCATTCAAGTTTTAGAAGTTATGGTTTTAAAACTATGAATTTTCGAAATATTATGCTTTGAAAGTATAATTCAAATGTTTGGTTTCCAGATAATATAGATTTTAAAGCAGTATGATTTTTGGAAAAGAATTATATTTGGATAAAATGATATCATATTGTTTTGGGTTTTAAAATGATATCGTATTCATAGTTTTTGAAATGGAAATTTTTATTCTGGTTTTTAAGTATAAACTATTTTTAAATGACCGCAGTGTTATAATAACGATGGGTTGGCAAAGAGACCAGGATCGGATATGGACATACTCTCTGTCGATACCGAAAACCACTTTGACTAACCGTGTACGCGGTGGAGATTCCAGAATGAAGTAGGTTGGTGGCGACGTTTCCTGTAAGGTAAATACGTGGACCCAACTCCCGTGAGTTGGCATAAGTTGGCTAAAACAGGAGCGATCGACGGGTTAATGAGGTCATTCCTCTGATCGAACACTCCTCATCGATATTATACTTTGACTTTGGATTGATTCAGTGGCCACTTTTACTTTGATTTTAGGGGAGTTTGTCCGAGGTGGGCGGCAGCTGCGCGCTGCGCGTTTCCATAGGCCCGGAAGCGTAATTGGTATATCTACCCTGGCATTGCCTAGTTGTACCGTGTCACCTACCATACCGAGCCTTGTACGAGTTTGGATTTCTCCCGTAGCCCGTGTGGCATTCTCTGGTGGCTTCCCGATCAGGAGGGACTATGATATTGGATGGACTACTGGGACAATTACGTGTTAAGGTGGAAAATGTAAAGCCTTAATGCTATTTAAAAGTATGTTTATTTTACAATTAGACACTATTATAATAGCGCAGTATACTACATAGTAAATAGTTTAGCGGATCCTTAGGAGATGTAAATCCCAAGCATCTCTTGAGTTACTGCACTCATATTTATTTCTGTTAATTTAACTTACATAAGATCTTTTAGTTCTGACTCGAGTGTTTTTGTCTTTTCAAATTCGCTCGGGTCAGTCCGAGCGTGTCAGGATTTGAAGATTTAGCTTTGGAGGATGAAGACGAAGATTTGTATTATTATTATTTAAACTATTGCACCACACTCACATTGTTCCGCTGCATTGGTATTTATTGGTATGTGAACTCTGATATTAAATTGTATAAAGAAGAATCAAAAGTTTTGTAAACAGTTTTATAAACTGTATATTTTATTATTATATTTTATCCTTCCGCTGTGAGATTCTATTTTGTTTTATTTCTTCTCTGTTTTTCTTATTTACCCATAACAATTCGCCCTTCGGTATGGTTTGAATCGACACGTGTGTCGGTTTTAAGCATGCGAAAAAGGCGGGATGTTACATCTGGTATCAGAGCTTTGGTTTAGCGATAAACCATAGCTTTGTGGGGTTTGACTCTTTGTTAATAGGGTAGTAATACCCTATGGGAGTCACTGAGTGTATATATATGAGAGGGCGTATTTGTTAGTGTTATAAAAAGATTTTGATATTGTGTTAATCTGTTCCGTTTTATATTTATAAATTCTGGTTATTGCATGGGACGCTATGACATCAATAGAGATTTCTAAACACTTAATAGGACAGACCAACATTAGATTGTTTTAAATATAGGTGAATGAAATAATTTTGGTTATTATATTTTCTATATATATAAAATAAATTTTCCAAAAGATATATATATATTTGGTTGCAATAGATTGGTTGTTAGGAATAAAATTTATATATAATAGGTAAAATAAGATTGAAAATAAAATCAATGAAATTTGGAAATTTTAGGACTTAAGTCCGGGATTTTGAAAATTTTCTTTCAAAGGATTTTGAAGTATAATAATATTGTTATATATATTTTCCGATATAAATATTTCATTTTGAATTCGGAATAATTGTTTTAAAGAAGATTTTGGAGAAAATAAGTTTTGTACTTTCCTCTCTATCGCTGGAAAATAATTTTGGTGATGGCGGCCGCATCATCGACTTTCATTTTCGAGTTTCGAGGGGGAAAGGCCACTGTAGTAAATTCTACTGCAGATTTATTTTGAAATATCTAAAATTTTAATTGTTTTAAATATAATTAGAGGTATATAAGTTATAAGAATATATTTATCTATTATTTTAAAATAAATTGAAATTTAACCCGGTATTTAATTCTTAAATTTCCATTAATTAATTGTTTAAAATTATTTTAGTGAAATAAAAGGTAAGTAATTAATGAATTGAAACCTCTAATTTAGGTAAGAGAATTAATGCAAAGTTATAAAGGGAAATTTGAAATTTTTACCATATGAGACAAAAAAAAAGTAATATTGTTGAACATTAAATTTAATTAGAAGTTGAGATAAAACTTGTATAAGTTCAATTGCATTTTTTTCTTTACATAAATAACTTACCAAATATGAAAAGTTGAAATGTTAAATAAGAAGATTTGAATAGAATATTATACAAGTAGAAATTTTGAAAATAATGAAGTATTCAATGAATTGCTATTATAAATAAGCATTTAATGGTATAAACTTAAGTTATAGTTGAAATTTTAACTTATAAGAAAAAGGTAAGTATTATAAATATGTGATTTAAACTTAAGTAAATAAAATGAAATTCTTTAATAAATAAGGATTGATGAGTATGGTTATAAAATTAAGTATGATTTAAATGCTACTAGTTTAATAAAATAGAAAGTAAGTAAGTAATATAAAAAAAAAATGACTGCAAACCTTAGAGAATGAATTAATAAAATCCTTTACTTATGAGAATGGATGTTTTAAGGTTAAGAATTAAGTGAAACTAAAAAGGGTTACTATAATTAAATATAATATAAATGTAAGCATAGAATGAATGGTTGAAATTGAGAAGTGCATTAAATATAATACAAATAAAAGAAACTTACATGACCTAAATAAGCAAAAATGAATAATTGTAAGTAATAAGTAGAAATGAAAGAAACAACCACTAAATGAGAAGATAAAAGTGAAGTTTATTAGAAATAAATGTAAATTATAAAAAGAAAAGTTATGTGGTTTGGATAAAAGAAAGAAAAGCAAACAACTTAAGTATGAAAGGAATTTATATAAGTTAATTTGATTTGTTGGTTTAAATCGACATTGTTTGATCTATGGTTGGTTGGGTAAGGAAATTTGAAGTTGTTGGATGAATAAATAAGCTATTTTTGCCCCATCTAAGACCGTTGAGTAAATGATGCACTGGATAGCTATTTTTTCATTCCGTACCATTTCAAGTTTTGAACCCGAACAACTATTTGTTTGTTTGATTGAATGATTGTTTGTTTTGTTGTGTGTGCTGCTTGTTAAAATTGATGGTTGTTGTATTGATTTGTTGTTAGTGATTGAAACCACTTAAATATTTCACTTTATATAAATTGTTAATCCTTTAGATTTATAAGTGAAATGCAGGGTATGGAACCAAAAGCAGTAGCAATTGCTTCCATTAAAATTAAGCTTAAAATTGTCCAACAAATAGGTACGTTTCGGATTACGATTTATAACGCTATTTATATATTTTCTCGCAATGGGATATAATATTTTAGGTAATATTTGTAATAAAATTGTTATATTTTGATATTATATTTTCTCCCGAACCTCTCCGTACAAAGGAGAATCTGGCAAAATTTTCCGTTAATTTTGGACTTAGAATCTTGTTGAAAATGTTTTCCAAACTTTAATTATTTAAGTTTAAAAGGATATAATGATTATAAAACGGGTATATTTATTTAAGGTAATAAATTTAGTAAATTATTGTTTATAAGTTAATATTTAAAATAAGATGTACTGTTTATTAAATTCTTCCTTCCCATTTCTTTTCCTTTTCGGGGACGAAAAGTTTTGAGTGGGGGAGAGTGTAACGACCCGAAAATTTCCGCCAGTTAAATTTTGTCATTTTTAATAAGATTAGATAATTTAACTTTAGAAAGAAGTAAAGATTTATAGTTGATGATGAAGCATATGTTGAAAAAGAAATTAAACCATAGAAACTTAAGCTAAGTATTCACAGTTGATATAAAATGACGAATAAATTGAAGTAATGTAAATGGTTATACTAGGCTAAGAAGAGAATATAGGGAAACAAGGGTAAGTTGTGAATTTATTTAATGGATTAATAATATTAGATAGTAAATTTAATAAAAATCTATGTCCTGTAGAAGTTGGAGTATGGTTTAGGAATGAAAGCTTTTAAAGGAAAGCATTTAATTTACGAATGAAAAATCAATGCATTAAATTAGGCGTAACGGAATGTATGTAAATAATTTTGTAAGAATAAGTTAATAAACAATTTATTTGCGCATACCCGATTTAATTGAAATAACAGAAAGGACAAGAAATTGATTTTCCTAGGTGTTTATATATTGATAAACTATAACTAAATAGAAGTTTGGTAGTAAATAGGATATAAGAAGACAAAGGCAACTAGTAAATTAATAAATGAATTCATAATAATAACAGTAATAAATGCATATATATATTTGGCATTTGTGATAATTACAAAATTTTACTCATTCATCTAATTTATTTAATAAAATCTAAATCTATGGCAACCATGTTGTTAATGATGGTTCTAGGTGAATTTGAAGTTAAAAGGGTAACAATTATTTAGGTTAACCATTGATTGAGTATATTAAGTTAAGAATGGAAATCGATTGAAATAAATCTAAAGTAATTATTTTGTTTGTTAATGTGTTCTAGCTAATAAAGGGGAGTTTATAAGAAATGAAGCATGCACTAATGAAATGTATTATAATTCAAATGTTATTTATACCCATAAAATGTCTATTTACTGAATAGAAAGATTTTTAAATCAATAAACGAATTTATTGAGGTTCCAACTTATAATTTATAACATTTAATGTAGACTCAATTACAATAAATTGATTTAAATTGTACAGTAGCGTAGATTTGTTTTGTAATTGAAGTAGTAAATTCTATAAGATGAAGTTAATGCTAATTCTATTTATATTTGGACCATTTGTTGATATAGATTATAGAAAGCAGGATTTATAAATTTAATTAGAGTATCAAATTCAACAATTGCATTTATTGCATAATAAAATGGAATTTAACGGTTAAATATTACGTTGTTGAAATTAAAATGGACTTCGAGGATAATAATGTGAAATCATGAACCAATGTTAGTGGCATCCTTATTTTGGATAAAAGGTGAGAATATAAAAGTTGAAAATCTAATAAATGAGTTTTTGAGAATTTAATTTATAATTCCTAAATATAAGGAAGTGGAGAAATTAACACTGCAATTGATAGACTTATCAACTTTTAATTCACATCTAAACTTGTTAAATCATTTAAATTGATTAAGAAATATATAAGCAATAAAATTTGGTAAATTTTAGGATTTGAATATAAAATATGATTTTATAATTTATTTTAATTTATTTAATTAATATAAAAATAGACATTTTGACCACGGACTTGGATTTCGACGAAACCAGTTTCATCGGATCCGTATCGGTGAACTATTGTAGGGTTTCAAGTTTCGTATCGATCGGACCTGTCGTTTGATCGTAGGATGCGAAATGCCTTGAAATCGATTTAACTAAATTCAATTTGAAATCAATTTGGAAATTTTGTTTATGGCATAACTTCTTCATACGATCGAATTTGGGTGCAAAACTTTTTCCATCGCGTTCAGAATATTTTAAAATACCTATTTGAATATATGGGTTTAATAAATTTCGTTCCGGGGTCAGAACAGGCTTTTTGGGCCAACTACCGTTTAGCACGTTCGTAAAATTCATACCCACCTAGCCTACTACAGTTTGTCTATAAGTAGACAATTATAAACCCTAGTCTCCATCTTCTATCATTTGTCTGTACGTTCTTTTCTTCAGCTCCTTCTCCTCCTCAAATGGATGCAAACCTAGATCTATTTCAATTAAAAATTTCAAACGAAATTTCAAAATCTCCAGAAAAATTCCAGAAAAATATATGTTGAAGTTCTCAAAATACGTAATCTGCTGGTACTGTCCGTTTTTCGATTGGAGTTTCTGTGTGTCCAGATCAGGGCCAATTAGTTTCGGCCGTTCGTAACCTCGTCGCAAAAATTCGTCAGATCGGGAAATCGCTTCTAGGTATTGTGGAGAGGGTCGTGGGGATCGCATCGGGAGTGTTCATTTGGGAAATCAACGGTGGGATCACGCTAAACAATTGGATTAGGGTTATGAAATTTGGGGCGGCTGGAAGGGTTTCGCCTTGTTTTACGTGGCCGATGGGGTTGCCGAAGGGAGGTAAGGCCATGAGGAGGCTCGGCGATGAGACCCTGATAACCACGGAGGTCGGCTTGGACGTGGGAAGCTTAGCTTCGGTGGCGGCTGCGAATGGGATCGTGCGTTTTCACGTGCTGGGCATTCGAATTTCTGGAGATGTTGGGGGAGGCTGACGTGGCTCATATTTTAGTTGTGAGATTGTTTGTTTTTCCTATTTATTTTTAATTTCATTTTCCAATCGTTTTATAATGATAGCGTCGTCATACGATCTCCGTTTCATGCGAGATTTTTTTTGTTAGGTTCGTAATTTAATTCCGGATCTTTTGACACTAGTTTGGACAGATTCGGAGACCGTCGAATTTTGGGTTTAAATCGGATTTAAATTCGATTTAAATCCCAAAGGTGAGTGTTTTAACCCACTCACAACTTCTAAAAGTTTTATGTTTGTTAAATTTATTTTAGATATGAGTAGAGATTTATTTATGACTGTTTGGCATGTTTTATTAATCATATCTGTTAAATCACATTTATTTAATATAACTGTTCATTAAATTTTATTACTGCATATAGATTGACAGTTATAGTTATTTATTTGCATATAAACTGTTAGTTTAATAGTTGTTAAATTTATTTTTGAATATAACTGCCAGTTATTACCTGTTATATATTATCGGATATATATTGATATTGTTTTGTTATTGGATGATGACTGTGATTTGGATGATGGATGATGATGGATGAATGGATGCTTTATTTTATATCATTAAACTACAAGTTATCATGCATTTTTCGTTCCATTCGGGATTGTGGTTTAAAATGATATACAACCGTAAAATTTTATTTTTAATTTGCGGATTGAAATGATAAACATCCGTATCACTTGACCATAGGATAGAAAATTATATACAGGCACCGTGGTCTATATATAAAATATTTTAAAGTGATTTCTATGGTTTGGATGGGATACGGTTTATAAAAAATTTAAGTTTTGATATTTTATAAATATTATTCTTCTACATATATACATATGAAGTTAAAATTTTTGAATTTAGGCTGTTCATAAATCTGTTAAATAAAAATGGAAAAATTGAGAAAATGGAATTTGATAATTTATATTATATGTTTAAGTTTGGAAATTTTAAGGTATGATATTTATAACTGGAGTTTTTCCAAGATAAATTTAAATGAATATTCTAGTATAATTAAATTTAAGGAAATATTAAATTTCTAGAAATTGGAGTTGTATTTATGGATTTTGATGTGAATATTCAAGACTAAATAATAGAACAATTGATTTGTTGAAAGAATAAAATTCCAACTTTAGTTTTGAAATATTAATACTCCAAATGGATATATATATATATATAGAAATTGAAATGGTTTTGGAACTTGAAAGTGATATTTAAATTATGGTTTAGACTTTAAATAAGGAAATATATTTGTAAAGCCATGGAAATTATTTTTCTTTAAAAAGTAATCTTAAAGTCAAACCATTTATTTTATATACCGTTGAATATCCAAACGATTCAAGTTTTAGAAGTTATGGTTTTAAAACTATGAATTTTCGAAATATTATGTTTTGAAAGTATAATTCAAATGTTTGGTTTCCAGATATTATAGATTTTAAAGCTGTATGATTTTTGGAAAAGAATTATATTTGGATAAAATGATATCATATTGTTTTGGGTTTTAAAATGATATCGTATTCATAGTTTTTGAAATGGAAATTTTTATTCTGGTTTTTAAGTATAAACTATTTTTAAATGACCGCGGTGTTATAATAACGATGGGTTGGCAAAGAGACCGGGATCGGATATGAACATACTCTCTGTCGATACCGAAAACCACTTTGACTAACCGTGTACGCGGTGGAGATTCCAGAATGAAGTAGGTTGGTGGCGACGTTTCCTGTAAGGTAAATACGTGGATCCAACTCCCGTGAGTTGGCATAAGGTGGCTAAAAGAGGAGCGATCGACGGGTTAATGAGGACATTCCTCTGATCGGACACTCCTCTTCGATATTATACTTTGACTTTGGATTGATTCAGTGGCCACTTTTACTTTGATTTTAGGGGAGTTTGTCCGAGGTGGGCGGCAGCTGCGCGCTGCGCGTTTCCATCGGCCCGGAAGCGTAATTGGTATATCTACCCTGGCATTGCCTAGTTGTGCCGTGTCACCTACCATACCGAGCCTTGTACGAGTTTGGATTTCTCCCGTAGCCCGTGTGGCATCCTCTGGTGGCTTCCCGATCAGGAGGGACTATGATATTGGATGGACTACTGGGACTATTACGTGTTAAGGTGGAAAATGTAAAGCCTTAATGCTATTTAAAAGTATGTTTATTTTACAATTAGACACTATTATAATAGCGCAGTATACTACATAGTAAATAGTTTAACGGATCCTTAGGAGATGTAAATCCCGAGCATCTCTTGAGTTACTGCACTCATATTTATTTCTGTTAACTTAACTTACATAATATCTTTTAGTTCTGACTCGAGTGTTTTTGTCTTTTCAAATTCGCTTGGGTCAGTCCGAGCGTGTCAGGATTTGAAGATTTAGCTTTGGAGGATGAAGACGAAGATTTGTATTATTATTATTTATACTATTGCACCACACTCACATTGTTCCGCTGCATTGGTATTTATTGGTATGTGAACTCTGATATTAAATTGTATAAAGAAGAATCAAAAGTTTTGTAAATAGTTTTATAAACTGTATATTTTATTATTATATTTTATCCCTCCGCTGTGAGATTCTATTTTGTTTTATTTCTTCTTTGTTTTTCTTATTTACCCATAACAATCCGCCCTTCCGTATGGTTTGAATCGATATGTGTGTTGGTTTTAAGCGTGCGAAAAAGGCGGGATGTTACACGCGTACACGACCACTCATGCTCGCGTTACTCGACGACTAAATCGAGCCGCCGTTGTAACCCTAAAATCATCGAGCTCGCGACTTCATCGCCTTACACTGGGCCTCAAGCTGGTCAAGACTCCCCCTGACAACTCGAACGCTGATAGGAATCGTGTGATTGTTTTGATGATTTTTTTCCAATTTATAAATGTTCAATCGATTTGGTTTGCTTATGAAGTGGAAAGGGGGTAAATCGCGAGTAGAAAAAAATGAGGTGGGCTCAATTTAAAGTGAAGGTGGCCATTTTCTTTTTTTCCAACGAATTTGTTCTCCTAAAGAGTTCAGCCATTACATTGATTTGAATCTATCTGCATTGCGTGATTTAAAGAGAAAATGGGGGAGACAAGAGAAGACGTTTGCATGATCGAATTAACAAGCTACAGTGCTCTGAAATGAGGTGAAAAGGTTTTAAAGTTAAGGAAAATTTGAACGGTCAAATAATATATACATTATATTCAAATTTTAAATTTAATATGTCTCGAATTATGCAACTCAAAATTTTGACTTCCTATCGAGGTGTGCCGCAGGGCGTCTATAATGTTATACCCCTATTCTGAACGCAATGGAAAAGGTTTCGAGCCCTAATTCGATCGTATGGAGAAGATAATTTTTTTTGGACCCAACTATTATATTGAATTATCGATATAGATTCCAGTGCGTTTACATACCCTAGGGCCACACGATAACACTAAACGTTTTGAAATTTGAAATCCAATAATAAAACCCTATTACAGATCCAATGGAACTGGTTTCGTCGCATTCCGATATTGTGCTTCGAAAGGCTGTTTTTAAATGTCAATTTAAACAATATATTCTTAAAACTGAAAAAATCGCTGCAAAATTCAATTTAAAACTTTTATTTTCTTTAGCATTATCAATATAAATTTTAAAAGCCTTCAAATTATTTTTAACAAGCTTGAAAATCCGAATTCAATATTTTACCCAATTTTCAAATTATTAAATTCAATAATTAAATCGCCCTATAAATAGATATATTTGAAATTCAAGTTAAAAATTAACTTTCAAATATTCAAAATCAATTAAATATTCTAATTTAAATGTCCAAAATTTCGTGTCGTTACAATTAAGCGTCTATATGAGAAGTCCGCAGTTAAGTTGCGTAGAGGTCGATAGCTTTCAGATGCAAGTGGTCTCGTGGCAAACAGAGGTCTAAGGTGATAGAAAATCACAGTCAAAAATGACTTGGCAGAGTTGGTCTCGGCGTTCACTAGATCTAGCCAGGGGTAATTTTGCAAAAAGTCCTTGTAATTTTTATATTTGCAAATTTGACCATGAAACTTCTAACCTTAATAACTTTTGCATGAGAACTCTAATTGATGCGCAGTTTTTTCCATTGCGATCGTATCAAAATTCCTAATGATATGGAGCTGGTATGGATACATTCTAGGACTATTGGAATTTTGGGCTTTATTTAGATTTTAAATCGATGATAAATTAAAGGTGAGTGATTTAACCCGCTCATAAGTACTAAACTCTCTTATGTTAGTTAGATAAAATTTAAGATGTGATATGATTATTTTGATTGATATTAGGTAGTTTAATTTGATAGTTTAATTGAAATTTTAATTTTTCAATTAAATTTCCACTTAAAATTAATATCTAGTTTAAATTGTTGGTTAAATAACTGATAAGGATAACTGATAAGGATAATCAGTTAACTGTAATGATTAATTGGCTGATTTGAATGATGATTATGATGGATGTTTGTTTGTTTGTTGACATTTCAAATGATTTGATGTTTATATCCCTATTAATAACTTTGGGTTGAACTGATATATGCCCAAACGATCTTATAAATTAAGAAAAACTATTATGGGTTGAAATGATAAACCTGAGCGATTTTATCGATTTGAAAATGGTTGATTTGAGATACCGGTTGACACGATATATACCCGAAAAATTTCACTACTTTGGGGTGAAATGATATTATACCCTATCACTTGACCATAGGTAGAAAGCTATACGCGGACATAGTTGGTCGGTTTTAAATTATTTTTTAAAAAGTAAAGTACGTTTGATTTATAAATTTGATTTATAAATTAATTTAATGTTTTATGTAAAAATTTATATTTGGAAAATTAATTTATTTGATATGTTAAAAGCTTCAAATTTATAAGTTGATATATAGTTTTAAATGTAAATTTAAGATTTTGATTTATAAGTTTGTTTAGTTTAAATATATATTTTAAATAGTATAAAATTTAATTTAATAAAATATTTAATATAGTTTTAATATATATGTATATATTAAATTTAATTTAATATAATAAATATTGTTTGGATTTAAGATAATAAATATAGACTTTTATAAAACTTTGTTGGATAAAAGATTTTTATAATGGATTTTATAAAAGGATTTTATAATGGATTTTATAAAATTATTTTGTAAAAGAACTTGTATAAAGGGATTTTGAAGCTTATAAAGCAATTTGTGTAAAAGTTTATGATAATGGGTAGAATTGTAAATTGTTTTGGGAATTTATAAATAGCTTTATAAATGGTTTTAAAGCAAATAAATAGTTTATAAATGGTTTAGAAGAGATTTATAAATTACTTTTGAAATTGACTGAAAGAAATCTTCCTCGGTATTTATGAATATATTTATACATTTGGAATAAGTATATGGATATCATGTTATGAAGGTATAAATTGTTTTCTGGATTTATTTAAGTATGTTTATATAAAATAACCACGATGTGAAAAATATAATGATTGGTTGTTAAAGAGACCGGAGTCGGATATTGTCATACTCTCTGCCCATTTCGAAACCACTTTAACAACTAGATACATGGTGGAGAATACAGAACGAAGTAGGATGGTTTGGGGAACGCAACTCTATGAGGTATGAATGCAGCCCTGACCCCTCTGGGTCAACTTGATGTGACTAAAATCAGGAGCCATAACCAGGCGAAGTGAGGTCAATCCTCATATCGGAAACACTTCTTCAATACCACATTTTCTACTTTATGATTGATATGGTGGCCACCCACGATTTTATTATGGGAGTATTGTTCGAGATGGACGGTAATAGCTGCTATGCATGACTACTAGCCTGGTTCCGCAATCCAGTAGAATCCTACCATGGGTATATCCTCGTGTGCCTTGTCATATACCTATCAAGCCCACTACGATTTTGTTTTATGTCGTACCTATGGAGTGCTCCATGATAGCCTACCGGTTTGGTGAAGTTCACAATACTGTATAAAATACGACATTTATAAAATGTATGAAGGGGGATATGGGTAATGTGAGAAATGCATATTAAGGATCTTAAGGCTAAGATAAACACTAGAAGGGGTGAATAGTGTTTTAAAGAATTATTAAATCTTTTTGACTTTTTGTTAATTTGAACACAAGTGTGTGCAATATTCAAACACAGATATGATCACAGAATCAAACACAGATGCAAATATAAAGTAAAAGCAGTAAAGGAAAGAACACATCAGATTTTATACTGGTTCGGAGTTACCCTAGATCCAGTCCCGCACACAAGTACGAATTTCCTTTCAAAAACAATCTTTACAATTACACCCTCGATTTCAAGACAACGAGGTATACCATCCAGATTCACTATCCTCTGGCTAGAGATACTTGATTTCCTGGGCAACAAGTTCATGCAATTGATTTCCAAGGCTACAATCACACCTTATCTCGCTTGATTGATTTCTAAGGCCACAATCACACCTTTTCTCGCTAAGTTGATCACAAATAGCCTATAACTCCGAATAGCACTGAGGATCTTGTTGAGATAGTGATAGAGGATCATACCAGAGATAATCTAGTTAGGTTCAATGTTGATTATGGCAGAGTAGTGATAGGACTATGTATATAGAAATGTGGAAGAAGAAGAGGAATGAAAAACTAAAAAAACTGTACTTTAATTCGTTGAAAACATCCCATATTTATAGAAGAACAATAGACATGTCCATTCGTGAAGAGTTATGATGAATAGACACTTCTTTTAAAATTTAAATTTTGAATTCAACTGACACTATGTCGACATAGGGCACATGGGCATGTCGACATCCCAAAGGATATGGTGATTTGATTTTCTTTGAAAATAACTTCTATCTTATATTAAAATAATTTTAAACTTTATAAATATACTTTGCTATAGTTAAAATACATAAGTAAATATATAGAATAATATGTTCAAAATTTTACTATAATTTTATATTTAAATATAAGTATAAATATTTCAAAAATCAAATACATTATTATTAAATATAACTAAAACTATGGATAATTTGATTTTGAAATTAAAGATTATTTTGAGGCTAAAAGTATTTGAAAATCAGGATAGATGTTTTTGTTGCTTTTAGAAGGAAGGTTTTGAAAACATTTTGAAAACAAGATATAATTTTGTAAAAATCATTTTGAATAAAAATTAGGGGATCCAAAACAATGTTCCACTAGATTTTTCGTAGGTTCCGTCTTACTTAGGGTTTCATCCCTTTAACAGGCTCGAAGTGGATTCCATTCCACGAATAAATTGGATTTTAGGATGCCAGTGCTTTTCTAGGAGTTTGAACAAAATTTCTAATTAAATGATAAATTACTTGAACTCTTGAACTCTCCATATTCTTGATACTCATGAGTCTTCAATTTTGATATCTTGAATCTCTATATTGTACAATCATCATTCTTGGTACCTACATGGTTAAATCCTGCATATACATATATATATCTAAACTTATGTTGTTAGTATTTATATTTTATAATCTATTCTAAGGTTGTTGTCATCAAAGCCATCATCTCAAGGACTAACAGTTAATGCCTTAATGTTATTTTAATACTTTACTAATAGACATTATATATAGCGTATATTACTACATATAAATAGTTTAACAGATCCTTAGGAGATGGGAATCCCGAACATCTCTTTCATTGCACTCACGTTATAAACTGGTTAGGAGACATAAAATTCCGTAAACATCTCTTAAGCCATTACACCCATATTTACGTACTATTGATTTAACTTACATAAGATCTTTTAGTTTGGACTCGAGTGTTTTATCTTTTCATTATGCTCGGGTCGACTTGAGCATTTCTGTAACGATCCCATTTTTAAGCCAAATTTAATTTAGTAACTAAAATAATTTTTATAATTAATTTGTGAATTAATTTGAATATTTCATAAATATATAAGATATGTGTTTGTTTATATATACATATATATATATATACACACACATATTGTACATAGAATTTTGATTTGAAATTTCAAAAATAAATTAATTGGATTTAAAACTCTATATTTTAAAAACTAATAAATTTTTTTTTTCTAATTATAATATGTATATGTGTGTGTGTGTGTATTGTGATTTAGAAGTTGTATTTTTAATTTAATATAATAATTTTAAAAAAGCTATTTAAGGGTTAAATTTTATATTTTCAAAACTAGTATATATACATATGTTTACTTATTAATGTATAATTAAATTTTAAATCATTTGCTTTAAAAGTTATATAAGTATAAATAATAGAAAATATATGAATAAGAAATATAAAATATATATAAATATAAAGCTAAATTTAAAATATTATTTAAAATTATATAAAAACCATAACACATGCAAAGGACAAGTGTGAAAATTATAACAAGTGTAAGTATTTTAAAATGCAATTTAACATTTGTAAGTTAATTGTAACATGTAAAAATACAAAAGTCAATTATTTATTTTATTTCATTTTTAAAGATAATAAAACATTCCTATATATGTTTGCACATCTACTTCTACTTTTCTCATTTTCTTAGTTTGATTTAAAACCAAAACCTGAAATACAAACTAGAGATAAAAATAAAAAAACGAAAGCAACAAACAATCTTCAATCTGAAGCAAACTAAATCAAATATCAAGCTTCAGTTCAAAAAAATTCAAGTTCTAGTTTTAGATCAAATTCCAGATTTTCAAAGATCAGATTCAAAATCAATTCAACTTCAAGCTTAACAAGGCAGATCAAATTCAAATTTCAAGATCAAATACAATTGCCAGATCAAAAAAATTCATGTTCCAAATAAAATCAAAGCCTGTTCTCTGTTTCTTCATAAACAGGTGAGTAAACTATTTTTTTTTAAAATAAATCTGGATCTGTTTATAACCTGATGCTTGTGATAATCATTGAAGTTATGATGTGAAATATGCTTTGCATGAATGTAAGTAATGTTTGCATGTATATAAATATGCAATGGTTTGAGTTGTATGTCTGTATGTGTGTATATATATCGATTTTGAATTTACAGACTAAATCCAAATTCAAAAAAAAATCATACCTCTTTATATAAACAGTTTTATGTTATTATCTTTAAAAGGAATTTGTTTATATTTACCTAATTCAACTTTTAAAAATATTTTCAAAATATATTAAGCAAGAAACTTTACTAGGAAGACGAATATACAATGAAACTCAATGCATGTTGAAAATTTGAATACCAAGATTTTTTTATTCACGTACATCACCTAATTTGGTTTCAAAAAATATGATTTTTAGTAGTTAAATCAAGATTTTTAGTTCAGAATTGAATGAGGGACTCGTGGTTTAACAGAAAAGGGGATTTTGGTATTTTTTGGTGATCGGAGGATGTTTGGGTCTTAGGATCATGGGTGAAGTTTGCTAGGAGGTCAGAGGTTTCGGAAAAAATGTTGGGTGGATTTATCCGTCACTGTGGTGGCCGAATGATGATGAACTAGGGTTTAAAACCAGTTTTTGGTCATTGTCGGAATTTGGGTTGCTGCAAGGTCATCGAGGCATCGAACTCTTTCCGAGGTGGGTGAATCGAAGCGTGGGTTTTCGGTGAAGCTTCGGTCGGAGTGGTGAATGTTCTGGTGGTCTGAGGTGGCAAGTCGAGGTGATTTCTTGGGTGACAGTTTTGTTCCAGTTAGGTGTTGTCATGCTCGATTTCGATTGCGGACGCGAATGATCATCCTAGGTGGTCGGGTCGAGTGAGTGGAGCATCGACGACTTGTTGATGGTGGAGACAGTGGCCATAGCGTCAGCATGCCACTGTGCACATGCACGTATGTCTGATGTATCAAATGTTTTGGTGGTTGCTGTTGTAGGAAGAAGAAGAAGATGTGTCTCGAGTTTTGACTTGGGAAAATGATGTGGTGGCTCAAGAATGCATGCGGATGTGTTCGCAAGTGTCACAGGTTTTAACAAGTTTAAAAAGTTTGAATATAACAAAGAAAAAAAAGAAGCGGCTCGGGTAATTGCTCAGGTAAATTCGCATTTGACTCGGGTTGGTTCAGGATTTTAAAATTTGATACCAGTTTTAAAAATATAAAGAACTTATGAATCAAATTTTCAAGTATTAACAAGTTCCAAACAAAGTTTTCAAGTAAATTTACCGAGTTAAAGTTAATTTAAAAAATTATATAAATAAAGAAATTTCAAGATTTTTAGTCTAGTAATTAAAAGAGATAAAATAATTAATTAATTCCAAAGTGTTTATTATATATCCTTTATTTTAATTTATTCTTAAGTTTATTTTAAATAAAATTTAATAGTATAACTAAGAAGTTAAGTAAGAAGATAAAATGTTTTTAATTGTTAAATTAAAGGTCTAAGTTAATTTATAGGTCAATGATAAATTAATTTCAAAGGTTTGTTAAATAAGATTTAAATGGTAATTGAGTAATTAATTAAGATAATGTTTTATCCTAGACTATGGACTTAAGTAATTAAGGATAATTAATTAATTGAAGGATAATTATTTAATGTAAATAATTAAAGGGTTAATTTGTTAATGTAATTAATTAAGGGTTAATTGATTAATGTAATTAATTAAGGGTTAATTGATTAATGTAATTAATTAAGGATTAATTAATTAATTAAAGGTTGATTTATTAATGTAAGTAATTAAGGGTTAATTACTTAATGTAAGTAATTAAAGGATAAATAAGTAATTAAAGGTTAATTAATTAATGATTAAAGGACAATTAATTAATTGAGGGTTAATTGATAAACATAGTTAATTAAAGCTTGCTAAATTAATGTAAGTAATTAAGGGATAAATACTTAATGAAATTAAAGGAAAATTAATTAGTTAAAGGTTAATTAATTAATGAAAGTAATTAAGGGATGATTAATTACATAAAGGATGATTAATTAATGTGAGTAATTAAAGGATAATTACTTAATGAATGTTATTCAGTCAAGGGTCAATTAATTAATGTAATTAATTAAAGGATAACTAATGTAAGTAATGGGGGATAATTACTTAAGATGGATGATTAAGGATGATTAATTTTCATTAATTAATTATAATAATAGCAAATGGTTTGTAATTAATTAATGTCAATCAGGCAAGGTTAGGTAACTAATTCATAAGCAATTAATTTATTTGGTTTAAATTGAATTAATTATAAATTATGTGATTAATTAATCTTGCTTATGGATGATTGGATTTTATCGAATGCCTTGAATTGTTTGATGTCTCTGATATGTAATGTTTTGTGATATAAGTTCTTTTGGATTGAGCTATGATAAATGTAAGTTATTTATTTGTGATGTATTGCTATGTGAATGTGAACTCTGAATTGAATTGAAACTGTTTACTTAAAATAACTTGGCCTTTAAGACTGCATTTGAATTTCTATGAGACCGGGGGTCAGATTCCAAATGGTTATCCGAAAACCACATCGAATCTTAAAGGTGGATCTTTTGTTTAAAAGATTAAAAATGAAAATAAGTTACGATTTAACAATGATCTGAATGTATCCACATGTTTCAAAATAAGAGCTCATTATTAGGATAATCCGGGCGAGAACGTTAAGTCATAAACCCCATTTCGAATAATGATACGACGAAATGGAATTGCATTTGATGATGGTGGTTGAACACTAGGTATTTCGAAAATGAAAGGATTACCTGTTGATTGTCTCTGCATCGAGTTGCTCCGGTATAGAGATTACCCTAAGTGATGGGGAGTCCGGACGTGATTTGGTGTAACGACCCAGGAATTTTATTAATTAAAATTTGGATATTTAATTAATTTTAAATATTAATAAGTGAATTTATAAGTCGAATAAATTTTAATTTGAATTATTGGATTTAATTGAATAATTAAATCGATAATTTAATATGTTAAATTATGGAAATAATTGAAAATTGGGTTAAATATGATTGAAAAGATTTGTAAAATTTTATTATATCATGTTGGAGTTAGAATGATATTTTAGAACTTTTAAAATCGAATTAAAAGTTAATTTGTGAAAATTGAATATTTTAATATTTAATTATCGACTGTAAAATAGCCAATTTTTGAACAGTCTCAGAATTGAACGAAACCATTTCCATTGGATCCGTAATAGTTATTTATTACCGGATTTCAATTTTCGTGTCAATCGGAGTTATCGTTGATCGTGGCAGCTTGAAACGCATCGAATTGTTTTTAATATTAATTTGGCGAGTTAAAATAGCCATTTTTGAAACTATCTCGGATTTCGACGAAACCAGTTTCATCGGATCCGTAATGTGATATTATTGTAAGGTTTCAAATTTCGTGTCAATTGGATTTACCGTTTGTCCGGTACAAATTAAAACGCCTAGAAAATCGTTTAACTCGATTTAATTTAAATTGAACGTTTATTGCCATAACTCGCACAGATGTCCGAATTAGCTTCCAAAACCTGTTCCATTGTGTCCGGAATGCGGGGTAAACCCTAGAAATGCTGGTTACGGCGCGTAAATCGGAGTTTGGAAAATCGAAATGAATAGTGTTTTTCGTTGAAATTCTATAAAAGGAGACCCAACCCCTTCTTCTTTTTACCAAACCCTAACCCTAATTTTTTATCACCAGCCGCCACTTTGATAATGAATGGCCGAAAATGTCCTAACTTCCTCCTTCAATTCCTTAAAATCTATTGATTATTTCGAAAAGCTTTCAACTACAAGATCGTAGAGGGGTTTGAGCTCTACGATGTGAACGGCTGAGATCGTCATCGGAGTGACGATGGGAGAGTTATACGGCCGCGTTCATGGGGAAGTCGTGCTCGGTTTTCGAGCTGTGGACGTGACCGAGCTTCGTGCTCTTCTTGGTGGTGGTAGCTTGCGTGTGGGGCTTTGAAGTGGAGGTGCTTGATCGGCGTGAAGATGGAAGGAGGAGGCTCGAAAATTCATGGAAGAGGCGACGTTTATGGGTTCGGTCGCGATTGTTATCTGGAGGGAAGAAGGAAGCAAAATCACGCGGCCCAGATTTTTCTCAGGGGATTCACGGCTTAGATTTGTTTAGGTTAAATTTTAAAAAGAAAATTGTTTATTTAGTTATTGTATAAAAATCGCGTAACTTTAAAATAGTGTATCTTTTTACTGCTAGATCGGAAAAACGTGAAACCAGTTGCGTTGGAATCGTATGGACGAGCACTACGCGATAGAGTTGGATTGGAGTCGTTTGGAGTGAGTGAGAATTTCGGGTAAAATTAAACGCGCGTTTAATTTTATTCGAAATAAATCGCTAAAACGAAATTGAAATCAAGGTGAGAACTTCTCACTCAATCGAATCAGTTTCGATTTTATTTTAATTAGTTAGATTTAAAATATTTGAATGCATGTTTGAATGATGATTGTTATCTATTGATTGTTAAAATAGACATTATGCGCCGTTAGTAAGCGGATGTTATTTATTAAAAACATATACCGCCAATATTTCATAAACAGTGAAATTGGTATTATATATAATATCAATATATATGTATATTGGCATATGTATATATTGCAGTTGTTGATTCCCCGCATTTTTTTGTTTAGCGGATGAGACCCTATTGCGCCGTCTATTAAGCGGATAATATTTTAAATCCCATATACCGCGATAATTTCGTACTGGAGCGAAATTGGTATTGTGCTAATGTTTGTGGATGCAGGAAAACAGGTTGGAGGGATCCAACTGGATTCCTCAACAGTTTTTATTTGATTTCAGATATTTTGATATTTGATGGATTATCATATATGATATATGATATCGTTGTAGTCGTGATTGACTATTTGGTGTGTAGCATCATTGGACCAAATTTGGAATTTAAAAATGATTTTAAAAGTGATTTTTTTGAAAATATACTATATTTTTAGAATTGATCCATTTTAAATAATTAAACGCTTTAATTTTTAAAGTTATAAAAATTATGATTTTGAGAAATATAGTTGAAAGCTGATTTTTGAGAAATATGGATTAATGATTTTTTAACATAGTTTAAATCGGGATTTTTGAATATATTATAAAATTTTAAATATAGGATTTATGAAGTTTGATTATTTTATAAGTCAAAAGGATGAAATTATAAAGGGATTTAAAGACGTTTTAAAAGAATAATATAAATTGATTTATATTAAGAGATTTATAAATGGATATTTATAAATTGAAATATTGACATTATAAAACGAGTTTTTATAAGTGTTTGAATGAAGTAAAAATGGATTGCATATGTGAATGGAATTTATAAAATTATAAATGGTGAAGTTATAAATGAAATTTATAAATAGTAAGCTTTATAGATTTTGTGAAGTTATTAAAGAATATACTTGGATAAATAAATGAATCTTATAAGTTATAAGATTTATAATTTGGGAAGTCTTTAAAAGAACGATTTTGTAAAATAATCATTTTATAAGCATTTGACTTATAATATGAATTTTTAGTATATCATTGAGATATGAAATTGAATAGGTTAATAAATGGAATTTATAAACATTGTTTTATAAATTCGCAAACGACTTATTTTGATAAGTAAATTGTTATAACTTATTAATGGAGTTATATTCACGTTTTTGACTGTGAATAATCCTTTGAAATAAAATGAATAAAAGGATGAAATTTGTTAACGTAGTATATTCACGTTTTTGAATAGTGAATAATATGTTAAAGAAAATGTTTAGAATGTGATATTTTAAACAGAATTAAAACGACCTAACGATGTTTTAAATATGTTGAGATTCGAAACCATAGATTTCAACATTCATTGTTGAAATAGACGTTTTCGAGAAATAGAAGGAAATGGTGGACTATAACACTGTTGTTATAGTAAATGATTTTCGAAAGGAAATGGTTTGAATAGTTTTGGGATTTATATATCTATTTAATTTCGAATCCCTATACTAGTGATTTTGGGTTGTCGTAACGATGTTTTACGCAACATTCGTTTTGGCCCAAATAAATATGTTTAAGAGAATGATTTCCTTAAAGAATGAAATATATACTTAATTCGATTTAAGTATATTGAATATTTTCCAAGGTTGAAAATAAAAAGATTTGTGAATTACTTATGAATAAATAAGTATGGAAATGTTTTCCAATATGAAGTGAATATTTAGAATTTATCTTTTTGGAAGATAAATTGAAAATGAATAATTGAAATCGTATATTCATGAATATTTTGGAATATAAAATTCAATATGGAATTTATAAATGAAAAGTGGAATTTGTTTAAAAATAAATATTGATTTATTTTTAAAGTATTGAAAATCATATATCTTGTAAAGATATTTTGGAAAATAAATAATTTGGAAAATTATTTGGAATCTGGTGATGTGTGCATATCCATTGATAGTTCAATAACCGACTATCAATATTTACCTTTGAAAGGTATTTGTTGTGATTTGCTTGAATTTGAATGCACACTTATTTTTAAATTATTGCGCTCGTTATTCGGATTACCCATTCCGAATAGTGATACGACGTAATGGATAGCATTGATGATCGGTGTTGAAGACCGGATATTTGCGAGAGCGATAGGATGACCTATCGATTGACTCTGCACCGAGTTGCTCCGGTATAAAGTTCTCCATATGTGATGGGGAATCCGATCAGGATTGTGGATATCCGGATTGCAAGGACTTCTTTGTAAGTGCCTTCGGTTTTGTTCGAGCCCGGAACAGACTTGTATGGATTGCGTGTCTGACATTACAAGTTGAGATATAAAGCCGATTTCTTTCAAATATATTTCTGTTAGTGGCGGAGAATTTATTCTCTTAGCTTAACACCCTTCTCTGAGACGTACGAGCTCAGAGGTTATGTAGTTGTAGGTTATCAGCGATATATTCCCAATTTGGTAATGTGACATGCTGAGTGTTGCTGAAATGATCATTGTGTTGATTATTTATGATAGGATCATTTGTTTGATCGTCTATCTTGGTGATCATTTCTATGATCATTTGTTGACCCAAAGCATGGCTTTTGTATAAAGTATGTTTTTGTGGACGTGACTTCGTCGAGCCTCACATCCCGGAAATGGTCAAAACAGGAAAGATGCAGCAAGGTTATGAGGGGTAGCGCCCTTTAGGATATGTGCATTTCCTTCTGGAAAAGGGTGGTATCATGGTATGGAGCCCAGATACTTACTCATGTTGAAACACTTTATTATTATGATTGTGTGAATTGATTAGAGAGCTCTCGGATAAAGGTCCCAAAGGACCGGGGGATGGCATATTCGGTCAGTTGTTACTCAGTTAGGGGTAACCCGGCCTTGTGTTGGTAGAGATCCGGTTTGGTTCTCGGGGATGTCCATCCAGAGGCATTCTCATGTGGCAATGGGAAGTTCCTTGGCCTGACCATTTGTTGGAAATCCAAAGAAACAATACGAAACTTCTACGGTTTTAGTTGTATAACCTGCCATGGAATGTGGCGGTAACCTGCTATTGAACATGGTAGCTATAGTAGGCATAAGTGCGGAATGTCTATGCTGGCTAAGATTTATATCTTTATTTTCGAAATGAATTTTTCCTACACTATGCACCAGTAATAATATCAAATGTTATTTTAAATGCGTATCAAGCATCTTTGGCTATCATAAGGAGAAATCTCCTCCGATTCTGCGTTTGCATGTGTGCGTGTGCGGGAGGCCTTATGGTAGTCTCATTTTTAAAAGCATTGCGAATTGAATTTAAAAATATTCCTCTATTTTGATTTTTAAAGATAAATAAACTGTTTTGAGTTCTCACACCAGTCACATGACTGACTCGGAGTTTATTGTTTTCCTTCCTAAACTCTGGGTGCCCACCAATTTCCACACGGGCAGTCAAGAGTAAGGTTTATCAGGATATTCTGGATATTCAGGAGTTGCTGGAGGCAAGCTGGATGGCTTGGCGTATTACTAGTATATAGTATTTCTTTTCCGCTGTTTGATGTTGCATGTTGTTATACACTCTGATGATATGATGTAATGAAATGTAAATGTAATGTAATAACTGATATAGTTCTTTGTTTAAAGATTATTCATTTATTATTATATGTTGTTCCGCTGCGATTGTGAGATTCTGATGTTGTTCTGTTGTTTACTTTCTTTTCCGTTCTATTTTCTATCTTCTTCTACTTCTTTCTTTTTCTTAAACCATAACATTTCGGGTTTCCGGCCTTCGATTTCTCGGCTGTCGATAAAGTGAGTATCGATGTTGAATTTTCGAAAGTCGAAAATTTTCGGGACGTTACATTTGGTATCAGAGCATATGGTTAAGCGACAACCATGGTTCTGTTGGGTATTACTCATTAGAGATAGAGTCAGTAGTACTCTAGAATGAGTTTGAGTGTAATAATAGCTATGAGAGCGTACTTGTTAGTGAATATAAAATTGTTTTATATTGTGATGATTGGTTAGTTGAGTGGTATATAGATTCTGGTTAATACGTATGATCAGCGTTGTTGATAGGGATCTCTAAACACTTGAATAGAACAATTTGACATAATATTGTTTTAAATTGGGTAAATGCAATAATTTGACCTTGATTATATTTTATATATAAAGGAATAATTTTTCAGAATTATTAAAGTATATAAGTTGATTGTTTGGTTATTGATAAGTTGTTTGAATAATTTAAATAAAAGAATAATTGTATAAGCAAAAGAATTATAAGAATTGAATTATAATTAAAGTGATTTACAATTGTGAAATAAACTTATATATATATAAGAAGTGAAACTATATGGATATATTTATGAATATGAGTTGTAAATAAGAATGAATTTAAAGTTAAATGGAAATTTACTTTAGAATTGAAATCTGAATTTATTTACAAGTAGGAATTTAAGTTATGTAAAACCAAATAATGTTAAATGAATATGAACTTGAGTTATATAAATAAAATTCAACTATTGGAAATTGAATTGAATTAATGGATTGAATGTTAATCAATTAAATGTAAATTAAATTGAGATGAAATAATGAATATAATGTTAATTCATTAAAATCTAATGTTATTGAAAGTTGAAAGATTGAATGAAAATCGATTTAATTAAACCAATTGTAAGCAAAGGAATTTGGTTGAAATTGATATACATTGGTTGTTATTGATGTTAGTCGATTGTATATAATTCATTAAGAATTAATGAAATTGGAAGCTAAAGTAATTGAAATTCAATTGAAAGTTAAGTGAATCTTAAATAAATTGAATTTGATTTGTAAGTGAACCAACTTGAATATGAATTAGTGAATATAAACTAATTGAAAATGAATGTTAGTAAAACATCCAATGTTAATGAATCAAATGTGATTTAAATTGAAAACCATTTCATTGAATATTAATGAGAATATGAATAAATATTTATTGATTATGGATTATAGTTGGTTGATGGTTGAATATATATTGCTTTTAATGCATTGCTATGTTGGCATATATAGTTATTATGTTGCTATATGTTGTATATTGAGATTATTGTCTATATGCATGTTCTCATGTTCTTTGTTGAGTGTTTAGTAGGTGCGGAACGTGTTTGCTTCGCATTTGGAGCTCGCTTTCGCGCTATATTAGCCGTATATGCTTGCTAATAAAATATAAGGTACATATCTCGGATTAAATATCGTACTTTTACACTTTTTCCCTTCGGGATGCCTCATTACTTGATGAGATGTATATTTGTGATATATATACTGTCATTTTTTTTCGGATCGAGCCGCGCAAAGGAGACTATGGCGAATTTTTCCGAAAATTTAAGGCATTAGAAAAAAAATTTGAGGAAAAAAAATGTGAAAACTTTAACTTTGATTTTTGAATTGAAAGTTAAACAATAGTAGTTGTTTTTGAAAGATAACTAAGTATGATTTGAAAACTTAGTAAAGATTTGTAAGAAGTTTAACTACGAATTTTGGAAAAATTAATAGATTCTGTAACCTTTCTTACTTGTAATTTCGAGGACGAAATTCTTTTAAGGGGGGAAGATTGTAACGACCCAGGAATTTTATTAATTAAAATCTGGATATTTAATTAATTTTAAATATTAATAAGTGAATTTATAAGTCGAATAAATTTTAATTTGAATTATTGGATTTAATTGAATAATTGAATCGATAATTTAATATGTTAAATTATGGAAATAATTGAAAATTGGGTTAAATATGATTGAAAATGATTTGTAAAATTTTATTATATCATGTTGGAGTTAGAATGATATTTTAGAACTTTTAAAATCGAATTAAAAGTTAATTTGTGAAAATTGAATATTTTAATATTTAATTATCGACTGTAAAATAGCCAATTTTTGAACAGTCTCAGAATTAAACGAAACCATTTCCATTGGATCCATAATAGTTATTTATTACCGGATTTCAATTTTCGTGTCAATCGGAGTTATCGTTGATCGTGGCAGCTTGAAACGCATCGAATTGTTTTTAATATTAATCTGGCGAGTTAAAATAGCCATTTTTCAAACTGTCTCGGATTTCGACGAAACCAGTTTCATCGGATCCGTAATGTGATATTATTGTAAGGTTTCAAATTTCGTGTCAATTGGATTTACCGTTTGTCCGGTACAAATTAAAACGCCTAGAAAATCGTTTAAATCGATTTAATTTAAATTGAACGTTTATTGCCATAACTCGCACAGATATCCGAATTAGCTTCCGAAACCTGTTCCATTGTGTCTGGAACGCGGGGTAAACCCGAGAAACGCTGGTTACGGCACGTAAATCGGAGTTTGGAAAATTGAAATGAATAGTGTTTTTCGTTGAAATTCTATAAAAGGAGACCCAACCCCTTCTTCTTTTTACAAAACCCTAACCCTAATTTTTTATCACCAGTCGCCACTTTGATAATGAATGGCCGAAAATGTCCTAACTTTCTCCTTCAATTCCTCAAAATCTATTGATTATTTCGAAAAACTTTCAACTACAAGATCGTAGAGGGCTTTGAGCTCTACGATGTGAACGGCTGAGATCGTCATCGGAGTGACGATGGGAGAGTTATACAGCCGCGTTCATGGGGAAGTCGTGCTCGGTTTTCGAGCTGTGGACGTGACCGAGCTTCGTGCTCTTCTTGGTGGTGGTAGCTTGCGTGTGGGGCTTTGAAGTGGAGGTGCTTGATCGGCGTGAAGATGGAAGGAGGAGGCTCGAAAATTCATGGAAGAGGCGACGTTTATGGGTTCGGTCGCGATTGTTATCTGGAGGGAAGAAGGAAGCAAAATCACGCGGCCCAGATTTTTCTCAGGGGATTCACGGCTTAGATTTGTTTAGGTTAAATTTTAAAAAGAAAATTGTTTATTTAGTTATTGTATAAAAATCGCGTAACTTTAAAATAGTGTATCTTTTTACTGCTAGATCGGAAAAACGTGAAACCAGTTGCGTTGGAATCGTATGGACGAGCACTACGCGATAGAGTTGGATTGGAGTCGTTTGGAGTGAGTGAGAATTTCGGGTAAAATTAAACGCGCGTTTAATTTTATTCGAAATAAATCGCTAAAACGAAATTGAAATCAAGGTGAGAACTTCTCACTCAATCGAATCAGTTTCGATTTTATTTTAATTAGTTAGATTTAAAATATTTGAATGCATGTTTGAATGATGATTGTTATCTATTGATTGTTAAAATAGACATTATGCGCCGTTAGTAAGCGGATGTTATTTATTAAAAACATATACCGCCAATATTTCATAAACAGTGAAATTGGTATTATATATAATATCAATATATATGTATATTGGCATATGTATATATTGCAGTTGTTGATTCCCCGTATTTTTTTTGTTTAGCGGATGAGACCCTATTGCGCCGTCTATTAAGCGGATAATATTTTAAATCCCATATACCGCGATAATTTCGTACTGGAGCGAAATTGGTATTGTGCTAATGTTTGTGGATGCAGGAAAACAGGTTGGAGGGATCCAACTGGATTCCTCAACAGTTTTTATTTGATTTCAGATATTTTGATATTTGATGGATTATCATATATGATATATGATATCGTTGTAGTCGTGATTGACTATTTGGTGTGTAGCATCATTGGACCAAATTTGGAATTTTAAAATGATTTTAAAAGTGATTTTTTTGAAAATATACTATATTTTTAGAATTGATCCATTTTAAGTAATTAAACGCTTTAATTTTTAAAGTTATACAAATTATGATTTTGAGAAATATAGTTGAAAGCTGATTTTTGAGAAATATGGATTAATGATTTTATAACATAGTTTAAATCGGGATTTTTGAATATATTATAAAAGTTTAAATATAGGATTTATGAAGTTTGATTATTTTATAAGTCAAAAGGATGAAATTATAAAGGGATTTAAAGACGTTTTAAAAGAATAATATAAATTGATTTATATTAAGAGATTTATAAAGGGATATTTATAAATTGAAATATTGACATTATAAAACGAGTTTTTATAAGTGTTTGAATGAAGTAAAAATGGATTGCATATGTGAATGGAATTTATAAAATTATAAATGGTGAAGTTATAAATGAAATTTATAAATAGTAAGCTTTATAGATTTTGTGAAGTTATTAAAGAATATACTTGGATAAATAAATGGATCTTATAAGTTATAAGATTTATAATTTGGGAAGTCTTTAAAAGAACGATTTTGTAAAATAATCGTTTTATAAGCATTTGACTTATAATATGAATTTTTAGTATATCATTGAGATATGAAATTGAATAGGTTAATAAATGGAATTTATAAACATTGTTTTATAAATTCGCAAACGACTTATTTTGATAAGTAAATTGTTATAACTTATTAATGGAGTTATATTCACGTTTTTGACTGTGAATAATCCTTTGAAATAAAATGAATAAAAGGATGAAATTTGTTAACGTAGTATATTCACGTTTTTGAATAGTGAATAATATGTTAAAGAAAATGTTTAGAATGTGATATTTTAAACAGAATTAAAACGACCTAACGATGTTTTAAATATGTTGAGATTCGAAACCATAGATTTCAACATTCATTGTTGAAATAGACGTTTTCGAGAAATAGAAGGAAATGGTGGACTATAACACTGTTGTTATAGTAAATGATTTCCGAAAGGAAATGGTTTGAATAGTATTGGGATTTATATATCTATTTAATTTCGAATCCCTATACTAGTGATTTTGGGCTGTCGTAACGATGTTTTACGCAACATTCGTTTTGGCCCAAATAAATATGTTTAAGAGAATGATTTCCTTAAAGAATGAAATATATACTTAATTCGATTTAAGTATATTGAATATTTTCCAAGGTTGAAAATAAAAAGATTTGTGAATTACTTATGAATAAATAAGTATGGAAATGTTTTCCAATATGAAGTGAATATTTAGAATTTATCTTTTTGGAAGATAAATTGAAAATGAATAATTGAAATCGTATATTCATGAATATTTTGGAATATAAAATTCAATATGGAATTTATAAATGAAAAGTGGAATTTGTTTAAAAATAAATATTGATTTATTTTTAAAGTATTGAAAATCATATATCTTGTAAAGATATTTTGGAAAATAAATAATTTGGAAAATTATTTGGAATCTGGTGATGTGTGCATATCCATTGATAGTTCAATAACCGACTATCAATATTTACCTTTGAAAGGTATTTGTTGTGATTTGCTTGAATTTGAATGCACACTTATTTTTAAATTATTGCGTTCGTTATTCGGATTACCCATTCCGAATAGTGATACGACGTAATGGATAGCATTGATGATCGGTGTTGAAGACCGGATATTTGCGAGAGCGATAGGATGACCTATCGATTGACTCTGCACCGAGTTGCTCCGGTATAGAGTTCTCCATATGTGATGGGGAATCCGATCAGGATTGTGGATATCCGGATTGCAAGGACTTCTTTGTAAGTGCCTTCGGTTTTGTTCGAGCCCGGAACAGACTTGTATGGATTGCGTGTCTGACATTACAAGTTGAGATATAAAGCCGATTTCTTTCAAATATATTTCTGTTAGTGGCGGAGAATTTATTCTCTTAGCTTAACACCCTTCTCTGAGACGTACGAGCTCAGAGGTTATGTAGTTGTAGGTCATCAGCGATATATTCCCAATTTGGTAATGTGACATGCTGAGTGTTGCTGAAATGATCATTGTGTTGATTATTTATGATAGGATCATTTGTTTGATCGTCTATCTTGGTGATCATTTCTATGATCATTTGTTGACCCAAAGAATGGCTTTTGTATAAAGTATGTTTTTGTGGACGTGACTTCGTCGAGCCTCACATCTCGGAAATGGTCAAAACAGGAAAGATGCAGCAAGGTTATGAGGGGTAGCGCCCTTTAGGATATGTGCATTTCCTTCTGGAAAAGGGTGGTATCATGGTATGGAGCCTAGATACTTACTCATGTTGAAACACTTTATTTTTATGATTGTGTGAATTGATTAGAGAGCTCTCGGATAAAGGTCCCAAAGGACCGGGGGATGGCATATTTGGTCAGTTGTTACTGGGTTAGGGGTAACCCGGCCTTGTGTTGGTAGAGATCCGGTTTGGTTCTCGGGGATGTCCATCCAGAGGCATTCTCATGTGGAAATGGGAAGTTCCTTGGCCTGACCATTTGTTGGAAATCCAAAGAAACAATACGAAACTTGCACGGTTTTAGTTGTATAACCTGCCATTGAATGTGGCGGTAACCTTCTGTTGAACATGGTAGCTATAGTAGGCATAAGTGCGGAATGTCTATGCTGGCTAAGATTTATATCTTTATTTTCGAAATGAAATTTTCCTACACTATGCACTAGTAATAATATCAAATGTTATTTTAAATGCGTATCAAGCATCTTTGGCTATCATAAGGAGAAATCTCCTCCGATTCTGCGTTTGCAGTGTGGGAGGCCTTATGGTAGTCTCATTTTTAAAAGCATTGCGAATTGAATTTAAAAATATTCCTCTATTTTGATTTTTAAAGATAAATAAACTGTTTTGAGTTCTCACACCAGTCACATGACTGACTCGGAGTTTATTGTTTTCCTTCCTAAACTCTGGGTGCCCACCAATTTCCACACGGGCAGTCAAGAGTAAGGTTTATCAGGATATTCTGGATATTCAGGAGTTGCTGGAGGCAAGCTGGATGGCTTGGCGTATTACTAGTATGTTGTATTTCTTTTCCGCTGTTTGATGTTGTATGTTGTTATACACTCTGATGATATGATGTAATGAAATGTAATAACTGATATAGTTCTTTGTTTAAAGATTATTCATTTATTATTATATGTTGTTCCGCTGCGATTGTGAGATTCTGATGTTGTTCTGTTGTTTACTTTCTTTTCCGTTCTATTTTCTATCTTCTTCTACTTCTTTCTTTTTCTTAAACCATAACATTTCGGGTTTCCGGCCTTCGATTTCTCGGCAGTCGATAAAGTGAGTATCGATGTTGAATTTTCGAAAGTCGAAAATTTTCGGGACGTTACATTTGGGGATATCCAGATTTGCAAGGACGTTTTTCCTTAATTGGATGAAGTTCCTTCGGTTCCATTTAGACCCAAGATGGACTTGTTTGGATGTATGTCTGACATTATACTTTGGGATGTAAAGCTGCTGCCTATCAAATACATTTCTGTTGGTGGCGGAGAATTTATACTCTTAGCTTAACACCCTTCTCTGAGACGTACGAGCACAGAGGTTATGTAGTTGATATTTACTAGTGATATATTTCTAATTTGGTAATGCTAATTGCTGAGCATTGGATGATCGAAGCATGGCTGTTATGAAAAGCATAGCTTTGTGGGACGAGATTTCATCGACCCACACCCTGGGAAATGGTCGAAACAGGAAAGGATGCATCAAGGTTATGGGGTTCGCGACTCTCAGGGTATGTGCATTTCCTTCAGGATAAAAAGTGGTATAATGGTATGGAGCCCAGATATTTTACTTATGTGGTTGTTGGAATTTGTGATGGCACCACGACAAAGGTCGGTTACAATGGGGGATGGCATACTCATGACAATTAGTTACCTAGTTACAGAGGTAACCTGGCCTTGTGTTGGTAGAGATCCGGTTAGGTTCTCAGGGCATCCCTCCAGAGGCGTACCCATTCGGATAGAGGAAGTTCCTTAGCCTTGACCATTTGTTGGAAATCCAAACAATCAATACGAGACCAGTACTGTTTTAGTTGTAGAACCTGCCATTTAACATGGTAGCTATAGTAGGCATACTATAATGGTACGTATGCTTGCTAAGATTAATATTATACTTGCAAATGTTTTCTACAATATGCACTAATAATAATATCAAAAGGATTTTCACGTATCAAGCATGTTTGACTAATATAAGGAGAAACCTTCCTCATGTGTGCGATTGCATTGAGTGTGTGCCGAGAGACCCTATGGGAGTTTCATTTTCCAAAAAGCATAACAGATTTATTTTATTTCTTTTTGTACAGATATCTGTTTTTATGTTTGCTCACACCAGTCCCATGACTGACTCGAAGTTTATTGTTCCCTTTCTAAACACTGGACATCCATAATTTTCCACACGGGCAGCCTAGAGTCATGTTGTTAGTAGGTTGTGGAGGTAGTTCAGATAGTAGAAATGAATCTGGAAGTCTTTAAAGCTTTTGGTTTTTGAGTTTTTGGTTTGGAGCTCTAGAGCTTCAGCAATGAAGATGCAGTATGTTGGACTCACTTTTCCTCTCTCTCTTTTGGAAGACCCTGTTGATATTATTCCGCTGTTATGTTGTATTTCCGCTGTCGTGTTGTATATGTTGGCTCTGATGTTGTTGGTTCACTTGTTGTAGCATGTTGTAACCCATATTGTGTATCAATAAAAGTCATTCTTGTTTCCGCTGTATTGTTATCATCTAATGTGTTATAAGCTCCAGCGAACCGGGCTTAACTTTTGAATCTTCGACATTTGAATATGGTGATGTATTGGATGCCGATTTTCGAATGTCAAGGCCGGGTTGTTAAATTTGGTATCAGAGCTGAAGGTCGACTAAGAACTTTAGCTTTGGAGTATAACTCATTAGGTGACTCATTAGAAATAGGGCTAGAAATGCCCTAGAATGAGTATATTCCCTAAAATATCATGTCCGCAAGCCTAAAATCAATTTTCTTACTATTCACCAATAGTGAGAATGAGTGCAAGAAGAGGACGAGGTAGGGGACAGGGGGAGTACCACTACAAATGGTCAAGACCCTACAACAACAAGAGTAGTTTTTCTCATCTAACCCCAGCCAAATCTAGCAGAGTTACATCAGAATTTATCAAGACTTGGAGGGAAACCGTTCAAAAGCGCAGAGACTATTATAGAAGCGCAAGCTTGGATTCGATCTTGTGAAAGGATTTTTAAAGTATTGAAATTGGATGATGATAAAAGCAGGTTGAGGGCTTCCTGGCAGCTCTAGGAAGAAGCTTTGGTATGGTAGGAGACCATTACTTTAGCAAAATCGAAGGATGAGTGTTTAAGTAGCGTTATATGCCCTCCGCTGGTATTTCCAGGATGTATCAAGAAGATTGCCTTACTTCTTATTTGTGATAAAATTGTTAGAGTTCTATTTGACATTGGAACCATGCATAGTTTTATTTCCCACCAAATCGTAGAATAGTTAAATTTGAACCCGAATTCATAGACAAACCTATTTTTGTAAAGAACCCGGTAGGAGGCCTTACAAATATTTGTTTACACTGTAAAAAAAGTTCCTATTTTTTATTCTCATCATCAGTTTCTTATCAACTTTTTTGTTCTTGACTTTAATGAATATGAGATTTTACTTGGAATGGATTGGTCAGACAAGCATATGGCTATTCTGATTTGCGTAAAGAGAATTGTGTCATTGGAAACCGAGCTGGAAAGGATTGCAAAAGTGACTTGCGATAGTTCAGGAATTCATCAGGGAAACTCTAGATAGTATTAGGAAAGCCTATCCGGATTTGTGTCCGGATAGTTAGGAATGCCGATGAATGAATTGTTTGCTTTGGTTGTTAGTATATGATTGATATGTATGCTTGGATTGTTTGAATATAAGAGCTTTGGGATCATCTTTTGCTTTCAAATTTCGAGGACAAAATATTCTTAAGGGAGGGAATTTGTAGTGATCCCATTTTTAAGCAAAATTTAATTTAATAATTAATATAAATTTTAGAATTAATTTGTGAATTAGTTTGAATTTTTCCAAAATATATAAGATATGTATTTTTTAATATATATAAATAGATTGTAAATAGAATTTGGATTTGAAAATTCAAAAATAAATAAATTGGATTTTAAACTCTATATTTTAAAAACTAATAAAAATATGTTTTCTAATTATAATATATATATGTATATATATTATGATTTGGAATTTATATTTTGAATTAGTATAATAGTTTTCAAAAAGCTATTTCAGGGTTAAATTCTGTATTTTAAAAACTAGTATATATATATACACATATGTTTATTTATTAATGTATAGCTAGATTTTAAATCATTTCCTTTAAAAGTTATATAAGTATAGATAATAGAAAATGTATGAATAGAAAATATAAAACATATATAAATATAAAGCTAAATTGAAAATATAATATAGAATTATGTAAAAACCATAATACGTGCAGAATTAACATGTGTAACATTAATAACATGTAAAGGTCAAGTGTGGAAATTATAACAAGTATAAGTATTTTAAAACGCAATTTAAAATTTGTAAGTTAAATGTAACATGCATAAATACACGTGTCAATTATTTATTTTCTTTTATTTTTAAACATAATAAAACATTCATATACACACACGCACACACACACACATCTACTTCTACTTTTCTCATTTTCTTAGTTTGATTAAAAACTAGAACCTGAAATACAAACCAGAGATAAACATAAAAAACAAAAGCAATCAAACAATCTTCAACCTGAAGCAAAATAAATCAAATATCAAGCTTCAGTTCAAAAAAACCAAGTTCCAGTTTTTAGATCAAATTCTAGATTTTCAAAGATCAGATTCAAAATCAATTCAACTTCAAGCTTAACAAGGCAGATCAAATTCAAGTTTCAAGATCATATACAATTTCCAGATCAAAAAAAAAAAATTCAAGTTCTAGATAAAATTCAACGCCTCTTCTCTGTTTCTTCATAAACAGGCGAGTAAACTATTTTTTTTTAAAAACCCGGATCTTTTTGTAACCTTATGCTTGTATGATCATTGAAGTTATGATGTGAAATATGCTTTGCACGAATGTATATAATGCTTGCATGTATATAAATATGTAATGGTTTGATTGTGTATGTCTGTGTATATATACATATATATATATATCTTCGTTTTGAATTTACAAACTAAATCCAGATTAAAAAAAGTTTATACCTCTTTATATAAATAGTTTTATGTTATTATCTTTAAAATGAATTTGTTTATATTTACCTAATTCAACTTTTAAAAATATTTTCAAAATATATTGAGTAAGAAACTTTATTGGGAAGAAGAATATACAATGAAACTCAATGCATGTTGAAAATTTGAATACCAGGATTTCCTGGTTTACCTAATAACCTAATTTGATTTAAAAAATCATGATTTTTAAAAGTTAAATCATGATTTTTTGTTTAGAATTGAATGAGGGATTCGTGGTTGAATGGAAAAAAGGGATTTTTGTATTTTCTAGTGATCGGAGGATGTTTGGGTCTCGGGATCGTGGGTAAAGTTTTTACGAGGTCAGAGGCTTCGGCAAAAATGGTGGGTGGATTTTTCCATATCGTGGTGGCCGAACGACGACGAACTAGGGTTTAAACCCAGTTTTTGGTCAATGTCGGAATTTGGGTTGCAGCAGCGTCGTCGAGGCATCAGAATCAATCAGAATTGGGGAAACCGGAGCATGGGTCTTCGGTGAAGCTTTGGCCGAAGTGGAGAATGTTCTGGTGGTTTGAGGTGGCGGGTCAAGGTGATTTCTTTGGTGATAGTTTGGTTCCAGTTAGGTGCTGTTATGCTCGATTTTGATTTCTAGCGCGAACGATTATCTTAGGCGGTCGGGTCGAGTGAGTGGAGCATCGACGACTTGTGGATGGTGGAGGCAATGGCCGAAGCATCGACATGTGACCGTGCATGTGCACGTATGTCAGATGTATCAGATGGTTTGGTAGTTTCTGTTGTAGGAAGAAGAAGAAGATATGTCTCGAGTTTTGACTCGGGAAAATGATGTGGTGGCTCGAGTATGCATGCGAGTGCGTTTGTGGGTGTTACAGGTTTTAACAAGTCTAAAAAATTTAAACATAACGAAAAAAAAGGAAGTGGCTCGGGTTGTTGCTCGGGGAAATTCACGTTTGGCTCGGGTTGGTTTAGGGTTTTAAATTTTGATACCAGATTTAAAAAATATAAAGAAATTATGAATCAAGTTTTCAAGTATTAACAAGTTCCAAACAAAGTTTTCAAAGCAAAGTTTACCAAGTTAAAGTTAATTTAGAAAATTATATAAATAAAGAAATTTCAAGATTTTTAGTTTAGTAATTAAAAGAGATAAAATAATTAATTAATTCCTAAGTGTTTTAATATATATATATCCTTTATTTTAATTTATTCTTAAGTTTATTTTAAGTCAAATTTATTAGTATAATTAAGAATTAAGAATATAAAATGCTTTTAATTGTTAAATTAATGTTCTAAGTTAATTTATAGGTCAATGATAAATTAATTTTAAACGTTTTGTTAAATAAGATTTAAATGGTAATTGTGTAATTAATTAAGATAATTGTTTATCTTAGATTAATTAACGAGTTAAGTAACTAAGGATAATCAATTAATTGAAGGATAATTATTTAATGTAAGTAATAAAAGGGTTAATTTGTTAATGTAATTAATTAAGGGTAAATTAATTAATGTAATTAATTAAGGGTAAATTAATTAATTAATTAAGGATTAATTAATTAATTAAAGGTTGATTAATTGATGTAAGTAATTAAGTGATAATTACTTAATGTAAGTAATTAAAGGATAAATAAATAATTAAAGGTTAATTAATTAATGCTTAAAGGATAATTGATTAATTGAGGGTTAATTAATAAATATAACTATTTAAAGGTTGATAAATTAATGTGAGTAATTAGGGGATAACTATTTAATGAAATTAATTAAACAAAAATTAATTAATTAAAGGTTAATTAATCAATGAAAGTAATTAAGGGACAATTAATTATTTAAAGGATGATTAATTAATGTGAGTAATTGAAGGATAATTACTTAATGATTGTTATTTAGTTAAGGGTCAATTAATTAATGTAATGATAATTAATGTATGTGATGGAGGATAATTACTTAATATGGATAATTAAGGACGATTAATTAATTTCATTAATTAATTGTAATAATAATGAATGGTTTGTAATTAATTATTGTTAATCAAGCAGGGTTAGGTGACTAATTCATAAGAAATTAATTTATTTGGTTTAAGTTGAATAAATTATAAATTATGTGATAAATTAATCTTACTTATGGATGATTGGATTTTATCGAATGCCTTGAATTGTTTGATGTCTCTGATATGTAACGTTCTATGATATGAACTTGTTTTGGATTGAGCTAAAATAAATGTAAGTTATTTATTTGTGATGTATTGCTGTGTGGATGTGAACTCTGAATTGAATTGAAATTGTTTACTTAAAACAAACTGGCCTTTGAGACGGCATTTGAATTTTTATGAGACCAGGGGTCGGATTCCAAATGGTTATCCAAAAACCACATCGAATCTTAAAGGTGGATCTTTTTTTTAAAAGATTTAAAATGGAAATAAGTTATTATTTAACTATGATCTGAATGTATCCACATGTTTCAAAATAAGCGCTCATTATTCGGATAAGCCGGGGGAGGACACTAAGTCAAAAAACCCATTCCGAATAATGATACGACGAAATGGGATTGCATTTGAAGACGGTGGATGAAAACCGGGTATTTTCAACAACGAAAGGATTACCTGTTGATTGTCTCTGCACCGAGTTGCTCCGGTATAGAGATTACGCTAAGTGATGGGGAGTTCGGACGTGATTAGGGGATATACGGATTTGCATTGACTTTTTTCCTTAATTGGACAAAGTGCCTTCGGTCCCATTCAGACCTAGGATGGACTTGTATGGATGTATGTCTGACATTACACTTTGAGACGTAAAGCTGGTTTCTATCAAATACATTTCTATTTGGTGTAGAGAATTTATGCTCTTGGCTTAACACCCTTCTCTGAGACATACGAGCTCAGAGGTTATGTAGTTGATATTTACTAGTGATATATTCTCAATTTGGTAATGTGGCATGCTAACTGCTAAGCATTGGATGATCGAAGCATGGCTTTTGTGAAAAGCGTAGCTTTGTAGGATGAGACTTCATCGAACCTCACACCCTAGGAAATGGTAGAAATAGGAAAGGATGCAGCAAGGTTATGGGTTTGCGACCCTCAGGGTATGTGCATTTCCTTTTGGATAAAAAGTGGTATCTTGGTATGGAGCCTGGATATTTTACTTATGTGGTTGTTGGAATTTGTGATGGTGCCTCGGTAAAGGTCAGTTACAATTGGGGGATGGCATACCGTGACAGTAAGTTGCCTAGTTACAGAGTTATCCCGGCCTTGTGGTTGCAAAGATCCAGTTAGGTTCTCTAGGAGTCCCTTCAGAGGCATACACATTCGGATAGAGGAATTTCCTTAGCCTTGACCATTTGTCAGAAATCCAAACAATCAATACGAACCCTGTATGGTTTTAGTTGTAGAACCTTCCATTTAACATTTGCAAGAATAACATTAATCTTAGCCTTGATACTATAATGGTACGTATGCTGGCTAAGATTAATATTATACTTGCAAATGTTTTCCACACTATGCGCTAATAATAATATCAAAAGGATTTTCGAATATCAAGCATGTTTGACTACTATAAGGAGAAACCTCCCCATGTGTGCGACTGCATTGAGTGTGTGTTGGAAGACCTTATGGTAGTTTCATTTTCCAAAAAGCTTAACAGATTTATTTTATTTCTTTTTGTACAAATAACTATTTTTATATTTTCTCACACCAATCCCATGATTGAATCAGAGTTTATTGTTCCCTTTTCTAACTTTGGGTGCCCATAATTTTTCACATGGGCAGCCTAGAGTCAGGTTTTTAGTAGGTTGTGGAGCTAGTACAGATAGTAGAAATGGATATGGAAGTCTTTTAGGCTTTTGGTTTTTGAGTTTTTGGTTCGGAGCTCTGGAGCTTCGACAATGAAGATGTAGTATGTTGGATTCGCTTTTCCTCTCTCTCTTTTGGAAGACCCCGTTGATGTTTTTCCGCTGTTATGTTGTATTTCCACTATCGTGTTGTATATATTTCCTCTAATGTGTTGGTTCACTTGTTATAGAATGTTGTAATCCATATTGTGTATCAATAAAAGTAATTCTTGTTTCCGTTGTGTTGTTATCATCTAATGTGTCATAAGCTCCATCGAACCGGACTCAACGTTTGAATCTCTGGCATTTGAATATGGGTGATGTATTGAATGCCGATTTTCGGATTTCAAGGCCGGATCGTTAAAATTTCAGTATGGAAGACTAGATTTCTATAGGATGAAGATGGAGCTTAGCATTATATTATATTATATTATTATTATTCCACTATATCATGTTGTTTTCGCTGCATTATTGTAATATCTTGCCATTTTCAACCATTCGCATCCGCACATGTTGGACTTGAATTGTTCAAAATACTAGATTGTTAATTTAAATTTGTAAAATCACAGTATATACAGTAAACAAATAAATCACAAAATCACAGACATAGAGTAGCATAATAATAAGCAGCAAAAACAAATAATTGTAGTTCATGAAGCTTATATATATATAGTAGAGTTAAAATAAGAAACAACAGAAGTCTCGAATACAAAGAAGTCTCAATATAATAGTCAAATAGCAAAATCTGAATATATTACTGGAATCAACTGAATATCTGAAAGCTGAATAGATGGTTGGATCTCCAAGCCAAGCTCCAAACCCTAAAGGAGAGTCTCGAATGTTTTGACACTCAGACTGACCCGAGCGTAAAGCAAAAACACAAAACACTCGAGTCATGATTAACATTCTAATGTCAATAAATCCAACTCAAGTGAAATATCAACTGAAATACAAGTAACTTAATGGATGTATAGGATAGCCATCCTCTAAGGATTCATTAAACTATCTACTATATGGTAATATTCCCTATTATAATAATGCTGTAGTAAAGTAAACTATTAAAATAACATTAAGGCATTACTCATATCCCCCTTAATACATTTTATAGTGCCATAGTCTATACAATACAGTAATTCCTCCTGATCCGGAGGCTACCAGAGGGCACTCCATAGATACGATACAAAACAAACTCGTAGTGGTCTCGATATGGTAGGTGACACGGCACAACTAGGCAATGCTCAGGTAGATATACCAATTACACTTCCAAGTTGGTGGTAACAGACAACAGCTACTATCGCCCACCTCGCAACACACTTATAAATCAAAATCAAGGGTGGCCACCAAATCAATCACAAAGTCAAAATATAATATCGAAGTAATTTGCCCCATCGGAGGAATGACCTCACTTGGCCCGTCAATTGCTCCTGTTTTAGCCACTTTAAGCCAACTCACGGGAGTCGGGTCCACGTATATACCTCATATAGGATCGTTGCCATCAAGCTACTTCATTCTGAAATCTCCACCACGTACGCGTTTGTTTAAGTGGTTTTCGGCATTGGAAAAGAGTATGAAAATTATCGATCCCGGTCTCTTTAACAACCAATCTTATTATAACACCGTGGTCATTTCAAAATGATTTTTACTTCAAAACCAAAAATATCATTTTCCATTTCAAAACTATATCAATGCAATATCATTTTTCACTTCACATATATCCATTTCAAAATCATAGCACTTCCAAAGTCATAGCACTTTCGAAACCAAAACAGTTGAAATTATAGCACTTTGGAAATCATAACACTTTGAAATCATAACACTTTGAAAATCATAACACTTTCCTTTAAACAGAAATTGAAATAGTTTATATTAAAAATAGTTTATTTTAAAATGGTCTATATAGTAAAAAAAAAAAAAGTAGTTTTAAATAAGATCTTTCAAAAACTTTATATAATAAATAGCTTCCTTAAATTTCACAAATCGATTCAAATCAACTTGTATTCCACAATTCAGATTTAATTCAATCTCAATTCATCGATTTCAACTCAATTCAGTTTCTCAGTAACCATTTCAAATTATATCGATTTCAAATACAGATTTGAACCACAAAATAAACCATTTCAATTTAATTATATTTCAAAGCTTTAAATATTCCACATTTTCAAAACTAAATTTGATAATTTCATATATATAAACACACACACACACACACACACACACATATCATATTCACTTTACTGTTATTTAGTTTTGAAATGTTTACATCATCGTTCCAATAACATTTAAATAAACTACGAATCAAAAATTTAAATCAACTAAATATCCCATTTTAATTTATGTAAATTTGAAATGCTCGTTTAATTACCTTAAACAAAAATCAAGTTATAAAATCATATCCTTTAAAATCTAATCTCAATTTCAATAAGTTTCATATCAATTTAACTAATAAAATTCTTAATTAAATACAATTTCAAATAATTTCAAATTTATTTTCCCAACCTTAACTTATAAAAATCATTATGACATCTTTTTTAAAATATAATTTTAAATAAATACTAAACATATTATTAAATTTGTTTATATATTAAATATATTTATATATTTTAAAATAGTGTAATTATAACTAAATTCTTACAATTTCAAAATCAACTTATAACTGTAAAATTTTCAAAACATAAAATTTTAAAAATCTAAATTTAAAACTTTTATAAAAATACATTTATATATAATATCTTAAAATCTATATTTATTAAAACCATATAGTTCGTTCCAAAACGTAGAAATCATTTTCAAAATATTTATATATAGACCAACAATATATGTATATAATTTTCTATTTTATGATCAAGTGATATGGATATTTTTCATTTTAATCCGCAATTTAAATATGTATACGGGTATATGTCATTTGAACCCACAATCCCAAAATCAATTCAATGAAAATCACTTGGGTTTATTATTTCAACCCATAACAATTTTCTCCTATTCTACATATCATTCAGGTATGTATCGTTTCAACCCATACGGAATTCTAAACTAACAGGGAACTTGCAGAGGGATAACAGATATGATAATAATATAACAGAGATATATCATCAATATAAATAACAGATAATTGTCACAGGTGAACAGATACAGATCATAGCATATATATAGCAATGTAAATAACTAAAAGCAGCATATTTCAATTACCATTTCAATTGAAATCAAATTTAATAAATATAAGAACGTTAATCGTGAGTGATTGGTCACTTTAGAGGCTAGAGAAGATAGACAACACAACAAGCTACAAATTCCAAAGAAAAACTAGATTAGCACAAATTTGACGAACAGAGCTGATAATAGGAATAGATGGAAACAAATCAAATCAGTTTTGATATGAGCCGAAAAATATATACATTATTATTATATTATGCATATATTCAATGTTTTAATTTAAGACAAAGATAATATAAAATATTTAAAAATCATTATTTTTGAACACAAGCATTAAGAATCAAATATATTTTATACCAAAACCATTACTCAAAACAAAAATCTTAAACACATATACACAACAGTGAAATCTATATATACATATGATATAGAAGGAAAGGCCTATCACTTCATATATTTATAACAACTACTATATATATACTATTATAATTTCACATATATGCATTTTATTATTAAAACCGTTTCCTACCACATAGCTTCAGTCCAAACATACACATGCTAACTTAATATATAAGTTATAGGCAAAGACTCTCTATATATAAACTATCATATTATTAAAACTAGCCCTTATACGAAGCCCAACTTTTAAACATCTTATATTATACCATTGAACAAATTATGTTAACAATGTACAACATATATACTAATATACATAAACAAATATACTAACATAGATTTGTATAAATTAGTATATAAAAATCTTATGTTTTACAACATCTTAAACATATTATAATATACTACATTTTGAACTTGATTTATACATATAAACACAGGTTATCAAAGCTTATATAACATATAAACTTAAAGACGTATTCAACATACATTCGATACATATATATGCTTTAAATTAGTATTATAATAACACATATATAAAATGACCTCATTTATAGATTTAATATGTTTTTTTTGCATATGTTTTATGTTGATTTACTTTTGTTACTAACTGAAACAAAAAAATATTTCCCTTGTATATAATTCTCATTACTTTGGATTATATAAGTGGAATATAGGTTTATGGAAGCAATAACAGTTGCTTTTGGTTTCATAAATAAATTTGTTGCCCAACAAATAGGTACATTTTCGAATTACAGTTTACAACTATATTTTATGTAACAACCCAGAGTTCTGAATATTTGAAATTGGAATATTTAATTGATTTTAAATATTCAAAAGTTAAATTTTAACTTGAATTTCAAATATAATGATTTACTGGATAATTTAGTTGGGACGAACTGGAATTTTTGAATATTTGAAATGGAAATATTTAATTGATTATAAATATTTGAAAGCTAGTTTAACTTGAATTTCAAATATCACTATTTATTTGGCAATTAAATTTTTGAATTTAATTACTGGAAGTTGGGTAAATGGTTGAATCTGAAATTTTATGCTTGTTAAAAATAGTTTAAAAGCTTGTAAAATTTATATTGATTACTAGAGATAAAAGAAATGTTAAACTTGAAATTGGAATTGTTTTGTTAAATTTTGAAAAAATATCGTTTAAATCGATATTTGAAAATAGCCTTCCGAGGCACACTCTCGTATTTCGACGAAACTTGTTCCATTGGATCCGTGATAGTGTTTTATTATCAGATTTCAATTTTTGTAGCGTTCGGAGTTGTTGTGTGATCGTAAGGTTGATAAATGCGCTGAAATTATATTGGAAATTTAATATAAAACTGGGTCCAAAAAAAGATATCTTCTCCATACGATCGAGTTAGGACTCAAAACCTTTTCTATTGCGTTCGTAATAGGGGTATGACATTATAAACGCTTGGCAGCATGCCTCGATTGGAAATTGAGATTGTGGGTTACGGCAACCGAGACGATTTAAATTTGGATTTAAATTTGAACATAAATAATATGTTCAAAACACTGTGACAAACTCAGACACGTCGTGGAAACTTAAATATGTGTTCTTTTTTCTTTAAATCCACATGCGTGTCTTCCTTGAGAAACGAATGGCCGAACAAATAAAAAATAAAATCCCCTCTTCCTCTTATAGTTCGAATCGATCTATTCTCGTTCCCTGCTCTTTTATTTCTCAATTCGAAATTTAATCAACCTAGCAATGGCTTCTTATTCTGATCTTAAGAAACTAAGGTCCCTTCTTTTTTCCTAAGCCTTAGATATCGGATGAATTTTTCCGATTAAATAAAATATCTGGGCTCGGCTCGCATATGGGCAGCTGCGTTGTAGTGTGTTGACAGACGGAAGGGGAAGAACTTCATGATTTCTGGCGCACCAGGCTAGTGCGCAAACTTTGATGGAGGAGCTTCAGTCGATAGCGAGAGTGCTGCATGGAATGGCGACGCGAGAAGGTTCCACCTTAGCTATAGTAACGATGTGAAGGTGTAGGAGCTCATGACCGACGATGGAAGTAAGTGCGATTCGGTACTTCGATCCTCTTTTTTGTTGCGACCTGGGCATGAGATGGACAAAGATTGGAGCAGGGACAGTGGAATATAGCGATGAAGCAATAGGCTGCGTGGCTATAGTGGAGAACTCGGCTGTTGTGTGAGAGAGGACTGATCTCATCGAAGTAGGGGAGAGAGAGAGAGGTATTTCGTTCTTTTTGATCTTTATGTTTGGCAGTTAATTAAAATAATATTTGTTGCATCTGAAAGGGAAAATAGTATACTAGGCTAGTATCTATTTAAAATAAAACTAGTTAGTTAAAATTTATAAATACATGTGCATGAACAGAGAATAGAAATAAACATATACAGTAGACGTGTTGTTTGAATTCTAAAGATATGTCATAACGTAATCAACTTATTAAATTGATTTATTTAAAAAAAATTAATAGTTACTGAGACAAATTTATTTATTATAGGAAGGTTAGTTTTGCTTTATATTATTAATTCAAAACCAAATTATTAGTTTAAAAATTAATTAAATAAATAAGTGATTAACTGTTTGATTTATTCAAATATTAATCGTAGATTGTTATACAAGTTCTGAAACCATGAAGAAATGGTCGAGATGGAAATGGATCGCAAACAATAATTGTTAGGAAGTAATAATATTAAATATTATCATTTAAGTGTGATAAATCAAATTGGTTGTTAGGAAGTAATAATATTTAATATTATCATTTAAGTGTGACACTGAATAAGAAGTTGACATAATAATCAAAGGTTAAGGAAATAAATTCATTAATAAAATGGAAATTGAAATGTAAATTATGAATGAGATTTATAATTTAAATAAAATTCCAGAGTGATATTGAATATGAATTGGAAGAATTTGGAGTTTTGGGAAAGTTTAAATTCCTTTGAGTTTGAAAATAATTTTCAAAGATTTTGGAGGAGTAATGGTGATATTATTTGGGAAATATTTTTGAATTTGATTTGAAATCTGGTAAGAACTGAAATTTAAAAATATTTAAGGGGTTTTAAGGAGATAAAAGCATTGAACTCTTTTCGGACATTGGAAAATAACTTTGGTGATTACTACAACATCATCTATGTTCATTTTCGAGTTTTCAAGAGAGGAATTACTACCCGAATGATTTAATTTGGGGTGTTTGCAAAACTGGATTTGTTTTTGTAATTTAAAGAGATAATTGAATTTACCGGAGGATTTTGGATATAGTTGATTTCAAAGACGATTTTGAAATAATGAGTAATTTAAAAATAATTCTAGAAATCTTAATAAAAAATGTAATTGGGATATAAATAAGCTGGAAAACTTATAGAAGTTAAAAATTCGAATTAAAATTGAATGTAATTAAATCTAGTAAATAAAAGTAAAAAACTATTTTATTGTAAGCAAAATTGTAGGAGAAAAATTTATTTAAATTTGTAAGTAATAGAACTAGGATTAAAGTTAAATAATGGAATCAATTTAAATTGTGTCAAGAAAAGTGAATTCTAAATTTGTTCGAAGGAATTAAAGGAAGTAAAAGTTTAGAAATAAACTTTTTTATTGAAATTTGAAATTTATGGAATAAGATTAACTTGAAAGGGTCTAATAAAGGCAGTGTGATTGGAGAATAAATTTAGAAAGATAAGCCAATTAAAGAAGATTGATAAATGGAATGGAAATAAAATTCTTGATAGACAAATGAATTTGCATTTGTAAGAAAACATAATTGAAATTGAATATTGAGAATTAATTTAAACTGTGTGTAATGGAAGTTAGTCAAGTTTTGACTAAATAAAATAAAGGATTGAAATAAATTAGCGAGTAAACTAATTGATTCAAGAAGGCAAGTAGATGAATTGGAATTGTATATTGGATAATATTTAATTTAAAATGTGTAAAATAAAGTGAATTTGTAAAATTAATTCGAAGTGAACTAAAATTGTAAAAGTTTGGGAATAAGAAATTGTTTGAGATTTAAAATAAATTAGTAAGTGGAATTAATTTAAAATAATGATACGAACCAGTAGTGAATGGAAGATTGTTGATAAAATTCAATATTCAGAGTTTGAAGATGAATCGAGTTCAAGTGAAATTGAAATAAAAATCAGAATGAAAAAAGGGAAAAAGTATTGAGATTTGAAATTTATTTGGTAAATTGAAGAAAATTGAATCTATATGAAATTGGAATCCAATTTTATTAAATGTAGATCAAAACCAATTAGTAAAGTGAAGTAACAATATAAGAGTATATATAGTGCTTATATTAAACTTAAGAAAAGTTAAGGGTGAAAGCTCTTAAGTAAATTTGGTATTGAAATATACTAAATAAATAATTGGATGAAATTTAATCTGGAAGTTGTGAAATGGGATGGTTATAAATAAGTGAATAGAAATAAAAATGAATGTGAATAAAAGAGAATTGATATAGCTAATAATTAATTGTAAAAAAATATGTAGGATGTACGTATATTATTTATTCACATAGTGATTTGATCCAGATTGGAGCACAGAATTTCGGGGTAGTTATACCAATACGAGTTGGGATTTTTCACTCAATTTTCGACGCGAACCACGGATATGGATTTTGATTGATTCTGTACATTCTCTATCATAGTTTGTGGCTATGCAAGGAGAATGAAGGTTTCTGATCAAGAAACCAGATTTGAGTCCGTACTAGGAAGTCGAGTGAACGATACTAGGTCGAAAGTGAATTTGTGTGATCGAGTGAGCGATCGAATTGGGTATTGCGTACGGATGATATATGTGCATCGTACGGATGTAAATGAAATAGGTATGAAATTTTTTGAAAAGAAATGTATAAATTGAATTTGAAAACTATGATCGGATGTTATTGCTACGTAGACTATTCAGGTGTTAATAAGAAAAAGGGAATTGGGATTTTTGATTTTCGAAGATAAATTGGAATTTGCTCTGCAAAGGTATGTATTTGAATTTATTAATGAAATTTGATGGTTTTCTTGTCTAGCCACTTGGCATTTTGTTTTCTTTTGAAATTTGGAGGGGCTGTAGAGGTATTTTATAATTGTACCGAGCTAGCCGCGCAAAGGAGCCGCTGGCGAAATTTTTCGAAAATTTAGAGAGTTAGAAAACTTTTGGTGAAATTTTGATAATTTAAAATTTGAATTTGAATTATAATTTGAATGGTTGAGTTAGCAATGTTGTTTGGAAATTTTGGATAAGTTTGGAAAGTTAGTAAGGATATTGGGGTGTCTTTAATAAAAAGATTGTTTTGGGAAATTGAAGAAAAACTGTTTGGTTTTGGGATGTTGTTTGGAACTATTAGTTTTAGGAAAATAGTAACGAGTTAAGGACCATTCTTCTCAACTGGTAATTTTGGGGACAAATTCTTTTAAGGGGGGAGGAATGTGGCGAATCGAAACTTTTAGATATTTGAAATGGAAATATTTTATTGATTTTAAATATTTGAAAACTAGTTTAACTTGAATTTCAAATATCACTATTTACTTGGCAATTAAATTTTTGAATTTAATTATTGGAATTTGGGTAAATGGCTGAATCTGAAATTTTAAGCTTGTTAATAGTAGTTCAAAAGCTTATAAAATTTATATTGATTACTGGAGGTAGTAGAAATGTTAAACTTGAAATTAGAAGTGTTTTGTTAAATTTTCAAAGTATATCTTTTAAATCGAAATTTAAAAATAGCCTTCCGTGGCACAGTCTTGGATTTTGAAAAAACCAGTTCCATTGGATCCGTAATTGTGTTTTATTATCGGATTTCAATTTTCGTAGCAATTGGAGTTGTTGCGTGATCGTACGATAGATAAACACACTGAAATTATATTAGAAATTTAGTATAATAACTGGGTCTAAAAAAGATATCTTCTCCATACGATCGAGTTAGGACTCGAAACCTTTTCCATTGCATTGTAATAGGGGTATGACATTATAAACGCATGGCAGCACACCTAAGTTGGATATTGAGATTGTGGTTTACTGTAACCAAGACAATTTAAATTTGAATTTAAATTTAAACTCAAATACTACGTTCAAAACACTGTGACAAAATCAGACACGTTGTGGAAACTTAAACACATGTTTTTTTTTTTCGTAAATCCACATGCGTGTCTTCCTTAAGAATTGAATGGCCAAACAAATAAAAAATAATATCCCCTCTTCCTCTTATGGTTCGAATCGATCTATTCCCATTCCCTGGCCTTTTATTTCTCAATTCGGAATTTAATCAATCGAGCAATGGCTGCTCATTCAGATCTCAAGCAACAAATATCCCTTCTTTTTTCACAAGCCCTATATATCGAATCAACTTTTCCAATTAAATAAAATATCTAGGCTCGGCTCGCGTATGGACAGCTGCGTTGTGGCGTGATGAGAGACGAAGGGGGAAGAACTTTGAGATTTCTGGTGCACCAGGCTAGTGCGCAAACTTCAAGATGTCTAAGATGTGGGGGATTATAGGTTTCATTGTGATGTTGTGACATGTTGGAGGAGCTTCAGTCGATAGCATGAGCACTGCATGGAATGGCGATACGAGAAGGTTCCACCTTAGCTGTAGCGACAATGTGAAGGTGTAGGAGCTCGTGACTGATGGTGGAAGTAAATGTGATTCGATACTTCAATCATCTTTTTTCTTCCGACTTGGGCGTGAAATGGACAACGATTGGAGCGGGGATAGTGGAATTTGGGGATGAAGCAATAAGGCTGCGTAGCCATAGTGGAGAGCTCAGTTGTTGTGTTAGAGAGGAGCGGTGTCAGTGAAGTTAGAGAGAGGTATTTCGTTCTTTGATGATCACTATGTTTGGCATTTAATTAAAACAACATTTATTGCGTCTGAAAGGGGAAAGAATATACTAGGCTACTATCTATTTAAAATAAAACTAGTTAAAATTTATAAATACATGTGCATGAACAGAGAATAGAAATAAACATATACAGTAGACCTACTGTTTGTATTCTAAAGATATGTCATAACGTAATTAACTTATAAAATTGATTTATTTAAATTTTTTATTAGTTACTGAGACAAATTTATTTATATAGGAAGGTTAGTTTTGATTTAAATTATTAATTCAAAACCAAATTGTTAGTTTAAAAATTTGTTAAATAAATAAGTGATTAACTGTTTCATTTATTCAAATATTAATTGTAAATTGTTATACAAGGTCTGAAACCATGAAGAAATGGTCGAGATGGAAAAGGATTGCAAACAATAATCAAAAGCAAGTTAATCTCACTCATTTGGATTTTTAATTAAATTTAAATAGTTAAATTTAAATATTTGGTTTAACGATTGAATTGGTTTGATGTGGTACATTATATAGCAATATATAATATATATTGGAGTGATTGATTTCCTGCGTTATATAGTGGAGGAGACCCTATGCGCCGCATAATAGCGGATGAGATAATATAAACCCATATACCGTGATATTCCACCTTATACTGGAATTTGTATTTTATATGATGCTAACATCTATGGATGTTGGAAAATAGGTTGGAGGGATCCAACTGGAATCCTCAAAACGTTTGAATTTATTTTATGTATTCAACGATATGATTATGCGATAATCTGTGATGAATTATATGATCATATTGGGAATTGGAATTTATTGAATACCCTGGCTTGGTTAAATATTTATATATATATATATATATCTGTTGGAATTTTGAGAATTGAAATATATATATATATATATGAAGTTTGGATTTTTAAAGTAAATAAAAAGGTAATTTTAAATAGAATAATTATAAGGAATTTGGATAATTAAAATGATTTGGAAGAATAAAAGTTGATTTTTAAACTGTAATAAATAAATCCAAAGTATGGGAAAAGAGATATTTTGAATAAATGAATTCAAGTGACAATATTTAAAAGGAGTAAAGAATTTAATTTTAAAAATTCAAGGTTTAAATTTGATGGGGAAAAGATAAAGATGAAATTTGGAAAGTATGAATTTTGTAATTTTAGTTTAACTACGATTTTAAACCATGATTTATTTTTCGAAAACCACTTCGATCCGGTTTGAACATTTTCGTGAGGAAGACAACAGCTTGGAGTTGAAGATAGAGCAGCGAAGTGCAAGGGCTAATCGCCACTAATCCTGAGGGTGATTTCAAATGGATGTAATAGGAGTAGTGCCTTCAGTTCCGTTTGAACTCGAAAAATACTCGTATGGCCGAATGTTAATAGAACATCGTCAGGAGGACGATGAGCATTCTAAGTGAAGATGTGCTAAAAGGTAACGGACAACCTCGAGCCTCATCAACCGAGAATGGATAAAATATGGAAGGTGCACACAAGGCTAAGTGGCTAGCAACCAATTAGGGTAAGGTCACCCCTATTTATAGGTCCCTTTATATATTCGATTGTGTGGCGGTTGCTGATCCCAACCAAAGGGTGAATTTATTTGGATTATCCAGTAAGGGGTACCTCCGGTCTTGTGATGCAGGGGATCATGGTGGATCCTCGGTACGGTGATCTAGACCACGTAGTGTGACGGACGGTACCCCAATAGCCCTGCCATTGATGGGTTAGCCCTACCATTGATGGAAATCCATTCTCCCTTCGTTCCTTTATGGTTTTTATTTGTAGAACCCACTTTGTGGCTAGTAGCTGGAATTTAATAATGTAACAATTTCGGCTATTTGAATAAGTATTTGTATATAGACACTACTATAATATTAGAGGATTTTATAAGAAATGTTTTGGTTATCGTAAGGTAAAAACCCGACATGTTTATTTGTGGCGTGGTCTTACGAGATACCTTTAATTTTCAAAGAATTTTGAAAACTTTAATAATCCAATTGAGTGTGTTTTCTCACGCTGGTTTTCTAGACCGACTCAAGTGTTATTTAACTATAATGCTTGGGTTACACCGAGTATTATAGAGTACGGATTTTGGATGGACTGCTGTGGAGCTCAAAAGACGAGCTGGATGGCGAGATGTACTTCCGTATTTTATTTTTATTCCACTGTGTATACAGTTTTGAGGAAAAGTTTATATAACTGTCCAGCATTTGGATATTGATTGTATTGCGAAATGATTGTTGTACTCTGAGAAAATGTATGTATGTATATATGATAATACAATTCTTTGTATTTAAATTCAATGTTATTAACTATTATATTTTATTCCACTGCGATGGTAAGATTCTGTTGTGTTGTTTTCTCTTCTTTTATCTTCATCTTCTTTTAATCATAATGGTTTGATTTTTTGGGCATCGGAAAATCGAATCGTTACATTAATTATTGAATTTAGTGATTGAAAATTGGTTAAATTATTAAATATTAAGCTTGATAAAAATAATTTAAAGGCTTATTAAATTTATATTAGTAACAATGAAGATAATTACTTTTTAAATTGGATTAAAAAGCGATTTACTCAGTTTTAAAAATTGCTTGTTTAAATTAACGTATATAAATAACCTTCCGGGACATAGTCTCGGAATTTGACAAAACCAGTTCCATTGGATCTGTAATTGTGTATTATTATCAAATATCAAATTTCAAATTTCATAGCTTTTGGAGTTATCGTTCGATCTTATGGGATATAAACGCGCTGAAATTTATATCGAAAATTTAATATAGTAATAGGGTCCAAAAAGCTATCTTCTCCATATGATCGAATTAGGGCTCAGAACCTTTTCCATTGTGTTTGGAGTATGGGTATAACTTTATAAACGCCTAGCGGCATGCCTCGATTGGGTTCAGGATTTTAAGTTGTGTAATCGAGGCATTCTAAAATTTAAATAATATAATTATTTATTGATTGACTGTATTTCCATCAGCTCCTTTTCTTCCTTTAAATCAGCATACCATTCTCCAATTAAACATGCAACATCTCATCCCTCATCTTTTTAAAAACATCATGCTATTGTTACAGTGAAGTAGAAACAAAGGAAGCTTTGGTTTAAAAATTTAAAAATCAAATTCTACACTTAATTAAAAATCATGAAACTCATTTTAAGGTTGTGTGAGAGCATGTTCTTCAACCTGGGTTGCTTGTTGAGGGTTGTGGGATTTGTTTGTGGTGATTTGCAATGACAGTCGAAGGGTTGGGAGCAACTAGGGTTTCAGTGTGGAGGTTCTAGGAGGTGATTTAGGCGATTTGATTGATGCTGGAGTATTTTTCTTGAGTGGCCGAAGAGTTTGGTGGTGGTGGAGCAACATGCAATGACAGGTGGTGGGTCACAACTTTCAGGTTGTCGCGATGTAGTTTTTGGGTGGCTTTTCATTTCGTACGGTTGGAGGTGGCGAGGTGGTGGGCGATGGAAGAAGGAAGCGAAGGGGAGTCGATAGGCGATGATAGCTTCGTTGTTGGCGACCGATCCTAATGTGTCGCGTATCAGTGCATGCATGCACGGATTTAGAGCTATAGGAAATAAAAGAGCAGAATTTGGTATTGGGGAAGAAAGGTTAAGGCAGGTCGGTTTTGATTTTTGTTGTATAGGTTTTCTCTCTTTTAAAAAAATGTATAGTTTATATAAATTTTTGTTAAAATAAAATCACTAGTTTGTAAATCTAGTATCTTATTCGTTTTAAATAGAAATCCAACACGGTTAGTTGTGTATTGTCCGTAATAGGGAGATCTTTGCTATGGAGTCAACTTGACTTAATCTAAAAATTGCAGAATTTTCAGATAAATTCAAACGTGGTCGAAATAAATCGGATCCAAAATGCAAGAGACATAATAAAAATCAAGGTGAGTAAATCTCACTAATTTGGATGATTGGCATTAATTTTAAATAGTTAAAATTAATTATTGATTGATTGGAATGAATTGATAAATTATTATCATTTAGATGTGATATTATACATAGTATTAGTAGTTGGATTGATATTTCCCACATATTGGAGCAGATGAGACCATATGCGTCCTGATTAATAACGGATGACCCTAAGTACCACGATATCCCCCTCGAAGTGGGAATGGTATTTTTAGGTTGCACTAACATCTATGGATGTAGAAAAACAGGTTGGAGGGATCTAACTGGATTCCTCAAAAATTTTGAATTTAATTTCATATATAGTGATATACGATTTGTTCGAATAATCTGCGATATATTATAGTGTGATTTGTTTTTTTGGATGCTATGGTAATACCAGTTTATATTTTGGTATTTTTAAAAATACCATAAATATATGTTTTTAACTTGGAAAGAAATTAAAAAGAAATTTGGAAGTAAAATATATATAACGAATTTTGGATTAATTAAAAGAAATGAATTTGGAAAAAAATTTGACTCTAAATTAGTACTTAACTAATTCGTGATATTCTAAATAGACATTTCGAAATATTATATATATATATATATTGGATTATTAATAATAATTCCTAATTGATACTTTTTTAAATACAAAAGGTTTCTAAATCAAGATTTCAAATAGATTAGAAGAATAGAAGTAAATTTGGAAATAAGTATAAATTGGTTATATAAGATCTTAGATAAGATTTCTAAATTACGAAGTGGAAGTAAAATCAAGATTTGGTTGTTTTTTGGAATATAGTTGGGTTATTTAAGAATTTAATTTATAAATGGAATTCAATTTAAGAAATTGATTTATAAGCGGAATTTAATGCAGAAATCAATTTATAATGGACATAAGTGATGCGGAACCGCTATAAACTAGAATTGGAAACTTTGAGATTTATAAACAGTGTTTATAAATAAAGTGAAGTGGTTATCAGTTGATAAATTAAAGTTATAAATTCTTGGTGAGGATTATAATGAGATGGGTAAATCGGATTAAAAATAAATGATATATTTATTTTCTAAAAAAGTGAAAAGGGGATTTATGAAAATGGGATGTAAATCAATTGGTGATAAATCGAGAGATTTATAAATGCTAGACCGGTTATACTGAAATTGGAAAATATATACTTTATCGTGAAGTTGAGTTTTTTGTAAAAAGAGGACTATTAACTATTAACTAGGTAAATTTAAAAGCGTTTTTGGCATAAAAATATTCCAGAAAATTAGTTATTTAAATATTTTTAAAACGGTCAAAATGGATTATAAGTTATAAATAAGTCTTGTAAGTTGATAAGAATCTTATAAATAAATCAAAATTAATTATTGTTTCAAAGTTATGTAATTAATTTAAATTTTTTAAAGTATACTTAATTATTAATTAAGTTAGTTTATAGTGAGTTGATTAAGTTAATTATTATTTAGGAATTAATCGGTATTTTTATTTTAAAAGATAAATTATTCAATATGAATATTGTTTTATATAATAACTTTTATTTAAAGAGAATTTGCCTAAATTAACATGGAAAATTATTACAGAAACTTTACAAATATTATTTTGAGAAAATTATTAGATAAATTTTTCGGAAAGTAATTGTATACTTTTGTGGCGAAAACGGAGGCAGAGATTGGCTGCAGTTAAGTTTTGAATTTCTCTACGATAGAGACGTAATCATTGAGCTGTGAATTCTTGTTTGATACCGCATGGTGGTTTTCCATACTTATTTTTTTTTTAAATTCAAATATTTTTGGAAGGTATGGTTGGTGAAGTACTTACTCCGATAAGGTAAGTACATACCTTTTGATAAAGAGATTTAATTTATTAAAATTGAATTAAACGAGACTTAGTGTTTTCAGTGGAAAATGAAATATTTGGTTGAATGATTGTTTGTTTTAGCCAACTATCAAATCTGGACCCAACATATAACTTTGGGAATATCTAGGAGAAACACGAGAATTATATGGTACAATTACCGTTTAAGGTGTTATACTGTACCGATAAACTCGTTTCGTCCTTTTAGGACGCTTATAAGGAAATCCGTCCACTTACAGTTAGGAGGCGATCTCCGATCTTATTTTCGTCTGTTTATTTCCTAAAGAATCGGAGTTGAGTTTACAGAAAATATCGAATGTTGTTTCAAAGAGACCGAGATTGGATAAGCTATCCGAAACCATCTTCGCTCCAATGAGTACGTTTTCGAAGTGAAGACAAGAGCATGGAATCGAAGTTGGAGCAGTGAAGTGCAAGGGCTAATCGCTACTAATCTTATGGATGATTCCAAAATGGATGTAATAGAAATAGTTCCTTCGATTTCATTCAGATCCAAAATGGACTTGTATTGATGAATGCTATCTGTACATTATCATTAGAGGACGATGAGCATTCCAAATATAAATTCCTTAAAAGGTAATCGTAGCCTCAAGCCACATCAATCATGAATGACTAAATATCATAAGAGATGCAGCAAGGCTAAGTGGGTCGCACCCAATTAGGGTATGTTTATCACCTTTCTCGATACCTTCGGATATTATTACTACGGTCTGTGGAAGAACTCGAAAATGGTAGGGAACACCTGAGGTGATAGCATATTCGGTCTATCCAGGTTAGGGGTAGTCTGGTCTTGTGTTGCACGGGATCTCGCCGTGGTCCTCGATACATTTTTCTAGATGTGTACTGTGACAGTTGGTAACATAATTCTTAGTCATTTGCATGGAATCCATTCGCCAATACATACCTCTACGGTTTTGGTTGTAGAGCTTAGTATGCTGGAATTTAATTAATGCAACAATTTTGGCTATTTGAATATGTATTTGTACCTAGACACTATTATAATATCAGTTGACTTTGATATAAAATGTTTTGGTTATTGTTAGGTAAAAACTCGTGTTTATGTGTGACGTGGTCTTACGAGATACCTTTGTTTTTAAAAGGGTTTTAATAACTTTAACAACCCAAATTGAGCGTGTTTTCTCACGCTAATTTTACAGATTAACTATGGTGTTATTTTGTCATAATGCTCGAGTTAGACCGAGCATTACTGATACAAGATAGGATGCTATGGAGCTAAATAGATGAGTTGGATGACGAAAACTTATTGAAAAGACAGTGCGGATCATGCTATATGGAATTATACTAAACTAATGCGGAAATAAACTAAGATACTATAGCAATGTAAAGTAAATAAAATAAAACAAGCACTCAAGGAATTTTTATACTGGTTCGAATTTCCTGTTCTACGTCCAGTCCCAGACTCCTTCTGGAACTTCACTAACAACAATCCACACTCAACCCGAAGGAATAGGTTTACAACACCTGAACAATAGAACAAGATTTCGATGCCTCAACAGCCGAAGAGGTCTTCACTTGCCTAAACAGCAGAACATGACTTCAACTTATATAGAGAGTATTTGACAGTGTGTTCTTGATAACATGGATTTGTCTCTTGATTGTACAACCTTTCTACTCAGTATTTGACAGTGTGTTCTTGATAACATGGATTTGTCTCTTGATTGTACAACCTTTCTATAATCTTCTCCTTTTGATATATGTGTGTGTGTGTGTGTGAAGAATATGGAAGTAAATGAATGATTTTGTATGAACTTGAATGCACAAGAGTGTTAGAATCAAAGTGGATTATGAATAGAAAGAGTTAGATCAATTTCGTGTATCAAAGCGATGATTCCAACATGTTTATATAGATTATAAAATGGTGCAATTGTTCGTGGATAGTTAACATGAAAATATATGGTCATATCTGTTGATTAAAAGTCGTATCTCTTTATGGAAGAGAAATGTCTGTTAAAAAATATAGCTGTTATACGAATTTAGACGTTTGAAAAATAGAGTTCAGACTTCTGAAATCGTTCTCGTGCAAATTAGAAAGCATATAGGTCTTTTCTGACCTGATTCAGACGTCTGAAAATACCAATTCAGACGTGTGAATATTTTCTAGGAAATCATTTTTGATTCCAGATTCATACGTTGGAAATGGTCAATTCAGACATCTGAATTTGACCAAAAAATGCGAATATGCTTAGAAATGAGTGTATGTGCACGTGTCGACATATATATCCACAAGGAGAGATTTTAACATCATTTTAACTCTAGACAAAAACTCAATACAAAACATATGTATAGCATGAAGCTTATTTGAATCTGGTCTTGTAAATATTCCTGAAAAAAACAAGTTAGCATATAAAACCAAAGTATATAGTTGTCGTAGTCAAAATAAGGTAAGTATGAAAATTTGTAGATGAGGTTTTAACATTCTCCCCTGTTTTGACGATGACAACTATATAAATATAATATGAGTTACATATTTTCAATAAGCTCCCCCTGTCAAAAAGAAAGTGAGAATAAATAGACTATATCAACTCCTTCCCCCCCCTTTGGCATCGCAAAAAAGGAAAATACGAACATATGACAAAGCGGAGCAGAGTATTCAAAACATAATACAATACTAGCAGATAATAGGAGTTTATGCAGAAATAGAAAAGTAAACTATAAAAAAGTTCAAAACAATCTAGTTAATACCAAAGGAATTTAAAAACTAGGGCTGGAATCACTGCCTTCACCATCATCATCATCATCTTCATCTTCATTACCATTGTTATTCACCGAGCTTGATGACCATTGTAATGGAGCGGGGTTGAAAGTTTCGGTAGATGATGAGGTGGAGCAACCAATATGTTTCCAAATTTTGTTGAGAAAGCCACAAATGAAATTAAAGCGCTTTTTAGTTTTCTATTCGAGATTGACCATTCGGGTTGTAAGCTTAGCTTGATTTTGGGAGAGAGTGACCAAAGAATTCCTTGAGCTAGTGTCGGGAGAAAGGACCACTATTGCAATATCGTCTTCTTCTTCAGAGGGTGGAGCAATAGGTTGAACATGTTGACGAGGTTGAGATTGATTTCGATCACGGTTGGCAACCCATTCTTGAAATGAAATATATGCCAAACTTCCCGGTCATTTTGGCAAACCCATAAGACCCAAAGTCTTTCATCCAAGCTCTTTGATCGCTGTGAATTTGGAATCAGGAAAAGAAATGCTATAGTTTTAGAGAATCTTCATTATATAAGCACCATAATGAAAGGTCTTATAGCGCCTTCGACAATTAACTTCCATAAATTCTTCCAAAATCACTTGAGTCCAATTAATGGATTGACCGGAATAGATAGCATAAAGGGCTTGGAAGTTTCTTTTGTTAATAACTTTATGACAGCCCGCAAATCCGTACCCCTTGAATCAACACTATTCAACATAAACTGACTCAAGTGGAACAGAAATACGAACCATTAGGGTTAAAGAAGAATAGATAGAAGAAGAAGAGACTAAACAATAACAGAATCTCACAGTCGCAGCGGAATAAAATATAATAGTAAATATAGAACTTTACACAAAATGAAATCTATCACTGTTTTATACATCATATCATCAGAGTGTCTCATACATCAATCAATACCAATCGGACATACCATACAATCATAGCAGCGGAATATATATATATATATATATATATATATATATATGTATATATATAGGTACAAATTGTGATAACCAGGATTTTCGAGCATGAAATAATTAAATAATTATCAAATTTAAATTGAAATACTTATTTATAAATTGGAAAAATAATGTGATAATCTTCTTTAATAAATATTTAATTAGTGAACTAATCTTTTAATAAGTTAATAAATTGCTTTATTTGTTTAAAGTATTTTGACTTAAGTTTGAATTTAGATTAAAATAAAGGTATAACAATGTTGGTTTTATTCTTTTTAAAATATTGATAAATAAATATGATTTGTAGAATAAATATGAAGTTTAAAATACGATTAAAATATGAATCACGTATTCATTTAAATAACAAATAAGTTATAATCTCTTTATAAATTTATTTTAAGTGATTTAAAATATTATTATCAAATAATTTATTTGTATATTGTTTTTATTTATAATAATACTTTGTTTTATCCTTTAAAAATTATTTATCTATATTCATAACAAAGTATTAAAACTAATTAACTATGTTTAAATTTTCTTTAACACTTAATTAAAATACTAATTACTTAAAGATACATGTGTAAGTTTATTAAAGCCTAAGTTAACATGTGTTCAGTGTTTAAATGAGGATATTAACAAGTGTTAATAGCTTAAGCCATGTGTCATTGTTTTAAATTTTTTTTTTCTAGATTTTAATTAAACCATAAATAAGTTATATAAACTCATACTTCTTCCTTTCCTATTCTTTTCCTCATTTTCATTTCATAAGTGAAGAAATATTCTTTCAGCTGAAACATCTCACTCTAAAACAATCTTCATTTCATAATACAAATGTTCATTTCTTCAAGAAAAAAAATCAGAAATCACTCCTCATACAAAACTGAAAACATCTTCAATCTGTAACATGCAAAATCAAAACACCCTTATTCGAATACACTCTAATTTCTTCAACCTGTAACATGCAAAATACAAACCTGCATGTAAAATCTGAAAATGCAAAATTCTGCATTTTTAAATCAAGTATTGAAGCCTACATGTTTTCAAAAACAATCTGGGATGAAACTGCAAATTTCAAATTGCTATGCATTCCATTCAAGCAAACAACCTGTCAAAGCATTTTTCTAAAGGCTGTAACCAAAATACAAGTTTAAGTGAAAATTGGAAGCTGTCTTCTGCATGCAAATATGAGAACTACAGTAAGCAATTCAAGTTTTTTGTTTTAAAAAAAAGGGAGGGGGGCTACTGCATATTCCAGTTGCAAATCCAAAGCAAGCAGGTAGTTTCCATATCAGGAGCTTTTCAGTTTAATAGTGGTTCAAGTTGCAAAGTTTAAAACTGCTTCAATATCTGCTCTGTTCAACAAAAAAGGTGAGTAAATCTTTTCATCCCTTTTAAAAACAGTTTATATCTATGATGTTACTGAAATGTCGTGATGGAATTTATTTTGAAATATGTTTTGTAAATGCATAAAGATGTGAATGCATGTATATAGGATATGTCTGCATATGCTCCTCCGACAATTTACAGGCTAAAAAAAAATTAAAAAGAGAAGATAAGGTGAGTAACCTCACTCTTTAATAAAAATTAAGTATGAAATTAGTTGCTTGATTTACTCTGAGATGATGCATGTTTGTATTCTCTTTACAAGATTCATTTCTGCTATATAAGTTAATATATGATTGTAGTGCATGCTGCAGAGTAATTCATTTTCTGTATTTAAGTTCCAGATGCTAGAATTTCTTTAAAAAAAAAATTTCCATTCCGTTGGATCTAATCTATGTTAAGGACTAAGGATTAAATGTAATATAGTTGTGTAATATAAGTAAAGTTTAAATTTTATTTAATATAGGAAATTCTATATTTTCACTGGAAACTCAATAATAACAGAACAAAATTGTACATAAGTAGGAATTTGATTTTCCAGATTCACTGATTAAAGTTTATAAACCAATTACATTATCAAAAACTTGTAAAACTAAAATTAGAATTTTTAGTTTGGAGTTGGTTGAGTATTTCTGGTTTAACTAGAAAGCTTATTTTTAGTTGGGGCTGTCAACCTAGGAGGTTGGGATGGCCATGGTTTTCTCTGGAGATAGAGTAATGATTGTGGATGAAAGGAAAAATATAGGGAGGAGGGATTATGCGGTGAGGCAGAAAAAAATTGGGATCAAAGTATTAAACCCTAGTTTGCACTGCGATCAGTAAATTGATCACCGCGATCAAAATAGGAAATCGAGTTCTACCAGATTTGAGACGAAGGTAGCTGGGGTGTGGAGAAGTTTACTGCCGGAGGTGGCACTTCTCTGGTGAACGGAGGCGAGAGATTTTGGGTGATTTTCGATTCGACATTTTCCCTGTTTTAAGCTCGAATACTTGTTTTTGATTTTTGGGTTCTGCAGTTAGTTTGACGGCCGGAATCGAGTTAGGGGATGGACGACGACTTGCGTGGATGCTCGCGAAGGTGTCAGAATGGACGGCGTGACGGTGCAGGTGCACGTCGATCTTGGTGTATATGTGATTGTATTGGGGAAGAAGGGGAACTCGTGATGTATCGGGTTGAATCTTTGATTGCTCGAAGTTGTAGTTTGTTTTGCTCGAAGCTTTTGGGTTTGGGACTCGGGGAAAAATGTTGTGTTGGGTTGGGGATATTGATGTCTCAGGTCTTTGAGTAAACTGTCAAGCAAAACTGTCAGTATTTTAAAAATGACAGCGTAGATGAAGATGTTAGTCGAGTTATTTAGTAAGTTACTCGAGTTATGTTAATAATTTGTTCGAGCTAGAATAGGATTGGCTTGAATAATTAATTGTTGTTTGAACTAGAATTTGTTCAAGTTAGAAATATGTTATGTTTTCAAGTTTTAAACTAAATTTAAAGATTAAGCAAAGATTTAAAATATGTTTTAAATCTAATTTTTTAAACTATAGATTCAAGTTCAATTTGAATATTAAGATGGAATTGAATATGTTTTCTTAAATTCAAATTTATTAAAAATACTTTTAAGGGTTTATTGTTTAAAAATGTTTTTAAAGGAAATTTGTAATTAAATTAGAAATTGAATGTAAAGAATGTTTTAAACAAAGTTTAAATTTGATTCAAATCTGAATTTGAATCTCTGGTTTAAAATAAGTTTAAGTTTTATATAAAGGTCATTAACTTGGAATCAATTTTGATAATCAATTGGATTAATTAATTTTAGAAAATCGATTATGGAACTTGATTTAGTATGATTTCTTTACGGAAATAATTAAATATATTAATTACTCATTGTAATTAATTTATTAATTTGATTAGTTTAAATTAATTAATTAAGTTTAATTAATTTAGAATAATCATTTAATGGGTTGATAAGTAATCAATGAGGAATAATTACTTAGAGAAGTAATCAAGTTAAGTAAAATTACTTGAGGTAATTAATTGAAGTAGGGTAATTTGGGATTAATTACTTTGTGTAATTGATAATGAGGATAATTAATTTGTAAAATTAGTTAAGGATAATTACTTGAATGTAATTAAAGGATAATTAATCAAGGGATTAATTAAGGGAAGTTAATTAGGAAGTAATAATTTATTTGATGAAGCAATTAAGGGAAGTTAATTAGTATTGTTATTAATCAAGGGTGATTAATTATTATGGTTATTAATTAATTAATAAAGTAATTAAGGGTTAATTACTGTATTTGGTTAAGGATAATTAGTTTGTGAAATAAAATTAGGGGTTTAATTACTTAAAGTGTAAGTAAAGGATAAATAGAATGATATTGAATACCCTCGATTTACTGTTATTCCTAATATGTGATTTACGATGCTATGTGATAAAATATGTTTGGTTTAAACTATGAAGATATGATTATCTATTGATGATGAATTACTGTGACATCCTGTAATTAAAAGTTGAATTTTATTTCACTTGAATAATTTAAGTTAGGATGACATTGGATTCGAAGAGACCGGAGTCGGGTATTAGTTAATACCCGAATCCACTTAGATTCTTTATAAAATTGATATTTGAAAATCAATGTGCTAATTTGGAATGATGTGAGTGTATTAGACCATTTAATCTAAGTTTGGCACTTAGAAATTGATGTGTGAAATGAGTAAGGTCTACAATAGTTTGTGAAATTGTAAACTGATAAGTACCCCGGGTTTATATGAGTTGCATGCTTTTGTATTTCATGTTAGGTGGGTTTACTCACGCTGGTTTCCAGCCTGACCCGGGTGTTACTTTGATGTAATGCTCGGGTCAGACCAAGTATTACAGATTTTCAGGTAAGGACGTTTTAGAGCTCAGGAGGCGAGCTGGAGTGCTGAAACGTATGGAGAGCTTCTAATATGATATATTGCAGTATCTGAAACAGATTGATTTATCTATTCTGTGATTATAAATCTATTGTAACTCTGATATATGTATATTAAACTGTAATTTGACAAGTACAGTTTCCTTTGTATAACTATACTTTGATCCGCTGCGAATGTGAGGTTTTCTGTGTTGTGTTCTGTTTCTTTCTTCTATCTTTTCTTCTTTTCTCTAACTCTCTGGAAATTTCGGGATCGAAATTTCCGGGTCGTTACATTTGGTATCAGAGCTGAAGGTTAAGCAAGAACCTTGGCTCTGGTGGGATTACTCATTAAGGATAGGGTAAGTAGTACCCTAGAATGAGTTGAGTGTATAAATATGAGAGAGCGTACTTGTTATTTTCTTATATGAAGGTTTTTAAATGATTTCAAAAGTAAATGAATCCTATATAAGAAATAGATTATCTATTGTATTAAAGAAATTGGTTGTAGTATTAACTAAATTAAAAGTAACAGTAAGAATTAAATTAAGAAGTAATAGAATGCAACCAAATTGAAATTGGAATTAAATAAATATAAGTTTGAAATGGATTCAAGCTAAAATTGAAATCTTGAATTGGAGAAGTATTTCAAAATAAGATGAATTAGTATTGGTTTTAACCCAAAGAAATAGATGGTTATTGTGTTTAATAATGGAGTGATTGTTCTTCAATGAACAATAAAATATTTAAGGAAGTAAACATTTAAAAGGAGAATAAACTTGTAAGTTTGAAAGAATGAAAATTAAAGTGGGTTTCCAATTATGAAGTTTTGAATTCTAAATTCAAACATTTGAAAATTGTTTTCAAAATGTTAAAGGAAATAATATTATTCAAACTACTTTGAATATGATCTTATTTTAAAATAAGAAATGTTTGAAAATTTTAAAGAAAATTGTTTTGAATTAAAAACCAAAGGTGGTTTAAAATTTTAAAGTGTAACTTGGTATGTAGAAGAAATTAATATGTATATAGGTGGATATACATAATATCAAAGATATTTTGAAATAAACTCTAAATATTGAGTTTTCAATTTGGAATGAGATGTGATACCCAAAGTGATAAGTTTTAAGGTGAAATTGGAATTTAACTTGGGGAGTTAAATGGATAATCTGAATTGGAAGTTTGTGTGATCTCAAAATGGGTTTGAGATCTGGAAATTGTATATTGATAAATGTTTTAAGATGAATTAAATGATATCATCCTATTATTATTAAAAATCCTTAAGTTGTGAATTGGATTTGTTTAAATGAATGAGAAATGGAGTATGGTAATCCATTGTTGGGATAAAAAGGTAAATTGATTTAAAAGGAATTAAATCAACATTTGAAGTATTAACTCGAATTTATATAATTCGAGATGGTTTAAAATTTGAATTGAAATTAGTTCAAATTGAATTTGATTTGAATTAAGTGAATGTGAATAAAAATGAAACTGATTTGTCTAATAACCAATAAAGATAAATACGTAGGGTGTACGTATGTTACTCTATTCGCATAGTAATTTGATCCAAATTCGAGCACAGAATTTCGAGGTAGTTAAATCGATCCGAGTGGGATTTTCCACTCGATTTTCGAAGGCGAACCTGGATATGGATTTTGATTGGTTCTGGATATTCTCTATCATAGTTATGACTATGCAAGGAGAATGACGGTTTCTGATCAAGAAACCAGATCTGTGTCCGCACTAGGAAGTCGGGTGGACAATACTAGTTCGGAAATGAAATTGTGTGATCGAGTGAGCGATCAGATTGGTATAGCGTACGAATGATATATGTACATCGTACGGATTTGAATGAAATTGATATTGAAAAGGGTAATCAAATTTGAATATTTGATTTTGAGTAAACAAAGTTAAATATCTTCGTGATATAAGATAAAACTCCCCTTGATGAATCTTTTGCCGGAAGAAAATGGTTTTTGAAAGTGTTTGAAGTATAAAAAGAGTTTTATACAAATTTGGAATGATCCAAAGTTTTGAAAGATTTTATATATCTGAATATATATATATATATAAAGGATCATATGAGGATTTTGGGAAAAAGGGTTTTGGGAACCTATGGATTTGGAAAGGCTTTTGATTTTTGGGTAAAATCAATATGAGAATTTAGAAAGCCTAGTTTGAGAATTATCGATTTTGGAATAATCAATTTTGAGTAAAGGAGCTTTGTATGATATCATACTAGGTGTATGATTTGAAGATATTATATATGTATAGTATAAAATGTTTTGATGATGGATTTGGGGAAAAAGGCGCTCCCTTGGAATGAACTTCTCAGGAGTACCATTGGGTGGTGCTGCCTTGAGCCCCAAGGGTGGTTCTAAAGTTGATCCTGTGAGGAGTCCGGACTAAACTAGTTCCTGGGGATTTTGAGTAGAGTATACCATAGCGAAAGTCATGTGTGTCGCTGAGAGCCAAGGCCTACGTTTGATTTTATATCGGTAGACCGCGATCTATGGTATAACATAGCGAAAGTCGTGTATGCCGCTGAGAGCCAACGGTCTGCGTTTGATTTTATATCGGCAGACTGCGACCTATGTAGGAGTGGAGGAGTTTCATTTTGACAGCGAAAATCAGAGGGCCGCTGAGAGCCTGCAGTTACACGGACTTTTACTGCGACGGCAACGTAACCCTGGGTGTAACTGTGATCTGTTGTGTGGGGATCAATGGCGTAATCGAGAGGCCGCGGAGAGCCTGCAGTTACATGGACTTTTGTTGTGACTGCAACGTAACCCTGGTATGTAACTGTGACCATGGATGTGGGTGATGATTTCCAGAGCATTCTCACCAAAGATATATCCTCTATTTTCAAAAAACTGTTTTCTAAATTTTCAATAAAATTATTTTCAAAGTATTTTCACTGTGTGTTAAAACGGGTCTGCTAAGTACTTATAGATTTTTAGTCGTACGCCTGATCAATGTATGACCGAATTTCTGTGAGAACAAGGATGGACTGGTTAAAACATCGAGTTATAAAAGTATTTTTAGAAAACTATTTTGAAAATATTATACAGATTTTAAAAAGTGTTTAGAATAATCAAAGAATATTTTAACTGGTTTTAAATTATTTAATAAAGTCTGCTTTCGTTCCTTTTCGAGGACGAAAAGATTCTAAGGGGGGAGGAATGTGATAACCCGGATTTTCGGGCATGAAATAATTAAATAATTATCAAATTTAAATTGAAATACTTATTTATAAATTGGAAAAATAATGTGATAATCTTCTTTAATAAATATTTAATTAGTGAACTAATCTTTTAATAAGTTAATAAATTGCTTTATTTGTTTAAAGTATTTTGACTTAAGTTTGAATTTAGATTAAAATAAAGGTATAACAATGTTGGTTTTATTCTTTTTAAAATATTGATAAATAAATATGATTTGTAGAATAAATATGAAGTTTAAAATACGATTAAAATATGAATCATGTATTCATTTAAATAACAAATAATTTATAATCTCTTTATAAATTTATTTTAAGTGATTTAAAATATTATTATCAAATAATTGATTTGTATATTGTTTTTATTTATAATAATACTTTGTTTTATTCTTTAAAAATTATTTATCTATATACATAACAAAGTATTAAAACTAATTAACTATGTTTAAATTTTCTTTAACACTTAATTAAAATACTAATTACTTAAAGATACATGTGTAATTTTATTAAAGCCTAAGTTAACATGTGTTCAGTGTTTAAATGAGGATATTAACAAGTGTTAATAGCTTAAGCCATGTGTCATTGTTTTAAATTTTTATTTTTTTTCTAGATTTTAATTAAATCATAAAATAAGTTATATAAACTCATACTTCTTCCTTTCCTATTCTTTTCCTCATTTTCATTTCATAAGTGAAGAAATATTCTTTCAGCTGAAACATCTCACTCTAAAACAATCTTCATTTCATAATACAAATGTTCATTTCTTCAAGAAAAAAATTCAGAAATCACTCCTCATACAAAACTGAAACCATCTTCAATCTGTAACATGCAAAATCAAAACACCCTTATTCAACTACACTCTAATTTCATCAACTTGTAACATGCAAAATACAAACCTGCATGTAAAATCTGAAAATGCAAAATTCTTCATTTTTAAATCAAGTATTGAAGCCTGCATGTTTTCAAAAACAATCTGGGATGAAACTGCAAATTCCAAATTGCTATGCATTCCATTCAAGCAAACAACCTGTCAAAGCATTTTTCTAAAGGCTGTAACCAAAATACAAGTTTAAGTGAAAACTGGAAGCTGTCTTCTGCATGCAAATATGAGAACTACAGTAAGCAATTCAAGTTTTTTTTTTAAAAAAAAGGGAGGGGGGCTACTGCATATTCCAGTTGCAAATCCAAAGCAAGCATGTAGTTTCCATATCAGGAGCTTTTCAGTTTAATAGTGGTTCAAGTTGCAAAGTTTAAAACTGCTTCAATATCTGCACTGTTCAACAAAAAAGGTGAGTAAATCTTTTCATCCCTTTTAAAAACAGTTTATATCTATGATGTTACCGAAACATCGTGATGGAATTTATTATGAAATATGTTTTGTAAATGCATAAAAATGTGAATGCATGTATATAGGATATGTCTGCATATGCTCCTCCGACAATTTACAGGATAAAAAAAAATTAAAAAGAGAAGATAAGGTGAGTAACCTCACTCTTTAATTAAAAATTAAGTATGAAATTAGTTGCTTGATTTACTCTGAGATGATGCATGTTTGTATTCTCTTTACAAGATTCATCTCTGCTATATAAGTGAATATATGATTGTAGTGCATGCTGTAGAGTAATTCATTTTCTGTATTTAAGTTCCAAATGCTAGAATTTCTTAAAAAAAAAATCCATTCCATTGGATCTAATCTTTGTTAAGGACTAAGGATTAAATGTAATATAGTTGTGTAATATAAGTAAAGTTTAAATTTTATTTAATATAGGAAATTCTATATTTTCACTGGAAACTCAATAATAACAGAACAAAATTGTACATAAGTAGGAATTTGATTTTCCAGATTCACTGATTAAAGTTTATAAACCAATTACATTATCAAAAACTTGAATTTTAAAACTAAAATTAGAATTTTTAGTTTGGAGTTGGTTGAGTATTTCTGGTTTAACTAGAAAGCTTATTTTTAGTTAGGGCTGTCAACCTAGGAGGTCGGGTTGGCCATGGTTTTCTCTGGAGATAGAGTAATGATTGTGGATGAAAGGAAAAATATAGGGAGGAGGGATTATGCGGCGAGGCAGAAAAAAATTGGGATCAAAGTATTAAACCCTAGTTTACACTGCGATCAGTAAATTGATCACCGCGATCAAAATAGGAAATCGAGTTCTACCAGATTTGAGATGAAGGTAGCTGGGGTGTGGAGAAGTTTATTGTCGGAGGTGGCACTTCTCTGGTGAATGGAGGCGAGAGATTTTGGGTGATTTTCGATTCGACATTTTCCCTGTTTTAAGCTCGAATACTTGTTTTTGATTTTTGGGTTCTGCAGTTAGTTTGACGGCCGGAATCGAGTTAGGGGATGGACGGCGACTTGCGTGGATGCTCGCGAAGGTGTCGTAGTGGACGGCGTGACGGTGCAGGTGCACGTCGATCTTGGTGTATTAGTGATTGTATTAGGGAAGAAGGGGTACTCGTGATGTATCGGGTTGAATCTTTGATTGCTCGAAGTTGTAGGCTGTTTTGCTCTAAGCTTTTGGGTTTGGGACTCGGGGAAAACTGTTGTGTTGGGTTGGGGTTATTGATGTCTCAGGTCTTTGAGTAAACTGTCAAGCAAAACTGTCAGTATTTTAAAAATTGATAAGGTAGATGAAGATGTTAGTCGAGTTATTTAGTAAGTTACTCGAGTTATGTTAATAATTTGTTCGAGCTAGAATAGGATTGGCTTGAATAATTAATTGTTGTTTGAACTAGAATTTGTTCAAGTTAGAAACATGTTATGTTTTCAAGTTTTAAACTAAATTTAAAGATTAAGCAAAGATTTAAAATATGTTTTAAATCTAATTTTTAAACTATAGATTCAAGTTCAATTTGAATATTAAGATGGAATTGAATATGCTTTCTTAAATTCAAATTTGTAAAAAATACTTTTAAGGGTTTATTGTTTAAAAATGTTTTTAAAGGAAATTTGTATTTAAATTAGAAATTGAAATGTAAAGAATGTTTTAAACAAAGTTTAAATTTGATTCAAATCTGAATTTGAATCTCTGGTTTAAAATAAGTTTAAGTTTTATATAAAGGTCATTAACTTGGAATCAATTTTGATAATCAATTGGATTAATTAATTTTAGAAAATCGATTATGGAACTTGATTTAGTATGATTTCTTTATGGAAATAATTAAAGATATTAATTACTTATTGTAATTAATTTATTAATTTGATTAGTTTAAATTAATTAATTAAGTTTAATTAATTTAGAATAATCATTTAATGGGTTGATAAGTAATCAATGAGGAATAATTACTTAGAGAAGTAATCAAGTTAAGTAAAATTACTGGAGGTAATTAATTGAAGTAGGGTAATTTGGGATTAACTACTTTGTGTAATTGATAATGAGGATAATTAATTTGTAAAATTAATTAAGGATAATTACTTGAATGTAATTAAAGGATAATTAATCAAGGGATTAATTGAGGGAAGTTAATTAGGAAGTAATAATTTATTTGATGAAGCAATTAAGGGAAGTTAATTAGTACTGTTATTAATCAAGGGTGATTAATTATTATGGTTAGTAATTAATTAATAAAGTAATCAAGGGTTAATTACTGTATTTGGTTAAGGATAATTAGTTTGTGAAATTAAATTAGAGGTTTAATTACTTAAAGTGTAAGTAAAGGATAAATAGAATGATATTGAATACCCTCGATTTACTGTTATTCCTAATATGTGATTTACGATGCTATGTGATAAAATATGTTTGGTTAAAACTACGAAGATATGATTATATATTGATGATGAATTACCGTGACATCCTGTAATTAAAAGTTGAATTGTATTTCACTTGAATAATTTAAGTTAGGATGACATTGGATTCGAAGAGACCGGAGTCGGGTATTAGTTAATACCCGAATCCACTTCGATTCTTTAGAAAATTGATATTTGAAAATCAATGTGCTAATTTGGAATGATGTGAGTGTATTAGACCATTTAATCTAAGTTTGGCACTTAGAAATTGATGTGTGAAATGAGTAAGGTCTATAATAGTTTGTGAAATTGTAAATTGATAAGTACCTCGGGTTTATATGAGTTGCATGCTTTTGTATTTCATGTTAGATGGGTTTACTCACGCTGGTTTCCAGCCTGACCCGGGTGTTACTTTGATGTAATGCTCGGGTCAGACCGAGTATTACAGATTTTCAGGTGAGGACGTTCTAGAGCTCAGGAGGCGAGCTGGAGTCCTGAAACGTATGGAGAGCTTCTAATATGATATATTGCAGTATCTGAAACAGATTGATTTATCTGTTCTGTGATTGTAAATCTATTGTAACTCTGATATATGTATATTAAACTGTAATTTGACAAGTACAGTTTCCTTTGTATAACTATTATTTATGTGATATTATACTTTGATCCGCTGCGAATGTGAGGTTTTCTATGTTGTGTTCTGTTTCTTTCTTCTATCTTTTCTTCTTTTCTCTAACTATCTGGAAATTTCGGGATCGAAATTTCCGGGTCGTTACACAAATAATACGTCTCGGACTCCAGCTCCTCTCCTACTCCATAGCGTCCTGTCCTGAACAAATAATACTCGGTCTGACCCTAGCATTATAATGAATAAGATCCGAGTCAGTCTGGAATACCAGCTGATAATAATGCATCCAAATTGATTATTAAAGTTTCAAAAATCCTTTGAAAACAAAAGCATCTCGTAAGACCACGCCACAAATAAACATGTCGGGTTTTTACCTTACGATAGCTAAAACACTTTTTATACAAATCCTCTGATATTATAATAGGGTCTATTCACAAATACTTATAAAATAGACGAAATTGTTACATCTATTAAATTCCAGCTACTAGCCACAAAAGTGGGTAATACAAACAAAACTCGTACAAGGCTCGTAGGGAAAATGGATTTCCAACAATGACTACGCACTGGGGTACCACCTGTCACAGTACGGGGCCTAGATCACCGTACCGAGGACTACTCCCTTCATCCCCTGCAACACAAGGCCGGAACCATTCCTTACTGAACAGTCCCGAACAAGATAAACCCTGTGGTTGGCGCGACCAACCACCCACTAAGCCAAATAAAAAGGGACATCTAGACAGGGGAATTATCTTGTCCTGCTTGGGCATGACCCACCTAACCTTGCTGCATATCCCCTGATTTTCAGTCATTCCCGGTTGATGAGGCTTGAGGCTTAGCGTTACCTTTAGAACGTTTCACTTAGAATGCCCATCGTCCACCTGACGATGTTTCGCAAGCATTCATCCATACAAGTCCGTCCCGGGTTCGAACGGAACCGAAGGCACTACTCCTACTACGTCCATTTTGGAAATATCCTCAGGATTAGTAGTGACTAGCCCTTGCACTTCACTGCTCCATCTTCGACTCCAAACACGTTTTTCGCACGAAAACGTACAAACCGGATCGAAGTGGTTTTCGAGAAATAAATCTCGATCCCGGTCTCTTCGAAACGATCAACGCATTTGGCCAATATTGATAGTCGGTGATTTAACTATCAATTTATATTCATAAACATCCATAAACATCCATCACACAATAAATAATATTCCACATTATTTATTTGTCTCAATATCTTTACAAGATATATTTCCAAAGTTTCAAAACTCATTTGAAAACAATTTCCCAAAATTCTTCCTTACCAGGTAAATCCTTTACCATATATTCCCATTGGAAATAACCAAGTTAAAATGAATTTAGAATTAAATCACTTTAAATGTTTTATTCTTAAATATACTTTCAAATATATAAACTTACTGTAACGCCCCGAGAATTTTCGACTTTCGAAAATTCAACATCGATACTCACTTTATCGACTGCCGAGAATTCGAAGGTCAAAAACCGGAATGTTATGGGTTTTTAAAAAGAATTTAGGAAAAGAAAAGAGAAAGAAGGTAGAAGAAGAGAGAAAGATGGAAATAGAAAATAGAACATTTTAAAATAGAAGGAAAGGAGAATAGAAAGTAGAAATATAGAGGGAAAGAACATAGAACAAAAAGAGGATAGAACGGAACAGAAAACAACGGAACAACATCAGAATCTCACAATTCGCAGCGGAACAACATATAATAATAAATGAATAATCTTTAAACAAAGAACTATATCAGTTATTACATTACATTATATTACATTACATCAAATCATCAGAGTGTACAACATACAACATCAAACAATGCAGCGGAAAAAGAAATACTATATAGTAGTAATACGTCATGCCATCCAGCTTGCCTCCAGCAAATCCAGAATATCCAGAATATCCTGATAAACCTTAAACTCTTGACTGCCCGTGTGGAAATTGGTGGGCACCCAGAGTTTAAGAAGGAAAACAATAAACTCCAAGTCAGTCATGTGACTGGTGTGAGAACTCAAAACAGTTTATTTACTTTTAAAATCAAAATAGAGGAATATTTTTAAATTCAATTCGCAATGCTTTTAAAAATGAGACTACCATAAGGCCTCCCGCACACACACACATGCAAACGCAGAATCGGAGGAGATTTCTCCTTATGATAGTCAAAGATGCTTGATACGCATTTAAAAGAACATTTTATATTATTATTAGTGCATAGTGTAGAGAAAAATTCATTTCTAAAGTAGAATATAAATCTTAGCCAACATACGACCATTATCGTATGCCTACTATAGCTAACTATGTTCAATAGCAGGTTACCGCCACATTCCATAGTAGGTTATACAACTAAAACCGTACAAGTCTCGTATTGTTTCTTTGGATTTCCAACGAATGATCAGGCCAAGGAACTTCCCATTGCCACATGAGAATGCCTCTGGATGGACATCCCCGAGAACCAAACCGGATCTCTACCAACACAAGGCCGGGTTACCCCTAACTGAGTAACAACTGACCGAATATGCCATCCCCCGGTCCTTTGGGACCTTTATCACCGAGCGCTCGTAATCAATTCACACAATCATAACAAAGTGTTTTCAACATGAGTAAGTATCTGGGCTCCATACCATGATACCACCCTTTTCCAGAAGGAAATGGACACATCCTAAAGGGTGCTACCCCTCATAACCTTACTGCTTCTTTCCTGTTTTGACCATTCACGGGGTGTGAGGCTCGACGAATTCACGTCCACAAAAACATACTTTATACAAAAGCCATGCTTTGGGTCAACAAATGATCAACACAATGATCACAAGGATAGACGATCAAATAAACGATCCTATCACAAATAATCAACACAATGATCATTTCAGCATCACTCAGCATGTCACATTACCAAATTGGGAATATATCGCTGATAACATTCAACTACATAACCTCTGAGCTCATACGTCTCAGAGAAGGGTGTTAAGCTAAAAGAATAAATTCTCCGCCACCAACAGAAATATATTTGAAAGAAATCGGCTTTATATCTCAACTTGTAATGTCAGGCATACAATCCATACAAGTCTGTTCCGGGCTCGAACAAAACCGAAGGCACTTCTTACGAAGCCCTTGCAATACGGGTATTCACAATCCCGATCGAATTTCCCATCACTTAGGAGATCTCTATACCAGAAGCTACCCAGTGCAGAGACAATCGATAGGTCATCCTATCGCTTTCGCAAATACTCGGTCTTCAACACCGATCTTCAATGCAATTCACAACGACGTATCACATACTCGGAATGGGTTATACGACCCCATGGTCCTTTCCCGGTTAACCCGAATAGTGAGCGCTTATTCAAAAATAAGTGTGGCATTCACATTCAAACAAATCACATCAAATACCCATTCAAAGGGAAATATTGATAGTCGGTTATTGAGCTATCAATGGATATGCACACATCACCAGTTTCCAAATAATTTTCCAAATTATTTATTTTCCAAAATATCTTCACTAGATATATAATTTCATACTTCAAAAATAAATCAATATTTATTTTTAAACCAATTCCACCTTCTTTTATAAATTCACTGGTGAATTTACATTCCAAAGTATTAATGAATATACGACTTCAATTCGATTTATAATATTCATTTTCAATTTATCTTCAAAAAGATAAATTCTCTAATATTCACTTTATATTGGAAAAACATTTCCATACTTATTTATTCATAAGTAATTCACAAATCTTTTTATTTTCAACATTTAGAAAATATTCAATATACTTAAATCAAGATTAAGTATATATTTCATTCTATTAAGGAAATCATTCTCTTAACATATTTATTTGGGCCAAAACGAATGTTGCGTAAAACATTGTTACGACAACCCAAAATCACTAGTATAGGGATTCGAATTTAAAATAGATATATAAATCCCAATACTATACAAAACATTTCCTTTCGGAAATCATTTACTATAACAACAGTGTTATAGTCCACTATTTCCTTTCATTTCTCGAAAACGTCTATTTCAACAATAAATGTTGAAATCTATGGTTTCGAATCTCAACACATTTTAAAACATCGTTAGGTCGTTTTAATTCTATTTAAAACATTCAAATCTAAACCATTTTCTTTAACGTGTTATTCACTATTCAAAAATGTGAATAAACTTCGTTAACAAATCTCATCCTTTTATTCATTTTAATTCAAAGGATTATTCACGATTCAAAAATGTGAATATAACTCCATTAATAGGTTTCAACAATTTACTTATCAAAATAAGTCATTTGCGAATTTATAAAACAACGTTTATAAATTCTATTTCTATTTATTTATAAAAACTTCCTTTTTATAAATTCTTTTATTAACATATTCCAGTTTATAACTCAATTATAAACTAAAAGTTCATATTATAAGTTAAATACTTATAAAACGATTATTTACAAAATCGTTCCTTTTAAACTTCATAATCATAAATCTTCTAATTTATAAGATCGTTTATTTATCCAAAATTCATTCTTTCAATAACTTTATAAATTTTATAAACCCACTGTTTATAAAATTCCATTTATAACTTCACTGTTTATAACTCTATAAATTCCATTCACTTATGCAATCCATTTGCACTTCATTCAAACACTTATAAAAACTCGTTTTATAATTTCAATATCTCAATTTATAAATATCCATTTATAAATCTCTTATATAAATCAATTCATATTAATATTTTAAAACGTCTTCGAATTCCTTTAAAAACTTCACCCTTTTGATTTATAGAATAATCAAATTTTATATATCCTATATTTAAACTTTTCACAATTATTTCAGAAATCCCAATTTAACTATTTTATAAAGTCATTAATTCCTTATTTCCAAAAAATCAGCTTTTAACTATATTTCTTAAAAATCATAATTTTTATATCTTTAAAAATTATAACGTTTATTTATTTAGAATGGATCAATTCCAAAAATATTTTATATTTTATATTTTCAAAGATCACTTTAAAAATCATTTTAAAATCCCAAAATCTGGGTCCAATGATGCTACACACCAAATAGTCAATCACGACTACAACGATATCATATATCGATATGATAATCAATCAAGTATCAAAATATCTGAAATTAAATAAATACTGTTGAGGAATCCAGTTGGATCCCTCCAACCTGTTTTCCTGCATCCATAAACATTAGCACAATACCAATTTCGCTCCAGTACGAAATTATCGCGGTATATGTTCTTATTAAATATTATCCGCTTAATAACGGCGTAATAGGGTCTCATCCGCTAAACAAAAATTGCGGGAAATCAATCAACTCCAATATATACATATGCCAATATATATATTGATATTATTTATAATACCAATTTCACTGTTTATGAAATATTCGCGGTATATGTTTTTATTAAATAACATCCGCTTACTAACGGCGTATAATGTCTATTTTAACAATCAATAGATATTAATCAACATTCAAACATGCATTCAAATATTTTAAATCTAACTATTTAAAATAAAATCGAAACTAAATCGATTGAGTGAGAAGTTCTCACCTTGATTTTAATTTCCGTTTCAGCTTTTATTTCGAATAAAATTAAACGGACGTTTAATTTTACCCAAAATTCTCACTAACTCCAAACGACTCCAAACCAACTCCATCGCGTAGTGCTCGTCCATACGATTCCAACGCAACTGGTTTCGTAATTTTTCGACCTCGTATGAAAGAGATATAGCATTACAAAGTTATACGAATAATTATATAATTCAATTTCAATTTCCTTTTATATACTTAAATCTCACAAGCAAATCTGGGCCGCTGATTTTATTGGCGATGAGATCATGGCCGTGCCCTACGTTCTTCACCAAACACGCGTTCTCCAGGTAAAAAAAACCGAACCCACCATCACCCAAAAACCCTAATTCACGCGACAACCCCAAGCCCTTCCACCTCGATCAGGAAGCACCTCTTCATAGCCACGACCAAGAGCCACCTTCGGCCAGAAAATCTTAAGGCTCGGTCCCACCTAGCTCGCGAAAAACGAACCCAAACGTGCGTCCTTCCCTAGCCCATTGCCGTTGATTCGCTCCACTAATTTCGATCATACCCGTTGAGATGCTAGATCTCAACGCCCTCTACAATCTTGTAGTTGAAACATTTGTGTAATTCCTTACGGATTTGAAGAAAATTAGAGGATAAGAAGATTGAACTCTGGCCGTTCATAATATAGGAGGCGGCGGTTGTGAATTATTAGGGTTAGGGTTTTATTTTTTCTCAAATTTTTGAATGGTTGGTCTATTTATAGAAATTAAACGACACTATTCATCCGGGAATTTCGAACTCCGATTTACGCGCCGCAACCAGCGTTTCTAAGGTTTACCCCGCGTTCCGGACACAATGGAATAGGTTTCGGAAGCTAATTCGGAAGTATGTGCGAGTTATGGCTATAAACGCTCAATTTGAATTAAACCGATTTAAGTCGATTTCTAGGCGTTTTAATTTGTACAGGACAAACGGTAAATCCAATTGACTTGAAATTTGAAACCTTACAATAATATCACATTACGGATCCGATGAAACTGGTTTCGTCGAAATCCGAGACTTTTTGAAAAATGGCTATTTTAACTCGCCAAATTAAAATTAAAAATAAATCGATGCGTTTCGAGCTGCCACGATCAAACGATAACTCCGATTGACGCGAAAATTGAAATCCGGTAATAACTAACTATTACGGATCCAATGGAACTGGTTTCGTTCAATTCTGAGACTGTTCAAAAATTGACTATTTTCACTAGTCGATTTAAATATTAAAATATTCAATTTTCACAAATTAACTTTTAAATCGATTTTAAAAGTTCTAAAATATCATTCTAACTTCCATATGATAAAATAAAATTTTACAAATTATTTTCAATCATATTTAACTCAATTATCAATTATTTCCATAATTTAACGTATTAAATTATCGATTAAATTATCCAATTAAATCCAATAATTCAAATAAAAATTTATTTGACTTATAAATTCACTTATAAATATTTAAAATTAATTAAATATTCATATTTTAATTTCTAAAAATTCTGGGTCGTTACAATCTTCCCCACTTAAAAGAATTTCGTCCTCGAAATTAACTAGTAAGAAAAGTTACAGAATCTATTAACTTTCCAAAGTTCATAGTTAAACTTCTTACAAATCTTTACTAAGTTTTCCAAATCATACTTAGTTATCTTTTCAAAAACAACTACTATTGTTTAACTTTCAATTCCAAAATCAAAGTTTAAAGTTCTCAAAATTTTCCAAATTTTCTCAAAATTTTTCTAACGCCTTAAATTTCCGGAAAAATTCGCCATAGTCTCCTTTGCGCGGCTCGATCCGAAAAAAAATGACAGTATATATCACAAATATACATCTCATCAAGTAATGAGGCATCCCGCAGGGAAAAAGTGTAAAAGTACGGTATGTAATCCGAGATATGTACCTTATATTTTATTAGCGAGCATATACGGCTAATATAGCGCGAAAGCGAGCTCCAAATGCGAAGCAAACGTGATCTGCACCTACTAATCACTCAACAAACAACATGAGAATCATGCATATATGAAAATAATATCAATATACAACATATATCTCCATAACAACTATATATGTCACATAGCAAATGCAACATATTCAAACATCAACCAACTAGCATTCAACAAATTCATAATCAATATATATTCATTTATATTCTCATTAATATTAAATGAATTGGGTTTTCAATTTAAATCACATTTGATTCATTCACAGTGGATGTTCTTACTAACATTCATTTTCACTTAGCTCAATTAGTTTATATTCACTAATCAAATCTTATTCACATTCAATTCTATTCAAATTTATTTACTTTCAATTTGAATTCAATTAATTTAGCTTTCAATTTCATTAATACTTAATGAATTATATACAATCAACTAACAATCATATTACAATCAATGTATATATAATTACAACCAAATTCCTTTTGCTTATCAATTGGTTTAATTAATTGATTTTCATTCAATTATTCAACTTCTAATAACATTAAATTTTAAATGAATTAACACTTATATTCATCATTTCTTATCAATTATTTTCATTCAATTGATTAATATTTAATCCATTAATTCAATTCAATTACAAAGTTGAATTTCATTTACATAACTTAAGTTCATAAATATATTCATATAGTTTCACTTCTTATATATATAAGTTTATTTCACAATTGTAAATCACTTTAATTATAATTTAATTCTTATAATTCTTTTTGCTTATACAATTCCTTTATTTAGATTATTCAAACATCTAAACAATAAACTTATATTTACTTTAATAATTCTGAAAAATTATGCCTTTATATATAAAATAAAATCAAGGTAAAATTATTTCATTTACCCAATTTAAAAACAATATTATGTCGAATTGTTCTATTCAAGTGTTTAGAAACCCCTTCGGCATAGTTGTCGAGACCACGCTGACGAAGGTTCATATGCCACTCAATAAACCAATCATCACAATATAAAACAATTTTATATATTCACTAACAAATACGCTCTCATAGCTATTATTACACTCAAACTCATTCTAGAGCACTACTGACTCTATCTCTAATGAGCAATACCCAACAGAACCATGGTTGTCGCTTAACCATATGCTCTGATACCAAATGTAACGCCCCGAAAATTTTCGACTTTCGAAAATTCAACATCGATACTCACTTTATCGACTGCCGAGAATTCGAAGGTCAAAAACCGGAATGTTATGGGTTTTTAAAAAGAATTTAGGAAAAGAAAAGAGAAAGAAGGTAGAAGAAGAGAGAAAGATGGAAATAGAAAATAGAACATTTTAAAATAGAAGGAAAGGAGAATAGAAAGTAGAAATATAGAGGGAAAGAACATAGAACAAAAAGAGGATAGAACGGAACAGAAAACAACGGAACAACATCAGAATCTCACAATTCGCAGCGGAACAACATATAATAATAAATGAATAATCTTTAAACAAAGAACTATATCAGTTATTACATTACATTATATTACATTACATCAAATCATCAGAGTGTACAACATACAACATCAAACAATGCAGCGGAAAAAGAAATACTATATAGTAGTAATACGTCATGCCATCCAGCTTACCTCCAGCAAATCCAGAATATCCAGAATATCCTGATAAACCTTAAACTCTTGACTGCCCGTGTGGAAATTGGTGGGCACCCAGAGTTTAGGAAGGAAAACAATAAACTCCAAGTCAGTCATGTGACTGGTGTGAGAACTCAAAACAGTTTATTTACTTTTAAAATCAAAATAGAGGAATATTTTTAAATTCAATTCGCAATGCTTTTAAAAATGAGACTACCATAAGGCCTCCCGCACACACACACATGCAAACGCAGAATCGGAGGAGATTTCTCCTTATGATAGTCAAAGATGCTTGATACGCATTTAAAAGAACATTTTATATTATTATTAGTGCATAGTGTAGAGAAAAATTCATTTCTAAAGTAGAATATAAATCTTAGCCAACATACGACCATTATCGTATGCCTACTATAGCTAACTATGTTCAATAGCAGGTTACCGCCACATTCCATAGCAGGTTATACAACTAAAACCGTACAAGTCTCGTATTGTTTCTTTGGATTTCCAACGAATGATCAGGCCAAGGAACTTCCCATTGCCACATGAGAATGCCTCTGGATGGACATCCCCGAGAACCAAACCGGATCTCTACCAACACAAGGCCGGGTTACCCCTAACTGAGTAACAACTGACCGAATATGCCATCCCCCGATCCTTTGGGACCTTTATCACCGAGCGCTCGTAATCAATTCACACAATCATAACAAAGTGTTTTCAACATGAGTAAGTATCTGGGCTCCATACCATGATACCACCCTTTTCCAGAAGGAAATGGACACATCCTAAAGGGTGCTACCCCTCATAACCTTGCTGCTTCTTTCCTGTTTTGACCATTCACGGGGTGTGAGGCTCGACGAATTCACGTCCACAAAAACATACTTTATACAAAAGCCATGCTTTGGGTCAACAAATGATCAACACAATGATCACAAGGATAGACGATCAAATAAACGATCCTATCACAAATAATCAACACAATGATCATTTCAGCATCACTCAGCATGTCACATTACCAAATTGGGAATATATCGCTGATAACATTCAACTACATAACCTCTGAGCTCATACGTCTCAGAGAAGGGTGTTAAGCTAAAAGAATAAATTCTCCGCCGCCAACATAAATATATTTGAAAGAAATCGGCTTTATATCTCAACTTGTAATGTCAGGCATACAATCCATACAAGTCTGTTCCGGGCTCGAACAAAACCGAAGGCACTTCTTACGAAGCCCTTGCAATACGGGTATTCACAATCCCGATCGAATTTCCCATCACTTAGGAGATCTCTATACCAGGAGCTACCCAGTGCAGAGACAATCGATAGGTCATCCTATCGCTTTCGCAAATACTCGGTCTTCAACACCGATCTTCAATGCAATTCACAACGACGAATCACATATTCGGAATGGGTTATACGACCCCATGGTCCTTTCCCGGTTAACCCGAATAGTGAGCGCTTATTCAAAAATAAGTGTGGCATTCACATTCAAACAAATCACATCAAATACCCATTCAAAGGGAAATATTGATAGTCGGTTATTGACCTATCAATGGATATGCACACATCACCAGTTTCCAAATAATTTTCCAAATTATTTATTTTCCAAAATATCTTCACTAGATATATAATTTCATACTTCAAAAATAAATCAATATTTATTTTTAAACCAATTCCACCTTCTTTTATAAATTCACTGGTGAATTTACATTCCAAAGTATTAATGAATATACGACTTCAATTCGATTTATAATATTCATTTTCAATTTATCTTCAAAAAGATAAATTCTCTAATATTCACTTTATATTGGAAAAACATTTCCATACTTATTTATTCATAAGTAATTCACAAATCTTTTTATTTTCAACATTTAGAAAATATTCAATATACTTAAATCAAGATTAAGTATATATTTCATTCTATTAAGGAAATCATTCTCTTAACATATTTATTTGGGCCAAAACGAATGTTGCGTAAAACATTGTTACGACAACCCAAAATCACTAGTATAGGGATTCGAATTTAAAATAGATATATAAATCCCAATACTATACAAAACATTTCCTTTCGGAAATCATTTACTATAACAACAGTGTTATAGTCCACTATTTCCTTTCATTTCTCGAAAACGTCTATTTCAACAATAAATGTTGAAATCTATGGTTTCGAATCTCAACACATTTTAAAACATCGTTAGGTCGTTTTAATTCTATTTAAAACATTCAAATCTAAACCATTTTCTTTAACGTGTTATTCACTATTCAAAAATGTGAATAAACTTCGTTAACAAATCTCATCCTTTTATTCATTTTAATTCAAAGGATTATTCACGATTCAAAAATGTGAATATAACTCCATTAATAGGTTTCAACAATTTACTTATCAAAATAAGTCATTTGCGAATTTATAAAACAACGTTTATAAATTCTATTTCTATTTATTTATAAAAACTTCCTTTTTATAAATTCTTTTATTAACATATTCCAGTTTATAACTCAATTATAAACTAAAAGTTCATATTATAAGTTAAATACTTATAAAACGATTATTTACAAAATCGTTCCTTTTAAACTTCATAATCATAAATCTTCTAATTTATAAGATCGTTTATTTATCCAAAATTCATTCTTTCAATAACTTTATAAATTTTATAAACCCACTGTTTATAAAATTCCATTTATAACTTCACTGTTTATAACTCTATAAATTCCATTCACTTATGCAATCCATTTGCACTTCATTCAAACACTTATAAAAAATCGTTTTATAATTTCAATATCTCAATTTATAAATATCCATTTATAAATCTCTTATATAAATCAATTCATATTAATATTTTAAAACGTCTTCGAATTCCTTTAAAAACTTCACCCTTTTGATTTATAGAATAATCAAATTTTATATATCCTATATTTAAACTTTTCACAATTATTTCAGAAATCCCAATTTAACTATTTTATAAAGTCATTAATTCCTTATTTCCAAAAAATCAGCTTTTAACTATATTTCTTAAAAATCATAATTTTTATATCTTTAAAAATTATAACGTTTATTTATTTAGAATGGATCAATTCCAAAAATATTTTATATTTTATATTTTCAAAGATCACTTTAAAAATCATTTTAAAATCCCAAAATCTGGGTCCAATGATGCTACACACCAAATAGTCAATCACGACTACAACGATATCATATATCGATATGATAATCAATCAAGTATCAAAATATCTGAAATTAAATAAATACTGTTGAGGAATCCAGTTGGATCCCTCCAACCTGTTTTCCTGCATCCATAAACATTAGCACAATACCAATTTCGCTCCAGTACGAAATTATCGCGGTATATGTTCTTATTAAATATTATCCGCTTAATAACGGCGTAATAGGGTCTCATCCGCTAAACAAAAATTGCGGGAAATCAATCAACTCCAATATATACATATGCCAATATATATATATTGATATTATTTATAATACCAAATTCACTGTTTATGAAATATTCGCGGTATATGTTTTTATTAAATAACATCCGCTTACTAACGGCGTATAATGTCTATTTTAACAATCAATAGATATTAATCAACATTCAAACATGCATTCAAATATTTTAAATCTAACTATTTAAAATAAAATCGAAACTAATTCGATTGAGTGAGAAGTTCTCACCTTGATTTTAATTTCCGTTTCAGCTTTTATTTCGAATAAAATTAAACGGACGTTTAATTTTACCCAAAATTCTCACTAACTCCAAACGACTCCAAACCAACTCCATCGCGTAGTGCTCGTCCATACGATTCCAACGCAACTGGTTTCGTAATTTTTCGACCTCGTATGAAAGAGATATAGCATTACAAAGTTATACGAATAATTATATAATTCAATTTCAATTTCCTTTTATATACTTAAATCTCACAAGCAAATCTGGGCCGCTGATTTTATTGGCGATGAGATCATGGCCGTGCCCTACGTTCTTCCCCAAACACGCGTTCTCCAGGTAAAAAAAACCGAACCCACCATCACCCAAAAACCCTAATTCACGCGACAACCCCAAGCCCTTCCACCTCGATCAGGAAGCACCTCTTCGTAGCCACGACCAAGAGCCACCTTCGGCCAGAAAATCTTAAGGCTCGGTCCCACCTAGCTCGCGAAAAACGAACCCAAACGTGCGTCCTTCCCTAGCCCATTGCCGTTGATTCGCTCCACTAATTTCGATCATACCCGTTGAGATGCTAGATCTCAACGCCCTCTACAATCTTGTAGTTGAAACATTTGTGTAATTCCTTACGGATTTGAAGAAAATTAGAGGATAAGAAGATTGAACTCTGGCCGTTCATAATATAGGAGGCGGCGGTTGTGAATTATTAGGGTTAGGGTTTTATTTTTTCTCAAATTTTTGAATGGTTGGTCTATTTATAGAAATTAAACGACACTATTCATCCGGGAATTCCGAACTCCGATTTACGCGCCGTAACCAGCGTTTCTAAGGTTTACCCCGCATTCCGGACACAATGGAACAGGTTTCGGAAGCTAATTCGGAAGTATGTGCGAGTTATGGCTATAAACGCTCAATTTGAATTAAACCGATTTAAGTCGATTTCTAGGCGTTTTAATTTGTACAGGACAAACGGTAAATCCAATTGACTTGAAATTTGAAACCTTACAATAATATCACATTACGGATCCGATGAAACTGGTTTCGTCGAAATCCGTGACTTTTTGAAAAATGGCTATTTTAACTCGCCAAATTAAAATTAAAAATAAATCGATGCGTTTCGAGCTGCCACGATCAAACGATAACTCCGATTGACACGAAAATTGAAATCCGGTAATAACTAACTATTACGGATCCAATGGAACTGGTTTCGTTCAATTCTGAGACTGTTCAAAAATTGACTATTTTCACTAGTCGATTTAAATATTAAAATATTCAATTTTCACAAATTAACTTTTAAATCGATTTTAAAAGTTCTAAAATATCATTCTAACTTCCATATGATAAAATAAAATTTTACAAATTATTTTCAATCATATTTAACTCAATTATCAATTATTTCCATAATTTAACGTATTAAATTATCGATTAAATTATCCAATTAAATCCAATAATTCAAATAAAAATTTATTTGACTTATAAATTCACTTATAAATATTTAAAATTAATTAAATATTCATATTTTAATTTCTAAAAATTCTGGGTCGTTACACTTACTACTAGTTACTTACTCAAAATATAATTTCGAAATATTCAAAGTAAAACTATTTTACAAGATATAACTTGATTTAAAATAAGGTTTTAGTTATACTATATTTTAAAATAGAGTTTTAAAAAAATTAATAATTTCAAACAACTTTATTCAAAAACTAGCCTTTAAGTAAATCCATTTGTAAAAATAATTATTAAGGTATTTTAAAAGTTTACTATTACTAATTTATTAAGAATTATGTTAAAGTAATAATTTCCAAAACACTCTTTAAACAAGTTTAAGTTTTTAAAACTTTCTTTTTATAAAAATCAGTATAAACTCGAACTTGGTTTTCCCCAGGGAATCTCTCATTCCCACTTAAACATCCCCGTAATCCTTCTTATGAATTTATCAATTTATTCCAATTCAGGTTTATATTTTAATAACATAAATTTACTTTCACATTTATCAACCGATAACGTTTCTCTTATTTATCATTCCAGATTTTATGAATTTTCAATTTTTCATTCCAAATAGATTTCAAATTTTAACTCTTTTAAATTCATTAATTAACAATATCTTTTATTTCTCAAAAATTCAATTTATCCATTTATAATTAAATTATGGATTTATAATTTATCCAGCAATATTCCAATACAATTTTATTTCAGTTTTCCATCCAAACAAATTCCAATGTTTGTATTCCTTTAAATTCCTTATTTATTAATTTCTTAATTTCTTTTGAAATCCCAATTTAGTTTCTTATAATCAAAACTCCAATTTTCTTTATAATTAACATTCTGGGTTTAAAGTTTATACCACAATATCAAAATACAATTTAATTCCAAAATTTATCAATCACAATATATAAACAGGCATCATCATCAATTATAAAAATAATTACTACATTGTGAGGAATCCAGTTGGATACCTCCAACCTGTTTTCCCTGCATCCACAAATATTAGCACATCACATATATAAATATGAATCCAGACTGATAATAACAATAATATGCAACCAATCACACAGATATTTAGATATTTATTATTTAAATCAGCCAATATCCAGATGTGAGTGAGAACAACTCACCTTGAGTTTCGGCGAGCGTTCGAAATTCAAATTAAACCGGACGGTGTCCGATTTAACCCAAATTCCTACTTGCCCGGAATGACTCTGGATCTGCACCATCTCGTAGTACTCCTTTCTGCGATTCCAACGCCGCCAAAATCGTCGAATTCTGATTACATATGAAATAGATATGGATTTTATAAGTGTCAATTTGAATTTTAAACAAGTTTCTTCTTTTTTTTTTATTATTATACCACAAACAATCCAGGCCGTGAGATCTGCAAAAGGATATCAAGGCCGCAAGATCATGAAAACAAGGCCGTCCTCCTCCTCTTCTCTCTCGCGAATACAGGCTACGCTCGAACCCAAACCGTCCACTTAGGGCTTGCTGTCGCAGCTTCTTCCCTCGACTATTCGACGATCGGGACCCAACGTTTCGAAGCTCGTTGCCGCCTCCACCCCCACTCCAGATGCGGCGAAGCTCGGCTGTCCCTAAGGCTCGAAATTCGAGCACGAACGGCCACGAACGGCACCTCCAAGCGCCTCCTACGGTCGACGATAACCCAAATCAACCGTTAGATTTGAAGCACTCTCCGCGCTCTACGACATTCCAGAAGGAAATTTTCGCGATTGCTTGATGGATGAAGAGAAAATTGGAGGAGAAAACGAGAGAGTTTCGGCCATTCAAGAAATATAATCGGCGGCCGGAAGATAATGTCTAGGGTTTTGGAATGAATATGAGTATATATAATATTATTTAATATTAATTTAATCTCGTTCTTCAATTTTTAACAACCTACTCAAACGAACTCCAATTCTCATGTACCAACAGGCGTTCCTATGGTTTTTCCACGTTTCGGACACAATGGAAAAGGTTTCGTAAGCTAATTCGGTCGTATGTGCGAGTCACGGAATTAAACGTTCAATTTAAAATTAAATCGATTAAAACGATTTCGATGCGTTTCGAGCTGCCACGGTCAAACGTCAACTCCGATTGCTACGGAAATTGTAATCCGATAATAATTAACTATTACGGATCCAACGGAACTAGTTTCGTCGAATTTCGAAACTGTGCCTCGGAAGGCTATTTTAACTCGTCTATTATTTCGAGCGATTTACCAAAATTGTCGAAATCACTTGAAACTTCACCTTTAAAATTTTATTAACTTAAAAATAATTCATATAAAATTTATAAACACAATAAAAATCATTCTGGCTCATTCCGGACCAAAATCTGATTAAATTGCATTTTAATAATATTAAATTCATTTTTAAACTAATATAAAATCCCAAATATTAATTTATCAACTTTAAAATTCTTCTAAAATTCTCACTACGTTATTTACATTCAACTAACTCAAAATAAATTTTTAAAACCCTTTTTTTATCACTATTTACATCCGGATTTATCTTTTTATCTCAATTTCGAATATTTAAATCATTAATTTCCTATTATTCAAATTCAACCGGAATTACTTTATTATTTCATTGATTGAACCTGAATCCACTCCACATTAAACATTTAAAACGAATTAAATGTTCAAATTCAATGGCTTAAAAATACGGGATGTTACATTCCTCCCCCTTATAAAAATTTCGTCCTCGAAATTTGCTAAGGTAGAAAATACTCTCCAACTCATTTACTTACCCAATTAGCTTTGTTAAAAGCTTATATACTCTTCCCAAAATCCTTTAGCTCAATCCCCAAACCCATGTGTTTCAATTACTTTAAAGCTTTAAATTTAATTTGTAACTTTCCAAGTTAATTTCAGATTTTCAAAATTCCCAAAAAAATTCTAACTCCCAAAATTTCCGAAATTTTTTGGCAGAGTCTCCCTGCACGGAGGAGCTTTCGCGATACAAACAAATATATATACATCGACCCACACGGTCGGTAATCAAAATATATCACGATATATATCTCATTTCCCAATTATATTTGCGTAGGCGTGCCTTTTTAGCAAATTTTAATAGCGAGCGGCTAATATAACGCATATACGCGCTCCAACTCTCTCGAACGTCTTCTGTACCTGTACTAAACTCAAACAACTTATCAGTTTCCAAAGATATGAGCATTTTAATAACATAAATGTAAGCCAACTTATAAATTTCATAATCCATTCAACAACTTTGTATGATCTCATAAGTAAATCATATTTTATAGCATGTACAAAGTTTCTTTTCTAATTCCAAGCTCCATTTTATTTCACACAAATGAGTTACATACAAGTTCAGCTATTCCAATTCATATTCATTTCCAAATGAGTAAGATATGCATTACTTCCATCGATTTACTTAATTTAAATTTCTAGTTGATTCACAATCGAATTTTCTTATCCGTTTGACATATCTCCATTTCCTTCGTGAATCTATCCATTTATATGCAACACTATTTAATTTAATTTACAATCAAATTCTTATTTCCAATTTGAAGCACTCACATTTCTTTTATGCCTCATTTCCATTCATATGCAAAAATCACTTAATAAAATTTCAATCCATTCCAATTTATTCAAAACTAATTACTTGCTCACTTTAAACTATTTACCTTCATTTACCACAAATCGACAAATTTACAATACAAATTTACATGTTATTCATGTAATAACTCATTACTTAAGCTTATAGTCGTTTTAGAATTAATTTCCACTTAGATTCATATTAATTTATCAAATTCTGCATGGTTCACAATCCAAGCATGCTTATTCCATTTCAATTATTAAACCAATCCTTATTCTCACTTTTCAAATTTATTATTCATCTTAAGTTTTATTTTATTATATTATTACTCTTATTGTTTTATTATATATGTATAATAATTTTTTTTATAGTTATATATCCTTCCGTACTTATTTACAACTCGTACATTCTTTCTTCATCACAATAATTAATTAATACCCTTTTTACTTGTAATTCAGTTTAATCATCTAACATATCGCATTCAAGATTACTTAATAAATCTCATTCACAATCCTTTTGTTTTACCTTCAAGTTGCTTAAGTTCTTTCACAAAATTTCCATTATCTTCTTATATCAGTTTTATTTTCATTTGATTCACATCCAATACACTTTCAATCCATTTACAATTTTGAATGCTCTTTGTTTATTTATTCAATCCATTTACAACTTTATTTTATTAACAAAGAGACCATTTAAATTATTTCACTCATTGGAACCTACTTACAATTCAAATCATCATTATTATAATTCAATTCCATTTTCATTCACACTTCAATACTTGTTACCACAGTTAAATCCCAATCCAAATCAGGATTTTTATTCACCTTTAAGTTTTGACCAAACTATCAAAATTCTATCCATTCCAATACATATCCCATTTAATTGTAAGTAAATTTAGTCTCTAGCCTAATCCATATTAGGTTTTAATTTGCTTCCTCAATCCACTCTGAATTCATTTATAATATCACCATTTTCCAATTATTTCAGTTAGCAAATTTAATTCTCTACCATTCCTTTCCACTCCTTCAAATAGGATCTAAATTTCCTTCAATATAATTTATTACACAACTGAAATTAAATTTCAATTTCATTATTAAAACATATTTCATTTTTCTCCATACATAAGTTCAAGACTTATTTGCTAACTTAAGAACACCCACATTTTTGTTCTCACTTTGCTTCATTACTCTTTACATTTCATTTATAGTTAAGTTTTGAATTTTCCACACCATTCAACTCTTTCCATTAATAAATTACAATTTCACTTTCATTCAAGAATTTAGATTGTTAGTTAGGTCAATTTCCATTTTATAATCACAAGTACAATATATAACACTTAATAACTTAAGAATATGAATTTCTTTATGTAGTTATAAGCAATTTACATTTCACCTTTATATTCAATTCAATTTAATTCCAATTCATTTAGATTTAATTCAATTTCAAATTCTCAATTTTAATTCTCCATATACAAATCCAAAACTTATTTGCTAACTCAAGTTCATTCGCTTCTTTTATATCCCACTTTACCTTATTTCAATTCATATTTCATTTGAGATTAAGTTTGAATCCACCATACTTATTCCACCATTTTCCATTTGTGATTATAATCTCACTTTCAATTTATAAGTTCTCCAACTTATCTATTTAAAGCTCATATTGCTCACTTTATTTATCTTCATCTTATAATCACAATTCCCACTTATATATGTGTATCATTGAATCCTTAAGGATACAAATCTTCTTTCACCTTAATTCTTTGCAAATTTTAAATTCATAATCCCAGCTAAAGCATAACACTTACTAGCTTGTGGGTATAATCCATTACACATGACCCACAATCTCAATGTCAACTTACATTTTAATTTAATCCAAATCAACTTTATTTTAAGTCCAAGTTATTTAACTTATCCAAGTTAAATTCAAATTTTCCATTCATTACAATCTATGTTATCCACTTCCATTTACTTAGGTTGAATCTAATTTCAAGATTAAAATTTCCATTTCTTCCTTCTTATAAATATCAACTTCACTAAATAAGTTCAATAGTTAATTCATTTTAATTTTGCACATCATTTAATTAGAATGTTCCAGAATTCCATTACCCGGTTTTATTGCAAAACCATTTTGAAATATATCAAATATATACCTATTTGGTATATCAAACAAATTACCAGATTTCCAAAACCATTTGGTTGTACCAAAACAATTTCCTTATTTTGAAATTTCCCAAAACAACTAGTATGCCCAACAAATCCAAACAATACCATAACCAAATACTAGGGAAGCAATCCATCACTTTAGAAACTCGAAAATGAATTCTAATGATGTGGCCAGCATCATCAGGATTATTTTCCTGCGACTGAAGTGAGTTCAATGCTTTCCTACTTTCTCACATTCATTTCAAAACAGTTTCCATTCAAACATATTACCCCAAAATAATATTCCAACATTGCCTTCAAACACTTTAGTAACATTTCAAACTTTCCCAGGATTTTATATTTCCAAACTTTAGTTTGCAATACATTTAAAATCCTTTCCAAAACTTTCGGGTTTTAAATTCTGGTTTAATTTAATTTTAGTTAGTCTTTCGTATTATACTCATAAAATTTATTTAGTTATAACCATTTCAAATTTTAGATTCTTCTAATTAGCTTATCATTTCTAATTCTGATCAAATTTAGATTCTTATTGGATTTTTAATATTAGCAACCAAACATCCAAATATATATATACTTCAGAAAATTATTCCCTTTTATATCAAAATATAATTTTGGGTAAAATTATTTCATATACCCACTTTAAAACAATACTATGTCGGTTTATCTTGTTTAAGAGTTTAGAAACCCCTATCCATATTGGTGTACTTCCCGCACCGACCAGAATTCATAAACACTCAACCGATAAGTCAACACAGTATAAAACAAATTTTATATGCACTAACAAGTACGCTCTCATAGCTATTATTATAGAGTACTATTGACTCTATTAAATGAGTAATTACCCTACAAAGCCTAGGTTGTCACCAACCTATGCTCTGATACCAAGTGTGACAGCCCGCAAATCCGTACCCCTTGAATCAACACTGTTCGACATAACCTGACTCAAGTGGAATAGAAATACGAACCATTAGGGTTAAAGAAGAATAGATAGAAGAAGAAGAGACTAAACAATATCAGAATCTCACAGTCGCAGCGGAATAAAATATAATAGTAAATATAGAACTTTACACAATATGAAATCTATCACTGTTTTATACATCATATCATCAGAGTGTCTCATACATCAAGCAATACCAATCGGACATACCATACAATCATAGCAGCGGAATATATATATATATGTGTACAAATAATACATCTCGGACTCCAGCTCCTCTCCTGCTCCATAGCATCCTGTCCTGAACAAATAATACTCGGTCCGACCCGAGCATTATAATGAATAACACCCGAGTCAGTCTGGAATACCAGCTGATAATAATGCATCCAAATTGATTATTAAAGTTTCAAAAATCTTTTGAAAACAAAAGCATCTCGTAAGACCACGCCACAAATAAACATGTCGGATTTTTACCTTACGATAGCTAAAACACTTTTTATAGAAATCCTCTGATATTATAATAGGGTCTATTCACAAATACTTATAAAATAGCCGAAATTGTTACATCTATTAAATTCCAACTACTAGCCACAAAAGTGGGTAATACAAACAAAACTCGTACAAGGCTCGTAGGGAAAATGGATTTCCAAAAATGACTAGGCACTGGGGTACCACCTATCACAGTACGGGGCCTAGATCACTGTACCGAGGACTACTCCCTTCATCCCCTGCAACACAAGGCCGGAACCATTCCTTACTGAACAGTCCCGAACAAGATAAACCCCGTGGTTGGCGCGACCAACCACCCACTAAGCCGAATAAAAAGGGACATCGAGACAGGGGAATTATCTTGTCTTGCTTGGGCATGACCCACCTAACCTTGCTGCATATACCCTGATTTTCAGTCATTCCCGGTTGATGAGGCTTGAGGCTTAGCGTTACCTTTAGAACGTTTCACTTAGAATGCCCATCGTCCACCTGACGATGTTTCGCAAGCATTCGTCCATACAAGTCCGTCCCGGGTTCGAACGGATCCGAAGGCACTACTCCTACTACATCCATTTTGGAAATATCCCCAGGGTTAGTAGCGACTAGCCCTTGCACTTCCCTGCTCCATCTTCGGCTCCAAACACGTTTTTCGCACGAAAACGTACAAACCGGATCGAAGTGGTTTTCGAGAAATAAATCTCGATCCCGGTCTCTTCGAAACGATCAACGCATTTGGCCACTATTGATAGTCGGTGATTTAACTATCAATTTATATTCATAAACATACATAAGTGTCCACCACACAATAAATAGTATTCCACATTATTTATTTGTCTCAATATCTTTACAAGATATATTTCCAAAGTTTCAAAACTCATTTGAAAACAATTTCCCAAAATTCTTCCTTACCAGGTAAATCCTTTACCATATATTCCCATTGGAAATAACCAAGTTAAAATCAATTTAGAATCAAATCACTTTAAATGTTTTATTCTTAAATATACTTTCAAATATATAAACTTACTACTAGTTACTTACTCAAAATATAATTTCGAAATATTCAAAGTAAAACTATTTTATAAGATATAACTTGATTTAAAATAAGGTTTTAGTTATACTATATTTTAAAATAGAGTTTTAAAAAAATTAATAATTTCAAACAACTTTATTCAAAAACTAGCCTTCAAGTAAATCCATTTGTGAAAATAATTATCAAGGTATTTTAAAAGTTTACTGTTACTAATTTATTAAGAATTATGTTAAAGTAATAATTTCCAAAACACTCTTTAAACAAGTTTAAGTTTTTAAAACTTTCTTTTTATAAAAATCAGTTTAAACTCGAACTTGGTTTTCCCCAGGGAATCTCTCATTCCCACTTAAACATCCCCGTAATCCTTCTTATGAACTCTGTCAATTTATTCCAATTCAGGTTTATATTTTAATAACATAAATTTACTTTCACATTTATCAACTGATAACGTTTCTCTTATTTATCATTCCAGATTTTATAAATTTTCAATTTTTCATTCCAAATAGATTTCAAATTTTAACTCTTTTAAATTCATTAATTAACAATATCTTTTGTTTCTCAAAAATTCAATTTATCCATTTATAATTAAATTATGGATTTATAATTTATCCAGCAATATTCCAATACAATTTTATTTCAGTTTTCCATCCAAACAAATTCCAATGTTTGTATTCCTTTAAATTCCTTATTTATTAATTTCTCAATTTCTTTTGAAATCCCAATTTAACTTCTTATAATCAAAACTCCAATTTTCTTTATAATTAACATTCTGGGTTTAAAGTTTATACCATAATATCACAATACAATTTAATTCCAAAATTTATCAATCACAATATATAAACAGGCATCATCATCAATTATAAAAATAATTACTACATTGTGAGGAATCCAGTTGGATCCCTCCAACCTGTTTTCCCTGCATCCACAAATATTAGCACATCACATATATAAATATAAATCCAGACTGATAATAACAATAATATGCAACCAATCACACAGATATTTAGATATTTATTATTTAAATCAGCCAATATTCAGATGTGAGTGAGACCAACTCACCTTGAGTTTCGGCGAGCGTTCGAAATTCAAATTAAACCGGACGGTGTCCGATTTAACCCAAATTCGTACTTGCCCGGAATGACTCCGGATCTGGACCATCACGTAGTACTCCTTTCTGCGATTCCAACGCCACCAAAATCGTAGAATTCTGATTACATATGAAATAGATATGGATTTTATAAGTGTCAATTTGAATTTTAAACAAGTTTTTTTTTTATTATTATTATACCACAAACAATCCTGGCCGTGAGATCTGCAAAAGGAAATCAAGGCCGCAAGATCATGAAAACAAGGCCGTCCTCCTCCTCTTCTCTCTCGCGAATACAGGCTACGCTCGAACCCAAACCGTCCACCTAGGGTTGCTGTCGCAGCTTCTTCCCTCGACTATTCGACGATCGGGACCCAACGTTTCGAAGCTCGTTGCCGCCTCCACCCCCACTCCAGATGCGGCAAAGCTCGGCTGTCCCTAAGGCTCGAAATTCGAGCATGAACGGCCATGAACAGCACCTCCAAGCGCCTCCTACGGTCGACGATAACCCAAATCAACCGTTAGATCTGAAGCACTCTCCGCGCTCTACGACATTCCAGAAGGAAATTTTCGCGATTGCTTGATGGATGAAGAGAAAATTGGAAGAGAAAACAAGAGAGTTTCGGCCATTCAAGAAATGTAAGCGGCGGCCTGAAGATAGTGTCTAAGGTTTTGGAATGAATATAAGTATATATAATATTATTTAATATTAATTTATTCTCGTTCTTCAATTTTTAACAACCTACTCAAACGAACTCCAATTCTCACGTACCAACAGGCGTTCCTAGGGTTTTTCCACGTTCCGGACACAATAAAACAGGTTTCATAAGCTAATTCGGTCGTAAGTGCGAGTTACGGAATTAAACGTTCAATTTAAAGTTAAATCGATTAAAACGATTTCGATGCGTTTCGAGCTGCCACGGTCAAACGACAACTCCGATTGCTACGAAAATTGAAATCCGATAATAACTAACTATTACGGATCCGATGGAACTGGTTTCGTCGAATTCCGAGACTGTGCCCCAGAAGGCTATTTTAACTCGTCTATTATTTTGAGCGATTTACCAAAATTGTCGAAATCACTTGAAACTTCACCTTTAAAATTTTATTAACCTAAAAATAATTCATATAAAATTTATAAACACAATGAAAATCATTCTGGCTCATTCCGGACCAAAATCTGATTAAATTGCATTTTAATAATATTAAATTCATTTTTAAACTAATATAAAATCCCAAATATTAATTTATCAACTTTAAAATTCTTCTAAAATTCTCACTACGCTATTTACATTCAACTAACTCAAAATAAATTTTTAAAACCATTTTTTTATCACTATTTACATCCGGATTTATCTTTTTATCTCAATTTCGAATATTTAAATTATTAATTTCCTATTATTCAAATTCAACCGGAATTACTATAATTAAAAATTATTATTTCATTGATTGAACCTGAATCCACTCCACATTAAACATTTAAAACGAATTAAATGTTCAAATTCAATGCCTTAAAAATACGGGATGTTACAAACTTCATAACTTCCTAACCGTGGAATAACGAAGCGAATCAAGGCTTTGTGGAGGATGCGAGCTTGTGGGCGGAGTTGAATGGAGGTAAGCCTAGTTATGTCATCATTCAAAAATAGGTGGGAGACCTCGTCTCTATAATCCAAGTTTAAAGAAACATCAATTTCATCCAAATCGGTTCTCGTTGATGGGCATTGAAGTATATCACCAAGTCGAGCAAGGGGTAGATAAATTTTAACACTACAAACTAATGTCCAAATGCAATCGTTGCGATTGTGAGGAGCGTGATGGTCCAAATTCATATTAGCATAAAATAGCTTAACCAAAAGATGATTGATTTTGGTATTATTAGCCGCATAAGAGATAAGAGATTCTAATCCATTAGATCTTACATGTGATAACCCAAAATTTGGACATCTATTAATTGGAAATTACTAGGATTAAATTTTTTTGAATACTTACTTGTTAATAGAACAAAGGAAATTCTGATATAAATGTATATCTGAATATGTGTATATAATTTCAAACTATAATTTATGTTGAATTATGAATATTTGGATAAATATTCATTTAACAATCTCCTAATATAATTATTTTAAATTTACAAGTTATTCTTTTAAAACAAATAACAAAGATGGAATATATATATATATATATACATATACACACACATATATGAGTAGATTTTAAATTGGAAATAGGGGGTATGATAGCAGATACAAATTTAATAGAATTTCTATTTTGATTCTTTTTGAAAGTTCTTAAACAAGAATAGTTTATAAAATATATATATATATATAGGTTTAAATTATTCTTTCTTTTAAAACATCTTATGAATGAAGTACTACTTTATTTGTATACATTTAAACCATAGTGTAAGCATTTGAAATTTTAAGGCATATGTATAAAATAAATTATATATATATATATATATATTAGAATCTAATACATTATATATATGTAAAAATAGAAATTTATATATAAATAAGTCCAAAAACACTTGGCAACTTAAGAAGCAATGAGAAATACATTTGTCAACTAAGAACAAATGGATGGTACATTTGTCACAAATGGAAATTTCTCATTTAAATGAAAATAAGTAAAATTTGTTAGAAAAATTATTGGAATTTTTTTTCAGTCCAAAGTTTCTTTCTTCCTTCATCTTCTTTCTTCTCATTCTTTCTAAAATGTAAAAAAAAGAAAAAAAGAAGAGGAACTGGAAAGTGGAAAATCAAGTGCAAAATAGCAAGCATAATCAACTCAACAGAAACTCATTTTTCAAAGACCAATTTTGCAAATCATAATCAAGTTTAAGCATCATTCAAATCTGAAGTTCTTTCGGTCTTTCAAAGCTTCACCTTAGTTTTTAAATCATCTCTGCAATTTTGTCAAAGGTGAGTAATCATATTTGGTTTATAAGCTTTTTATCTGTTAATCCATGTTGCATGGGGGAAAATAAAGTTTGAATAGGCAATAATAGTTTGCATGATTGAATTAAATGATTTAGTGTATACATGTATATGGATTATCTCTGTATGCATGTCTGGAAATTCAAGCTTGTGCTCTGTTCCTTAACTGTTGGATGTAACCAACATTCAAAAAAAATTAAGTGTTTTGTCTTTGATCAGTTTTATGTGAAATGTTTGAACCAAATTTGTTTAAAAACAAAGAGATTTAAAAAAAATTTAAAAAATATATAAAGTAAGATCTAAAGCAGTATCTTCCTGGACATATACATTACAGGTAATCAATCTGATTTTGTAAAAAAATTCAAAATGAATAAATTGAAGATTTAAGTTTGCAATCAGATGTGTCTATGAAAATTTGGATTTTTAAAATAAAAATCATAAATTGCAGTGGAGTTTTGGATGTGCATTTCTAAGAAAATCAAAAATTGGGTTTTGGCAATTTCCGGTGGCCGAAGAACTCGAGAGAGGTTTGGTCTTTTGTTGAAGCTGGCATGGCGATCGGGAAAAAGGGGAAAAATGGTCAAGGGTTTTCTAAAGCCCTCTGGTGATGCTGCGAGTTCGATTTAGGGTTTAGGTGCAGAACTGAACATGGTCGAACTCGAGAATGTTTCAGCGTCGTGGTGAAGTTTCGAGCATGCGGTCCGGAGGGAATTGATGGAGGGGACAACGAGGTGCCACTGGGTGGTTTCTGGTGGCGAAAAACGGACCGACGTGGTGTTACGGTTGACGTTTGGATGATTGGTTCTGTTCTGGGTACGTTCGAATTTCTCGTTCTTGATTTGTTTGGATTTCGAGTTTTCTGGATAACTTGATGAATCGAGGGAATCAAAGGCGACTTGAGAGCATCGATGAAGTACGTCGGAGGGTCGCCAATGACGTGTACACGTGCACGTTGCGCGGTGTACCATGGAAGTTTTTGGTTGTGGCTGTTTTAATTGAGGAAGGGGAAAGAAACGAAAAAAGAGGGAGCAGGTAGAAGTTGCTTGGGATCAGGTGAGGGTTTGCTCCAAGCATTTGAAGCTTAGGCTCGGGTCTGTGCTCGTGCGTATGTTTGTGGTTTCCAGCTTTGTTTTGAATTTTAAAACTAAGTTGTTAAGAAAAAAAATAGGGGAAAGAATGAAGCTCGGGAGAAGGAGTTGAAGTCAGTTCTGTTTCAGGATAATACCGAGTCGTCTCAAGTAAGTTAATTATGTTACAAATGTTAAAGATAACATAATTAAGTTTTAATAATTAACTTAAGCATTATTTAAAACAAAGGAGATTATTTAAATATTGATTTAATTAAGTTGTATAATTTACTTTAACTTAGTACGATGATAAGTGGAATTTATTTAAAACCTAATCAATAATGTGATTAAATATGTTTAATCATTAGTTAAACTTAAGGGTTAAGTTATGTTGAATTATCCCCTAAGCTATTAAATAAGATCCTTTTGATTAAAAGAGTTACTACTTAATGAAGAAATCAGTAATGGTAATTACAGGGTGTAGCTAATTGAAGATTGGAAGTAGTTTTTGGGTTAATTTCTTGGTGTAATTAATTTAAGAATAATTACTTAGTAGAAGTGATTAATAATTAATTATTTAGCATAATTTATTCAAGAATTGGCTAATAAAGCTGTGGGAAGCTAATTAAGTAATGTATTTAACTAAGAGTAATTAATTAATTACATAATCAGATTAATCAAGGGTGATTAATAAATATAATTAATTAAAGATTCAGCATAATTGCTTAAGGAAATTAATGCGTGTAATTCCTTAGTAAAGCAATGATAGGATAATTACTAGATGTAATTAATTAAAAAAGAAAACTACTAGATGGAAAGTAATTAAAGAGTAATTACTTGATGGAAGAAATTAAGTAATGATTACTCAGTGTAATTGAAGAACTAATTTATATAATTAATCAATGAGTTGGTTTAATCGATGAAGTAATTAAGGAAAGTAAGATTCTGATTGTGATTAATCAAGATTGATTAATAAATGTAATTAAGTTAAAGGTTAATTATCGTATGAAATTTAAGACTAATTAACTAGTAAAAGTAATTAAAGGATCATTAATTAATGTAATTAATGGAAGTAATCAATCTTGCTTATTAATGATAAAATGATGATGGGCGCTTTGAATTGGTTGATATCTCTGATATGAATTGCTTTGTGATATAATATGTTGGATGAACAATGATAATGTGATTATCAATCGATTATGAATTTATGTGTAAAAGTGTTATTCGGCAATTAAAATTGAATTGTATTTAATTTGACAACTTGGGTTTAGATGACATTGGATTTGAAGAGACCAGAGTCGGGTATTAGAAATTCCCAAAACCACTTCGATTCTTTATAAATTGATATGTGAAATAAATAGGCTGAAGTGGAATGATTTAAGTGAATTGGACAATTTATTCTAAGTTTTGGAGCTTAGAAATTGATATGTAAAATAGCTGATGTCTATAACAACTTGTGAAGTTGTAAATCTACCCGGGTTTATATAAGTTGTATGTTTTGGGATATTCCTTGTTAGATGAGTTTACTCACGCTGGTTTCCAGCCTGACCCGGGTGTTACTTTGATGTAATGCTCGATTCAGACCGAGCATTACAGATTTGCATGTAAGGACGTTCTGGAGCTCAGAAGGAGAGCTGAAGGACAGGAACGTATAGAATGTTTATCCGCTGTGATATATATTGTTATTTTTCTAGGACATGTTGTTTAAAACTGTCCATTGTTGTGAAATTGTTGTAACTCTGATATCAAAATGTAAATGTATTGATACAGTTCTTCTTTGTAAACTGTTATTTTATTTGCTATTATATTTTATCCGCTGCGAATGTGAGATTTTGAGTTTGAGTTTTCTGTTCCTTCTTCTTTCTCTTTCTTCTTTTCACTAACTATTTGGAAATTTCGAGATCGAAATTTCCGGGTTGTTACATTTGATATCAGAGCTGAAGGTTAAGCGAGAACCTTGGCTCTGGTGGGATTAATCCTTAAGGATAGGGTAAATGGTACCCTAGAATGAGTTGAGTATGTATATGAGAGAGCTCACTTGTTATTTTCTTATATTAAGATTTTAAATGTGTTTAGATAAGAATATATTTTGATATATAAACCAATATTTCTTCCTAATAAATATTAGGTAATTGGTTGTTAGATTTTTGGAATTAAATTAAGAAGTAATAGAAGTACAACCAAACTGAAATTGAAATTTAATAAAGATAAGTTTGAAATGAATTCAAAGTAAAATTGAAATCTTGAAGTTGGAAAAGAATTTCAAAATAAGATGAAATAGAATTGGTTTCAAACCAGAGAAATAGAATGGTTATTGTGTTTAATAATGGGATGATTGTTTTCCAATAAACAATAAAATGTTTTAAGGAAGTAACCATTTAAAGAGAATAACTTGTGAATTAGAAAGAATGTAAGTTAAAGAGGGTTTCAAATTGTGAAGTTCTGAATTCTAAATTTAAACATTTGAAATTGTTTTCAAAGTGTTGAAGGAAATAATATTATTCGAAACTACTTTGAATGTAATCTTGTTTTTGAATAAGAAGTTGTTTGTAGACATTAAAAGAATTAGCTTGAATTAAAACCAAAGGTGGTTTAAAATTTTAAAACATGGCTGGGATGGCCCAGAAATAAATATGTATATATGTATGGATATACGTGATATGAAGGATAATTTGAAATAAAGTCTAAATATTGAGTTTTAAATCTGGAATGAGATATGATACCCAAAGTGATAAGTTTTTGAACTTAATAAATGGGAAAATTATTAATGTGAAGTTTAGAATTTGAAATGGAAATTAAAAATTGGGTAAGGTTGACTAGATTAAGTAAATTGAGTTTAACTTTGGAAAGGTTAAATAAGTTGGAATGATCACCCTGATTTGGAAATTTCAAGATGAAATTAAAATTTAACTTGGGAAGTTGAATGGTTGATTTGAATGAGGAAATTTGTGTGATCTCAAATGGGTTTGAGATATGGAATTTTGAATTTGATGGATGTTTTAAAATAAATTGTGTGATATCATCCTATGGTTATCAATAAAATTTAACTTAAATTAAAAATTAAGATATGGAATACCTTTGAACTTAAGATTTGATTGTTAAGAGATAAATCTGTAAATTAAATTGTTTGAAGCTCTTACTTGTACCTTGTAATGAGTTTAGTAAAGATAATTTAAAATGGAATTTTGAAATTTGGACTAATAATTGAATTGTTTAAAAACTTTAAAGGAAAATTGATTTAAAGGAATTAAATCAACATTTGAAGTATTAACTCGAATTTATATAATTCGAGATGATTTGGGATTTGAAATTTGAATTAGTTCAAATTGAATTTGATTTGAATTAATCGAAATGATGGTTGAAGATGTATGAGTATAAGATTCAAAGGGAAAATTGAAGTGGGTTCAATTTGAAATTAGTCCAAATTGATTTGAATAATTTGGAATTATAATTAAAACTGAATAATTTTAAATTCAAATGAAATTTGAATTGAATTTGGGAGGAAATCAAGAATAATTCAACTTGATTTGGAGATGGAGTTTGAAATTGGAATTAATTCAAACTGGAGTTGAAATGAATTAAAATTGGAACTAGTTAAATTCAAATTTAATTGAATTAGTAGAATTTGAGATCAAGGTTGAATAAAGTTAAATTTGGAAAGAAACTGAGGTGAATTCAACTTGAATTGGGGTTGAATCAATTTCAATGGAAATTGAAGTTGTTTAAATTGGAATTGGGTCAATTTGAATGGAAGTGGAATTTAAATTGAATTGATTGGGAATAGAGATTGAGAATTGAACAGTTTTGACTCTGCACTATTTTTAATATAAATTGTTTTCAATATAAACCTATTTTTCCAAGCTATTTATTACATATACAACCTTTCTTTTAAAAGCCAAACTATCTTATATTTGTTTTACAATTGTTTTTTTGGATCTGTTTAACAATTTTCCATTTGTTTTATAAACTAATTACTATCTTACTACTATTTTGCAATTATCTAAAATTTCTATAATTATTTTAACTATTTTCTAACTATTTTACACCTATTTTACAAACTAGTAATTATTTTCCAACTACTTATATGTTTTTAAAATTTTCAAGCTATTTTCTAAATAAACTAGTCGGAGTTCAAACTGTTAATGGTTAAATACCCAATCGAAATTAGAATAGTGGTAATAATCCAATGGATTAAAGCAATTGTGAGTAAGTGAATGAAAATAAAAGTGAACGTGAATAGAAATGGAATTGATTTGGCTAATAACCAATAAAGATAAATACGTAGGGTGTACGTATGTTATTCTATTCACATAGTGATTTGATCCAGATTCGAGCACAGAATTTTGAGATAGATATATCGATCTGCACTCGATTCTCGACGGCGAACCTGGATATGGATTGTTGATTGGTTCTGGATATTCTCTATCATAGTTAGCTATGCAAAGAGAATGACGGTTTCTGATCAAGAAACCAATCTGTGTCCGCGCTAGGAAGTCGGGTGGACGATACTAGTTCGGAAGTGAAATTGTGTGATCGAGGGAGCGATCAGATTGGTATAGCATACGAATGATGTGTGTACATCATACGGATTTGAATTAAAATGATATTAAAAGGAGTAATCAAATTTGAATATTTGATCTTGGATAAATAAAGTTATATATCCTAGTAATATAAGATAAAACTCCCCTTATTGAATCTTTTGCCAGAAGAAAAAGGGTTTTTGGAAATGTTTGAAGTATGAAAGGAGTTTTATACAAGTTTAAAATGATCCAAAGATTTTTATCAAGGAATTTATATATATCTACTTATATAAAGGATCATATGAGGATTTTGGAAAAAGGTTTTGGGAACCTTTGGATTTGGAAAGGCTTTTGATTTTTGGGTAAAATCAATATTGAATTTGGAAAGCCTAGTTTGAGAATTATCGATTTTGGAGTAATCGATTTTGTATAAAGGAGCTTTGTATGAGATCATACTAGGTGTATGGTTTGAAGATACTATATGTGTATAATATAAAATGTTTTGATGATGGCTCTGGGGAAAAAGGCGCTCCCTTGAAATGAACTTCTCAGGAGTACCACCGAGTGGTGCCGCCTTGAGCCCCAAGAGGGGGTTATAAAGTCGATCCTGTGAGTAGTCCGGACAAAACTAGTTCCTGGGGATTATGAGTAGAGTATACCATAGCGAAAGTCGTGTGTGTCGCTGCGAGCCAACAGTCTGCGTTTGATTTTATATCGGTAGACTACGACCTATGGTATAACATAGCGAATGTGGTGTGTGCCGTTGAGAGCCAACAGTCCGCGTTTGATTTTATATCGGCAGACTGCAGCCTATGTAGGAGTGGAGAGGTTTCATTTCGACAGCGAAAATCAGAGGTCGCTGAGAGCCTGTAGTTACATGGACTTTTTCTGCGACGACAACGTAACCTTGGATGTAACTGTGATCTGTTGTGTGGGTTCCATGGCGTAATCGAGAGGCCGCGGAGAGCCTATATTTACATAGACTTTTGCTGCGACGGCAACGTAACCCGGGAATGTAACTACGACCATAGATGGAGGTGATGATTTCCAAAGCATTCTCACCAAAGATATTTCCTCTACTTTCAAAATGTTTTCGATATTTTCAATAAAATTATTTTCGAAGTATTTTCACTGGGTGCTAAAGATGGGTCTACTAAGTACTTATAGATTTTCACTCTTACGCCTGATCAACGTATGACCGAATTTCTGTAAGAACGAAGTTGGACTTGTGGAAACATCAAGTTATAAAAGTATTTTTGTAAAACTATTTTGGTAATATCATATAGATTTTAAAAGTGTTTTAAAAATGATGAAGGAAAATTTATATGATTTTAAGCATTTTAATAAATTATGGCTTCGTTCCTTTTCGAGGACGAAAAGATTCAAAGGGGGAAGGAATGTGATAACCCGAATTTTGGACATCTATTAATTGGAAATTAATAGGATTAAAATTTGTTAGAATACTTACTTGTTAATAGAACAAAGGAAATTATGATATAAATGTATATCTGAATATGCGTATATAAATTCAAACTATAATTTATGTTGAATTATGAATATTTGGATAAATATTCATTTAACAATCTCCTAATATAATTATTTTAAATTTACAAGTTATTCTTTTAAAACAAATAACAAAGATGGAATATATATATATATATATAGATGAGTAGATTTTAAATAGGAAAAAGGGGGTATGATAGCATATACAAATTTAATAAAATTTCTATTTTGATTCTTTTTGAAAGTTCTTAAACAAGAATAGTTTATAAAATATATATAGGTTTAAATTATTCTTTCTTTTAAAACATCTTATGAATGAAGTACTACTTTATTTGTATACATTTAAACCATTGTGTAAGCATTTGAAATTTTAAGGCATATGTATAAAATAAATTATATATATATTAGAATCTAATACATTATATATATATATATATATGTAAAAATAGAAATTTATATATAAATAAGTCCAAAAACACTTGGCAACTTAAGAAGCAATGAGAAATCCATTTGTCAATTAAGGAACAAATGCATGGTACATTTGTCACAAATGGAAATTTCTCATTGAAATGAAAATAAGTAAAATTTGTTAGAAAAATTATTGGAATTTTTTTTCAGTCCAAAGTTTCTTTCTTCCTTCATCTTCTTTCTTCTCATTCTTTCTAAAATGTAAAAAAAAAGAAAAAAAAAAGAGGAACTGGAAAGTGGAAAATCAAGTGCAAAACAGCAAGCATAATCAACTCAACGAAAACTCATTTTTCAAAGACCAATTTTGTAAATCATAATCAAGTTTAAGCATCATTCAAATCCGAAGTTCTTCCAGTTTTTCAAAGCTTCACCTCAATTTTTAAATCATCTCTGCAATTTTGTCAAAGGTGAGTAATCATATTTGGTTTATAAGCTTTTTATCTGTCAATCCATGTTGCATGCGGGAAAATTAAGTTTGAATAGGCAATAATAGTTTGCATGATTGAATTAAATGATTTAGTGTATACATGTATATGGATTTTCTCTGTGTGCATGTCTGGAAATTCAAGCTTGTGCTCTGTTCCTTAACTGTTGGATGTAACCAACATTCAAAAAAAAATTAAGTGTTTTGACTTTGATCATTTTTATGTGAAATGTTTGAACCAAATTTTTTTGAAAATAAAGAGATTTGAAAAAATTTAAAATATATATATAAAGTAAGATCTAAAGCCAGTATCTTCCTGGACATATACATTACAGGTAATCAATCTGATTTTGTAAAAAAATTAAAAATGAATAAATTGAAGATTTAAGTTTGCAATCAGATGTGTTTATGAAAATTTGGATTTTTAAAATAAAAATCATAAATTGTAGTGGAGTTTTGGATGTGCATTTCTAAGAAAATCAGAAATTGGGTTTGGCCATTTCCGGTGGCCGAAGAACTCGAGAGAGGCCTGGTCTTTTGTTGAAGCTAGCATGGCGATCGGGAATAAAGGGAAAAATGGTCAAGGGTTTTCTAAAGCCCTCTGGTGATGCTGCGAGTTCGATTTAGGGTTTAGGTGGAGATCTGAACAATGTTGAACTCGAGAATGTTTCAGCGTCATGATGAAGTTTCGAGCATGCGGTCCGGGGGGAATTGATGGAGGGGACGACGACGTGCCTCTGGGTGGTTTCTGGTGGCGAAAAACGGACCGAGGTGGTGTTGCGGTTGACGTTAGGATGATTGGTTTTGTTCCGGGTTCGTTCGAATTTCTCGTTTTTGATTTATTTGGATTTCGAGTTTTCTGGATAGCTTGATGAATCGAGGTAATCAACGGCGACTTGAGAGCATCGATGAAGTACGTCGGAGGGTCACCAATGGCATGTACACGTGCACGTTGCATGGTGTACCATGGAAGTTTTTGGTTGTGGCTGTTTTAATTGAGGAAGGGAAAGAAAAGAAAAAAGAGGGAGCACGTAGAAGTTGCTCGGGATTAGGTGGGGGTTTGCTCCAAGCATTTGAAGCTTAGGCTCGGGTCTATGCTCGTGTGTATGTTTGTGGTTTCCAGCTTTGTCTTGAATTTTAAAACTAAGTTGTTAAGGAAAAAAAATAGGGGAAAGAATGAAGTTCGGGAGAAGGAGTTGAAGTCAGTTCTGTTTCGGGATAATACTGAGTCGTGTCGAGTAAGTTAATTATGTTACAAATGTTAAAGATAACATAATTAAGTTTTAACAATTAACTTACGAATTATTTAAAATAAAGGAGATTATTTGAATGTTTATTTAATTAAGTTGTATAATTTACTTTAACTTAGTACGATGATACGTGGAATTTATTTAAAACCTAATCAACATTGTGATTAAATATGTTTAATCATTAGTTAAACTTAAAGGTTAAGTTAATGATGAATTATCCCCTAGGTTATTAAATAAGATCCTTTTGATCAAAAGAGTTGTTACTTAATGAAGAAATCAGTAATGGTAATTACAGGGTGTAGCTAATTGAAGATTGGAAGTAGTTTCTAGGTTAATTTCTTGGTGTAATTAATTTAAGAATAATTACTTACGAGAAGTGATTAATAATTAATTACTTAGCATAATTTATTCAAGAATTGGCTAATAAAGCCGTGGGAAGCTAATTAAGTAATGTATTTAACTAAGAGTAATTAATTAATTATAGAATGAGATTAATCAAGGGTGATTAATAAATATAATTAATTAAAGATTAAGCATAATTGCTTAAGGAAATTAATGCGTGTAATTCCTTAGTAAAGAAATGATAGGATAATTACGAGACGGAATTAATTAAAAAAGGAAACTACTTGATGGAAAGTAATTAAAGAGTAATTACTTGATGGAAGAAATTATGTAATGATTACTCAGTGTAATTGAAGAATTAATTTATATAATTAATCAATGAGTTGGTTTAATCGATGAAGTAATTAAGGAAAGTAAATTTCTGATTGTGATTAATCAAGATTGATTAATAAATGTAATTAAGTTAAAGGTTAATTATCGTATGAAATTTAAGAATAATTAAGTAGTAAAAGTAATTAAAGGATCATTAATTAATGTAATTAATGGAAGTAATCAATCTTGCTTATTAATGATAAAATGATGATGGGCGCTTTGAATTGGTTGATATCTCTGATATGAATTGCTTTGTGATATAATATGTTGGATGAACAATGATAATGTGATTATCAATCGATTATGAATTTATGTGTAAAAGTGTTATTCGGCAATTAAAATTGAATTGTATTTAATTTGACAACTTGGGTTTAGATGACATTGGATTTGAAGAGACCAGAGTCGGGTATTAGAAATTCCCAAAACCACTTCGATTCTTTATAAATTGATATGTGAAATAAATAGGCTGAAGTGGAATGATTTAAGTGAATTGGACAATTTATTCTAAGTTTTGGAGCTTAGAAATTGATATGTAAAATAGCTGATGTCTATAACAACTTGTGAAGTTGTAAATCTACCCGGGTTTATATAAGTTGTATGTTTTGGGATATTCCTTGTTAGATGAGTTTACTCACGCTGGTTTCCAGCCTGACCCGGGTGTTACTTTGATGTAATGCTCGATTCAGACCGAGCATTACAGATTTGCATGTAAGGACGTTCTGGAGCTCAGAAGGAGAGCTGAAGGACAGGAACGTATAGAATGTTTATCCGCTGTGATATATATTGTTATTTTTCTAGGACATGTTGTTTAAAACTGTCCATTGTTGTGAAATTGTTGTAACTCTGATATCAAAATGTAAATGTATTGATACAGTTCTTCTTTGTAAACTGTTATTTTATTTGCTATTATATTTTATCCGCTGCGAATGTGAGATTTTGAGTTTGAGTTTTCTGTTCCTTCTTCTTTCTCTTTCTTCTTTTCACTAACTATTTGGAAATTTCGAGATCGAAATTTCCGGGTTGTTACATTTGATATCAGAGCTGAAGGTTAAGCGAGAACCTTGGCTCTGGTGGGATTAATCCTTAAGGATAGGGTAAATGGTACCCTAGAATGAGTTGAGTATGTATATGAGAGAGCGTACTTGTTATTTTCTTATATTAAGATTTTAAATGTGTTTAGATAAGAATATATTTTGATATATAAACCAATATTTCTTCCTAATAAATATTAGGTAATTGGTTGTTAGATTTTTGGAATTAAAGTAAGAAGTAATAGAAGTACAACCAAACTGAAATTGAAATTTAATAAAGATAAGTTTGAAATGAATTCAAAGTAAAATTGAAATCTTGAAGTTGGAAAAGAATTTCAAAATAAGATGAAATAGAATTGGTTTCAAACCAGAGAAATAGAATGGTTATTGTGTTTAATAATGGGATGATTGTTTTCCAATAAACAATAAAATGTTTTAAGGAAGTAACCATTTAAAGAGAATAACTTGTGAATTAGAAAGAATGTAAGTTAAAGAGGGTTTCAAATTGTGAAGTTCTGAATTCTAAATTTAAACATTTGAAATTGTTTTCAAAGTGTTGAAGGAAATAATATTATTCGAAACTACTTTGAATGTAATCTTGTTTTTGAATAAGAAGTTGTTTGTAGACATTAAAAGAATTAGCTTGAATTAAAACCAAAGGTGGTTTAAAATTTTAAAACATGGCTGGGATGGCCCAGAAATAAATATGTATATATGTATGGATATACGTGATATGAAGGATAATTTGAAATAAAGTCTAAATATTGAGTTTTAAATCTGGAATGAGATATGATACCCAAAGTGATAAGTTTTTGAACTTAATAAATGGGAAAATTATTAATGTGAAGTTTAGAATTTGAAATGGAAATTAAAAATTGGGTAAGGTTGACTAGATTAAGTAAATTGAGTTTAACTTTGGAAAGGTTAAATAAGTTGGAATGATCACCCTGATTTGGAAATTTCAAGATGAAATTAAAATTTAACTTGGGAAGTTGAATGGTTGATTTGAATGAGGAAATTTGTGTGATCTCAAATGGGTTTGAGATATGGAATTTTGAATTTGATGGATGTTTTAAAATAAATTGTGTGATATCATCCTATGGTTATCAATAAAATTTAACTTAAATTAAAAATTAAGATATGGAATACCTTTGAACTTAAGATTTGATTGTTAAGAGATAAATCTGTAAATTAAATTGTTTGAAGCTCTTACTTGTACCTTGTAATGAGTTTAGTAAAGATAATTTAAAATGGAATTTTGAAATTTGGACTAATAATTGAATTGTTTAAAAACTTTAAAGGAAAATTGATTTAAAGGAATTAAATCAACATTTGAAGTATTAACTCGAATTTATATAATTCGAGATGATTTGGGATTTGAAATTTGAATTAGTTCAAATTGAATTTGATTTGAATTAATCGAAATGATGGTTGAAGATGTATGAGTATAAGATTCAATGGGAAAATTGAAGTGGGTTCAATTTGAAATTAGTCCAAATTGATTTGAATAATTTGGAATTATAATTAAAACTGAATAATTTTAAATTCAAATGAAATTTGAATTGAATTTGGGAGGAAATCAAGAATAATTCAACTTGATTTGGAGATGGAGTTTGAAATTGGAATTAATTCAAACTGGAGTTGAAATGAATTAAAATTGGAACTAGTTAAATTCAAATTTAATTGAATTAGTAGAATTTGAGATCAAGGTTGAATAAAGTTAAATTTGGAAAGAAACTGAGGTGAATTCAACTTGAATTGGGGTTGAATCAATTTCAATGGAAATTGAAGTTGTTTAAATTGGAATTGGGTCAATTTGAATGGAAGTGGAATTTAAATTGAATTGATTGGGAATAGAGATCGAGAATTGAACAGTTTTGACTCTGCACTATTTTTAATATAAATTGTTTTCAATATAAACCTATTTTTCCAAGCTATTTATTACATATACAACCTTTCTTTTAAAAGCCAAACTATCTTATATTTGTTTTACAATTGTTTTTTTGGATCTGTTTAACAATTTTCCATTTGTTTTATAAACTAATTACTATCTTACTACTATTTTGCAATTATCTAAAATTTCTATAATTATTTTAACTATTTTCTAACTATTTTACACCTATTTTACAAACTAGTAATTATTTTCCAACTACTTATATGTTTTTAAAATTTTCAAGCTATTTTCTAAATAAACTAGTCGGAGTTCAAACTGTTAATGGTTAAATACCCAATCGAAATTAGAATAGTGGTAATAATCCAATGGATTAAAGCAATTGTGAGTAAGTGAATGAAAATCAAAGTGAACGTGAATAGAAATGGAATTGATTTGGCTAATAACCAATAAAGATAAATACGTAGGGTGTACGTATGTTATTCTATTCACATAGTGATTTGATCCAGATTCGAGCACAGAATTTTGAGATAGATATATCGATCCGCACTCGATTCTCGACGGCGAACCTGGATATGGATTGTTGATTGGTTCTGGATATTCTCTATCATAGTTAGCTATGCAAAGAGAATGACGGTTTCTGATCAAGAAACCAATCTGTGTCCGCGCTAGGAAGTCGGGTGGACGATACTAGTTCGGAAGTGAAATTGTGTGATCGAGGGAGCGATCAGATTGGTATAGCATACGAATGATGTGTGTACATCATACGGATTTGAATTAAAATGATATTAAAAGGAGTAATCAAATTTGAATATTTGATCTTGGATAAATAAAGTTATATATCCTAGTAATATAAGATAAAACTCCCCTTATTGAATCTTTTGCCAGAAGAAAAAGGGTTTTTGGAAATGTTTGAAGTATGAAAGGAGTTTTATACAAGTTTAAAATGATCCAAAGATTTTTATCAAGGAATTTATATATATCTACTTATATAAAGGATCATATGAGGATTTTGGAAAAAGGTTTTGGGAACCTTTGGATTTGGAAAGGCTTTTGATTTTTGGGTAAAATCAATATTGAATTTGGAAAGCCTAGTTTGAGAATTATCGATTTTGGAGTAATCGATTTTGTATAAAGGAGCTTTGTATGAGATCATACTAGGTGTATGGTTTGAAGATACTATATGTGTATAATATAAAATGTTTTGATGATGGCTCTGGGGAAAAAGGCGCTCCCTTGAAATGAACTTCTCAGGAGTACCACCGAGTGGTGCCGCCTTGAGCCCCAAGAGGGGGTTATAAAGTCGATCCTGTGAGTAGTCCGGACAAAACTAGTTCCTGGGGATTATGAGTAGAGTATACCATAGCGAAAGTCGTGTGTGTCGCTGCGAGCCAACAGTCTGCGTTTGATTTTATATCGGTAGACTACGACCTATGGTATAACATAGCGAATGTGGTGTGTGCCGTTGAGAGCCAACAGTCCGCGTTTGATTTTATATCGGCAGACTGCAGCCTATGTAGGAGTGGAGAGGTTTCATTTCGACAGCGAAAATCAGAGGTCGCTGAGAGCCTGTAGTTACATGGACTTTTTCTGCGACGACAACGTAACCTTGGATGTAACTGTGATCTGTTGTGTGGGTTCCATGGCGTAATCGAGAGGCCGCGGAGAGCCTATATTTACATAGACTTTTGCTGCGACGACAACGTAACCCGGGAATGTAACTACGACCATAGATGGAGGTGATGATTTCCAAAGCATTCTCACCAAAGATATTTCCTCTACTTTCAAAATGTTTTCGATATTTTCAATAAAATTATTTTCGAAGTATTTTCACTGGGTGCTAAAGATGGGTCTACTAAGTACTTATAGATTTTCACTCTTACGCCTGATCAACGTATGACCGAATTTCTGTAAGAACGAAGTTGGACTTGTGGAAACATCAAGTTATAAAAGTATTTTTGTAAAACTATTTTGGTAATATCATATAGATTTTAAAAGTGTTTTAAAAATGATCAAGGAAAATTTATATGATTTTAAGCATTTTAATAAATTATGGCTTCGTTCCTTTTCGAGGACGAAAAGATTCAAAGGGGGAAGGAATGTGATAACCCTTGTTAGATATAAGTTGTATGTTTTGGGATATTCCTTGTTAGATGAGTTTACTCACGCTGGTTTCCAGCCTGACCCGGGTGTTACTTTGATGTAATGCTTGGGTCAGACCGAGTATTACAGATTTGCAGGTAAGGACGTTCTAGAGCTCTGGAGTAGAGCTGAAGGACAGGAACGAATAGAGTGTTCATCCGCTGTGATATATATTGTTATTTTTCTAGGACATATTGTTTAAAACCTTCCAATGTTGTGAAATTGTTGTAACTCTGATATAAAAATGTAAATGCATTGATACAGTTCTTCTTTGTAAACTGTTATTTTATTTTCTATTATATTTTATCCGCTGCGAATGTGAGATTCTGAGTTTGAGTTTTCTGTTTCTTCTTCTTTCTCTTTCTTCTTTTCACTAACTATCTGGAAATTTCGAGATCGAATTTCTGGGTTGTTACATTACAATTTGTTGAATATGATAAGCCTTGAATTCTTCAAATTTCATGAAAGCGTTCGGAAAGAACTGAGTTCTACTCATTTGTGCAAAGCATGTTCTTTCTTGCTCATTCCATAGCCATTGATTTACGTTTAGGGTAGATGACGAAGTGGATGGTCTTTATCTTTTTTTTTTGGAGCCGGTAGTGTATATATGGAAGAAAGTTTTGATATTTAATGGACGAATAAGCTGAAAAAGAAGATGAAGAATGAGGGAAGAAGAAAGGTAGGGGTTGAAAAAGGGGTAGTTGCTTAGGAAAACGTGCAAAAGGCAATCCAAATTATAATAGCCAGATGATTTCAGACATCTGAAATATTCATTTCAGATGTCTGAAATAAAGAAAATCGAGTCAGAAAGGTTTTAGTTCATTTTGGCCTATATTCAGATGTCTGATTTGGGAGATTCCGATGTTTGAATCTGAAGAAAATCAACTATAAAGACAATATTCAGACTTCTGAAATATACTTTTCAGACGTCTGAAATATACTTTTCAGACGTCTGAAAAGTGTGTCAAAACACACTTCAGGACATAAAATAAAAAATGAAAATAAAAATAAAAATAAATTTATTATTATTTAAATGATATATAGAATACAATTATGATCATTCAAAACAAATATAAATAAATAAAAGCATCAGTTAGAAGCACTTGGAGTTTTGCAGTTTTCCAGTTGAATCTTGGTTATCTCTGTGTATGATTGTAATGGAGACCAATAGGGTTGACGTTCCCAAGAGTTTGGAGAAACCGAAGGACGCTGTGGACTAGGCTCCCATGGATTCGAAGTTGAAGGTTGAACTACATCTTTCTTTGGAGATGTACCGCAGAATTTTATTGCCACTTGTTCAGTGAAACTAAGTCGTTCGGCACTAACTTTCTGTTCGTAATACATTTCTCGTTGCAAATCCAACTGTTCTTTCTGGTAATGATGAATCTCGGCAACTTTTTCTTTAGTTGATAGAGAACCGAAGAAAAGAAATCATCGATATTTCTTCCTTTCTGGAGTATAACCAGATGGTTCATATGAAGGATTAGGTCTAGCCAGTTCATGTGGTTTTCGAGTAGCCAGTATTTCTAAGGAAGATGTAGAATATGATGAAGGTGAGTTTTCAGAGACGTTGTTTGAAACCATGGTGAAAAGGATAATAAGCATGTCGAAATCCATAGTAATAAAGCTTTTGGTAAAAAAGAGAACGGAATGAATTTATAAAAGATACTGAAAAGTTTAAAAATAGAATGTAAGCTAATAAGTGGTGGCTGAGATGTTTGAAACAATAATATACATAGATTTTAAACAAAAAAATACGAGGTTCTAAATGAAAGAGCTTGTTTTGGATGTCAAGAGGTAAGAGCATTGATGTGGTAAGTTAACCAAGGATATAAATAGCCCATAGAAAGATTTCATAAATTTTTAAGCGAGACGATATCAAGCTCTAGTCTAAGTTTGATAAAATTATTTTCTAAAAGAGGTTTTGTAAAATTATCAGCCAACTGATTTTTAGAAGAAACAAAATCCAAATTTATTGTTCCTTTTTCAACATTATCACGAAGAAAATGTTGACGAATGTCAATATGTTTTGTTCGTGAATGATTGACAGATTTTTAGACAAGCTAATAGCACTAGAATTGTCACAATATTTAGTTGAATTTGTTAAGTTCATACTGAAATTTCTAAGTGTCTGTTGCATATAGGTTACTTGAGCACAAGCCAAAGCAGCAGAAATATATTATGCTTTACATATAGAGAGAAAAATGTAGTTTTGTTTCTTACTAAACCAAGACACTAGTGATTTTCCAAAAAAATGGTACGTACCACTTGTGCTTTTTTGATCTGTTCGAGATCCACCGAAATCAGCATCACTATATGAAACTAACTCGAGTGAACACTCTTTTGGATAGAATAGACCAAAATCCTTGTTGTTAGTGAGATAACGTAATGTACGTTTCACGGCTCTTAAATGCGATTCCTTTGGGTTGGCCTGAAATCTAGCACATAAACAGACACTCATCGTTATGTCAGGTCGACTTGCCATTAAATATAGTAATGATCCAATCATACTTGGTATAATTTTTGGTTTTATTGGAGTCGGTTTGGCAGAAGTGGTCTCCATTTCGATTCGTTCGATTAAATTATCATAATATTTTCTTGGTTAATGAAGATGCCATTTTGAAGTTGTTTTATTTGTACACCAAGCAAATAAGTTAGTTCTCCCATGTGAGACATTTCGAATTCCTTGGTCATTATTTCGGAGAAGTCCTGACATAACATGTCATTGGTAGAACCAAATATGATATCATCAACATAAATTTGAACTATTAAAGTATCCCTTTTCGAATGTTTAATGAAAAGTGTTTGATCAATTTTCCCAATTTGAATATCCCGTAGATAGTTCTTTAGTTGATCATACCAAGAACGTGGTGCTTGTTTTAAACCATATAGAGCTTTCTTAAGTTTGTAAACATGATCAGGAAATTTCTCGTGAATAAATAAGGGAGGGTGTTCAACATACACATTTTCTTTTATATAACCATTCAGAATTGCACTTTTAACGTCCATTTGATAAAGTTTGAAATTGTGAAAACATGCATAAGCCATTAAGATCCGTATTGCTTCTAGTCTTGCGACCAGAGCAAATGTTTCTTCGTAGTCATTTCCTTCTACTTGATTGTATCCTTGTGCAACTTACCTTGCTTTATTTCTAGTAACGTTTCCTTGTTCATCTGCTTTATTCTTGTAGACCCATTTCGTTCCAATAATAGTTTGATCACTTGGTCTAGGAACTAATTCCCAAACATCATTGCGTTCAAACTGATTTAGCTCTTCTTGCATTACAATGATCCAATAATCGTCTTTGGAAGCTTCTTTAGGATTCTTTGGTTCGATATTGGAAAGGAATGCTACGTGGCCCATTTGATTTAGTTGACTTCTAGTTCGTACGTTTGAATTAATTTCTCCAATAATATTTTGAATGGGATGATCCCATAATATTTTTGGTAGAGATCTTAATTCATTGTTATTATGAATAATGTTTTCATCATTTTCAAGATATGCAGTTTCCGTATTTGTGATGCTATCCGGAAAATCTTCATCGTCTTTTATACTTGGTTTTTGTTTAAAATTTTCACCGAAAGATACATGTAAAGTTTCTTCAACAGTATTTGATTTTTTATTAAATATCCGATAAGCATTGCTACGATCTGAATATCCTGGAAAGATTCCTTTGTCGGATTTCACATCGAATTTTCCAAGCTGATCTTTTGTATTTAATATAAAACATTTTGAACCAAAAACTTTGAATAAGATATCTTTGGTTCTCTTCTAGTAAAAAGTTCATAAGAGGTGTTTTTCATGAGAGGCTGAATAGACACACGATTCAAAACATAACAAGTAGTTGCAACAGCTTCTTCCCAAAAATGCTTTGGAAGAGTGCTTCCATTTGAAAAAGTTCTTGCACATTCTTTTAAAGTTCTGTTTTTACGTTCTACAACTCCGTTTTGTTGTGGAGTTCTAGGGAACGAAAAATTATGAAAAATTCCTTTCTTTTTACAAAAATGGTCAAAAAATTCATTTTTGAATTCTCCTGCATGATCACTTCTTATGTTCTTTATTTTTAAACCTTTTAAATTTTGGATTCATTTGACAAAAATTTTAAATTGCTCAAACGTACCACTTTTATTTTTCATAAAAATGGTCCAAGTATATCTAGAAAAGTCATCTACTATTACAGATACATATCTATTGTGGTTTAAGGGTTGAACTTGGGTTGGCCCAGATAGATCCATGTGTAGTAATTCAAGTGGTTGTAATGTAGAAATAACTTTCATAGACTTAAAAGATAATTTGGTTAATTTTCCTAATTGAGATGCATCACAAATATGATTGACTTTGAAGTTCATTTTTAGTAAACCTCTTACTAAATCATTTTTAGAAAGCTGGTTTATAGTTTTGAAGTTGATATGACAGAATCTTTTGTGCCATAGCTAATGATAATTTTCATTAGCTATTAAACACATATCTGTATTGTGATTGATTTTCATATTCATAGTATGGATATTTTTATCTCTGTTTCCTTCAAATATAAAATTTTGATTTTTATCAAAAATGCTACACTTATCTTCAGAAAAAGAGATTTTGAATCCTTTGTCACATAACTGGCTGATACTTAAAAGATTGTGTTTTAAATTTTTGACTAGTAAAACATTCGAAATAAGAGGTAAATTAGATGTACCGACATTACTAACGTCGCCTTTTCCGATGATATATCCTTTGAAATTGTCTCCAAAAGTGACAGAGCCTCCATCTGAGTAACTAATGTTTGATAGCATATTTTTGTCTCTAGTCATATGTTTTAAGCAACCATTGTCGAGTATCCATTTTCCTCTCTTTTTAAGTGGGTCCTGCAAAAAAAAATGACATTGGTACCCACTTTCTGATGTGGACCTAAGAGTTAGATCTTAGGAAACCAAACCCAAGTGAGTTCAGTATCCCCCTTAGGAATATAATTTTTATTTTTATGAATAGTTTCCAAAAAGGTATTTATATATTTATTCCTAATCAAACTATTATTTGTTTTAGAAACCCATATTCTTATGGTTTTTGTGTTATTTTTCCTTTTTAGACGAGTAGTAGGACTAGAAATATTTCTCCTAATTTCCTTTTTAGATAAAGCCTTTGAATTCTTAGGATATCCTAGTCCCTTTTTATTAGAAGTGGACTGAGAATTTTCAATAATTTTGGATAGAGTTTCTCATCCTTTATTAAAGTTAGAAACATTTCTAGTAATATTATCTAACTTGGTTTTAAGGCAAGTATTATCTAATTCTATCATTTTGATTTTAATTTTCAGCTCATGATTTTGAAAGACAAGAGAATCATTCTTTTCTTTTTGAGTTTCAATTTCTTGACTCAATAAAGTAAGTTGAGAGTTATCATTAGAGAAGGTATCTTGAAGTTTTCCAACTTCTTCTTCTAATATTTTCTTTTCATCATTAAGCACATCTCTCTCGAATTCTGCTTTTCTCTTATTTTCTAGAGCCTCTTTATATTTTCTTTTGATACTTTTTAAGGTATCAAGAAGTTCTGAATTAATTTCAATCATGTCATCAAAAGTAAGATCATTTACATCATTCTCTGTAGTCATGAAACAAACATTTGCTTGTTCATTTTCACTGTCACTGCCACTTTCAGAAGACGAAGACTCTGAGTCATCCCATGTCAATGAAAATACCTTCTTTTTGAATTTGTCCATTCTATATTTATTTTGCTTACCATTTCTTTGTTCTGGACAATCTTTTTGCATGTGTCCCTTCTTGTGGCAGTTAAAACATTCTATTATAGATGAAGATGGCTTATTTGAATTGTTGTTGAAGTTTCTTTTTCCATTATTTCAATTTCCTTTTCTGTACTTCAAGAACTTTTTAAAGCTTTTAGCAATAAATGCTAAGTCTTCTTCTTCTGAGTCTGATTCTTCTTTTTCTACATGGAATGCCATATTCCTTCGTTTTGTGCTTGAACTCTTTTTGCCTGCAAATTTACTTCATAGGACATTAGATTTCCAATTAACTCTTCTGGTTTCATGATAGAAAGATCATTAGCTTCTTCAATAGCTAAGACTTTTCTTTCCCATTCATCCGCTAAAGGGTTAAGGATTTTTGAAACAATATCAAAATCAGAATATATTTCTCCTAGTCCTAGTAGAGAATTATGAATATCTTGAAATCTGGAGTACATATCATTTATAGATTCATCTTGCTTCATCCTAAAATTTTGAAATTGATTCTTAAGCATAGATATTTTACTTTGTTTAACCTTGTTAGTACCTTGACGAGTGACTTTTAATGTTCTACATATTTCATAAGCAGTGTTACATATGCTAACTCGATTAAATTCATTTTTATCTAATAAACAAAGCAGCATATTCATAGCTTTAGCATTAGCAGTAGCATCTTGTTTTTGTGCAGCTGTCCATGTAGAATATTCAGTAGTAGGTGCAGTATATTCTGCTTGTGTAATATTCCATGCATCAAAACTATTGGCTTGCATGTAAGTACACATTCGTGTTGACCAATAGTTGTAATTCATACCATTGAATAGTGGAGGTCGTGCAGTAGATTGTGTTAGTCCGTGAGATGATGGTTTTGATCACAACAACCTTAGAATAGATTATAAAATATAAATACTAATAGTATAAGTTTAGATATATATGTATATGCAGGATTTAACCATACAGGTAAGAAGAATGAAGACTGTGCAGTATAGAGATTCAAGATATCAAGATTGAAGACTCATGAGTATCCAGATTATCAAGAGTTCAAAAATTCAAGTAATTTATTCTTTAAATTAGAAATTCTTTTAAAAATCCTAGAAAAGCACAAGCATCTTAAAATCCAATTTATTCGTGGAATGGAATCCACTTCGAGCCCGTTAAAGGGATGGAACTGTAAGTAGGATGGAACCTACGAAAAATCTAGTAGAACATTATTTTTTATCCGTTAACTTTTATTCAAAATGATTTTTCAAAATTATATCTTATTTTCAAAATGATTTTAAAACCTTCCTTTTAAAAGCATCAAAAACATCTATCCTGATTTCAAATACTTTTGGCCTCAAAATATTCTTTAATTTAAAAATCAAATTATCCTTGTTTTAAAAGTATCTTTTTAATATAATATATTTAACTTTCAAATACTTAGATTTTAAATAGTAAAATTTTGTATATATTATTCTTTATATTTACTTATGTATTTTAATTATAGTCAAGTATATTTATAAAGTTTAAAATAGTTTTAACATAAAATAAAAGTTATTTTCAAAGAAAATCAAAACATCAAAAAATCCTTTAGGATGTCGACATACCCAAGTACCCCATGTCGACATGGTGTCAGTTGAGTTCAAAATTTAAATTTCAAGAGAAGTGTCTATTCGTCATAAATCTTCACAACGAATGGACATGACTGTTGTTACTCTATAAATAAGGGTTAGTTTCAACGATTTTTAACAGAAGCTTTTTGGTTTTTCACTCCTCTTCTTCTTCCACATTTCTTAATACATATTCTCACCATTACTTTGCCGAAATCAACATTGAATCAAACTCGATCATTCATAGTTTGATTCTCTATCACTATCTCAACAAGATCCTCAGTGCTATTCATAGTTATAGTCCTTTTGTAATCAACTTAGCGAGAAAAGGCGTGATTGTAGCCTTGAAAATCAATCATGCGAGATAAGGTGTGATTGTAGCCTTGGAAAATCAATTGGGTGGACTTGTTGCCTGGGAAATCAAGTATCTCTACCCAGAGGATTGTGAATCTGGAGGGTGTACCTCGTTGCCTTAAAATCGAGGGCGTAATTGTACAATTGCTTTTGAAAGGAAATCCGTACTTGTGAGCGGGACTGGATGTAGGGTAACTCCGAACAAGTACAAAATCCGGTGTGTTCTTTCCTTTACTGCTTTTACTTTATATTTGCATCTATGTTTGACTCTGTGATCATATCTGTGTCTGAATATTGCATACATTTGTGATCAAATTAACAAAAACTCAAAAAGATTTAATAATTCCTTAAAACACTATTCACCCCCTCTAATGTTTATCCTAGCCTTAAGATTCATAATCCACATTTCTCACATTTGGTATCAGAGTAAGGTTTTCAAAAGTTTCATAATCTGATTTTTGAATTTTTTTTACAATGGCTATGTTTGTTAATACTATTTTAGAAGTATTCAAATCATCATTGTTTCTTGAGTCTACATATAATCAATATTCAAAATCAAGATGTCTACCAAAATTGTTTGATATGTAGGAATCATGTTATATGGCTGTTGAGGAATCAATCCCCAATGGACAAATTGTGCAGATCAGAAAGAACAAATGGATACTTGATAGTGGATGTTCTAGATATATGAATGGCAATCCAGATATGCTGAACGTAACGACCCGTAAATTTTCGATAATTAAAATAGCTAATTTAATAAGATTTCGTGATTTAGTGTTAGAAAAAAAAAATTGTAAGTCGTTTGGAATAATAATAAATGTTGAATCTATTGGGATTATAATAGAGTTAATAAGATTTTTAAAACTGGAATTTATTGGATAAATTGAATAACGGGTTTAATATGATTAAAAATGATTTGTAAAATTTTATTTTATCATATTGGAGTTATAGTGATGTTATAGAACTTTTAAAACTGAATTGAAAATTTATTTGTGAAAATTGAATATTTTAATATTTAATTATCGACTGGAAAATAGCCAATTTTTGAACAGTCTCAGAATTGGACAAAACTAGTTCCATTGGATCCGTAATAGTTAGTTATTATCGGATTTCAATTTTCGTAGCAATCGGAGTTGTCGTTTGACCGTGGCAGCTCGAAACGCGTTGAAATTGTTTTAATATTAATTTGGCGAGTTAAAATAGTCATTTTTCAAACGGTCTCGGATTTCGACGAAACTAGTTTCATTGGATCCGTAATGTGATATTATTGTAAGGTTTCAAATTTCGTGTCAATCGGATTTACCGTTTGTCCGGGGCAAGCCAAAACGCATAGAAAATCGTTTAATCGGTTTAATTTAAAATTGATCGTTTATTTCCGTAACTCTCACATATGATCGAATTAGGCCTTGAAACTAGTTCCATTGCGTCCGGAATGGGAGTAAAACCTTATAAACGCCTGGCGGCACGTCTCGATTGGAGTTCGGATGATTTTGGACCTACCTATATAAATACGCACGCAAACCGAGGCAGTTTTATTATTATTTTAATCCAGAAACCCTAATTGACTTCAGCCCTAGCCGCCATTTCCTGAATCAATGGCCACGAAATTCGAAACTTCTTTCTCATTTTCCTCTCAATCCATCAACAATTAGCAAAAACTCTCAACTACAAAGTTGTAGAGCACGATGAAAGCTTCAAATCCATACGGAGATGATCGAAAACGGAGCTTCGAATCAACGGGAAATCGTGTAGGAAGGGGCTGCGTTTTTCATGTTTTTCGAGGTGATAGGGGAGGCCGAGTTCAACATGGTGGCAGCCGATGGTGGCTCTCGAGCGGGGCTTCGCAACGATGGTCTCTGATCAACTTCTGGACGCTCGTGGTGGCCGCGATTTGGAGCCCTAGTTTGGCTTGGATGGGTTCTTAGTCGCGTGTGTTCCTGGAGCAAGTAACGTGAACGTGAGGAAGAAGAGGGGTGCGGCCCAGATCTGCTATGCAGGAAATCAACGGTGATGATTGGGTGGGTTTTAAAAATTTAATTAAGCTGTAATTAATTTATATAAAAATTCGTGTTAACTTTAAACCATCATAACTTTGTCATACGAGGTCGGAATTCGACGAAACTTTTTGCGTTGGAATCGTATCGGCGAGCTCTTCGCATTGCAACTGGATTGGAATCATTTGGAGCTAGAGAAAATTTTGAGTTAAATCGAACGTCGTTCGATTTGATTTAAAATCGAAAATCAAAGTGAGTGTTTTATAACGCTCACATCGTACTAAATATCTTTATGCTAGTTAAATTGACATTATGAAGTGATATGAATTTTATTTGTCGTTGTTTGATATAAATTTAATTGTCATATAGCTTGTTATTCGAATTAACCGTTGAAAAATTAAATTGACAGTTAAATTGAAATTAAAATAGAATTGCGAATAAATTACCTGACATTGATAACTATGAAACTGCCATGAATTGTATTGTTTATTGGATGATGTATTTCGATGGATGTTATTGGTTGATATTTAAATGTTTGGATGTTTATTTGTTTATATATATCCTGCTATGCATACATATGACACTGTGATTGATTTAAAATGATATATTCATCCCTGACATTTAATTGTAATAACTAATCACTTGGCCATAGGTTAGAAAATTATATACGGACACCGAGTTGGATAAATTAAATGATTTTAAAAGTTGTTTTAAAATTATTTAAATGAATTGATTTTACGAATGAAATCCAATTTATGGAAATTGAATTATTTTGAATTGGAGCTCGAAAGGTTAGAATTTAAACTTGGTAAACGAAATTAATAAATAAAATCGAAGTTTAGATTTAAATTGAAAATTGAAATACGATGTAAATTTTTGAAAGTTGATTTGTTTTAAAAGATTGGACTTTTAATCGAACTCTGAATATTTCTAAGAAAATTGATATGAAATGATATTTCAAGTTTGAGTTTGGAATTGAAAATTTATTTGAAATTTAGATTTAAATTAATTTGGAATATATGATGATTTTGAAATGGATTTGATTTTAAAGCGAATATGATATTTTGATATCAATTATGAACCGATTTGAAATGTAAAAGAGCCAACGGTGTAATAATACGTAGTTATTAAAGAGACCGGGATCGGATATGGACATACTCTCTGTCGATACCGAAAACCACTTTAATAACTATTATACGCGGAGTGTTGATCCAGAATGAAGTGGATGGTTTGGTGAACGCGTTGACTGAAGAAAGAGAACGATTATTGGATGACCCCTGACATGACTAAAACAGGAGCCGCGCTGGGCCATTGAGGTTCGCCACCTCTAGCGGACACACTTCTTCGATACCATATCTATTACATTTGTGATTTGATTTGGGTGCACCCCTTGATTTGGGAGTGTTGTTTCGCGGTGTTGGGGTAGCTGCTGGCTATGCCCAACATCAGTCCGGATCACGCAACTACTAGTATCCTAGTTGGTATCGCCTCATGTACCTTGTCATACTAATTATCCTATTCGCGACCACTACGTTTTTGATTTGTACCTTGAGTATATGGATTGCCCTCTGGTGACTTCCGGTTTTGGGGAAACTACGGTCTTGTATATGCTTTTGGGAATATAAAATGTGTTAAGGGGGATTATGGTAACGCCTTAACGCTATTTTGATACTTTATTTTACTGATAGACATTATCTACTTAGCGTACATTACTACATAGTAGATAGTTTAACGGATCCTTGAGAGATGGAAAATCCCGTAACATCTCTTAAGTTATTGCACGCACGTTGACACTGGATAGGAGATGTCAAACCCCGTAAACATCCCCGACGCCGTTACACTCATATTTATTTACGATTGACTTAACTTACATGAGGATATTTAGTCCTGACTCGGGTGTTTTGTCTTTTCATTACGCTCGGGTCAGTCCTGAGTTTTCAGTTTAGGTTGAAGATCATTTCCTTGGAGGACGGAGACGAAGATTTGGTATATTATCTACTACTATTATATTCATTCCATTCCGCTGCATTGTTGTATGATATTTGCTGTGTATGTAACTCTGATAAATGTTGTATAATAATAATCAAATGTATTCATTTCAAATGTATTCATTTAATTAACAGCTTCATGAACTGTTATTTTATTATTATACTTTAGCCTTCCGCTGTGAGATTCTGTGTTGTTTCATTTCCTTTATTTTCCTTCCTTTTCTTTTCTTAATTACCCCAATAACTATCTGCCCTTTTAATGGTTTGGAATCGACATGTGTATTTGATCGTCGGTTTAAACTGTCCAAAAAGGCGGGTCGTTACAGTTGGTATCAGAGCTTTGGTTTAGCGATAAACCTTGGCTCTAGTGGGGAATAACTCATTGAAATAGAGGTAAACTATATGAATGAGTTGAGTGTATATGAGAGAGCGTACTTGTTATTTGATATAAAATGGTTTTATATTGTGTTAATTTGTTCCGTTGAGTATTTATGAATTCTGGTTGATACTTGGGACGCCAAGGCGTCGATAGGAATTTCTAAACACTCGAATAGGACAAACCAACACAATATCGTTTTGGAATATATTTTATATAAAGAATTATTTGAATATTTATTCATTTTGATTGAATTGATTGTTAGGAGATGATAAAATTAGATTATTATCGTTATTGTTTGATCAGTCAATATTTACAACAATTGATTAAATAACAATGGATTTAGGAAAATGAAATCTTGTAGACACAATTGATAATGAATATAAATGAATTTTAACTTGGATTTGGGAATTTAAATTTCGGTGTTTGAAATTGACTTACAAGAATTTGAAAAACATAATATGAGTATTATATGATAGTATAATTGAGTTGAAATTGTTTTCGAAGGATTTTTTTTTTTTTTTTTATGATAAGTGTTATATTCCCTTCTCTTGACGCTGGAAAATGATTTCGGTGATGAGTGCACGCATCATCGGCGTTTATTTTCGAGGGTCCGAGTGGGGGAGACCACTTAATAGCTTGTCTAAACTTTGTTTTGATTCAAATTTTATTTTATTTTGTACTCTCTATAGTATGATTTGTTATATAAATTATATAAGTATATATTATTTCAAAACTTGATTTGAAATGAAACCGGGATTGGAATTCTTAAGTCCTTTAATAATTAATGATTTTTTTTTTTAAAGGATTGAAATGAATTTAGACTTGAACCATTAAGGAACTTCTGAATTGTGAAATGAGAAATGAACCTAAGAGCTAAGTGAAAATATCAAGTGAGGTAGAAATCCTTAGAATTAGGAAATTATGAACTTAAAATAAAAGTGAAACTGTAAAACTCGCGTAGTATTAAAATTCATTCTATAGCATAGATATAACTTACCAAAATATTTAAGAAGTTCAAAAATGTTATATGAATTGTTAATTGGATAATATACAAGTATAGGTTTGAATAATGGAATATGCATTTAATTAATGGTTTGCAAATATAAATAAAATTGTTAGTAAATAATTGGAATTCAAATTAACATTTAAAGGTGATTCACAATTATGTTAATATAAAATGGAAATACTATATGTGAATGAAAATGTGAAATTAAATTATAGTGAAATTTAAGTAATGACTTAAGAATTAATTAATTGAAAATTCAACTTTAAATGGAAAGAAGTTGTATGTTGTTTAACTACATTCTATTTGCATAACTATAACTTACCAAATACTTAAAAGGTTTAAAATGCTAATAAGGATAAGAAGAGAAATAATATACCAGTGTGAGAATGAAAATAAAATGTGAAGATCTAATTAATAGTTGTAAATATAAAAGAAATTTAAGCGGTAAAATGAATGATATATATAAGTGAATGAATAAAATTTAAAATTTATGAAATATAGATTTGGTAAATGGAAACTGATTAAATTTGAATATAACTAAATGTTTATAAGCTTGGAAGTGTATGAAATTAAAGTTGACTTGGAAATGTATAATTGATTTAGTGTAGATTTTGGATGGATGTTAATGTTTGATATGCATTGGTTGTTAGATGGATGATAATTGATTAAGTAGAATTCATTAGTGTTAATGGAATTGAATAAAGGGAATAAAATTTTAAAATAATAAAATTCAAATTCGAAGCAAAGTGAAATTAAATATAATGGAATTCAATTTAAATTGAAGCAAATTGACTTTAATTTAAAATATGAATGAAACAAACTTGAATAAATCGGAAACAAATTGAATGTAAACCTATTGTGTGGATGAATAAGAAAATAAATAGCTTTGTGTTTATGATTGTTCTTTAGAAAATCTGATGTTTTGATGGTTTGTACTTTGAAATAATAAAAGCAAAATTTTGGAAAAAAAAAAATCCAAAATGGTCCAATACATGCTGAAATGAAAACAACCATAACTTTTAAATGGCTGAACGGAATTCGACGATTTTGGACTTTCCGAAAAGCTTAGAAACTATAGCACAACTTTTATTTAGAGTGTCTTGAGAAATTCCTTCGTCTACTAGGTTAAAAACTTGAATGTTACTCGCTGTCCTGTGTAAAAAAAAAAAAATAAGAAAAATCTGAAGCATACAACCTTAGTATTTTCGCCATATCTTTTGACTGGTTTATCGGATTTTGATGATCTTGCCCTTTATCAAAAGCTAAGAACATAAGCTAAAACTTTTGTTTTAAGTGTTTTGTGTTTTGATGTGGTTTAGAAGGTCGGAAATGTGGGTGAACGTCGCGGACCTGCGCAAACACTGCCCAGGCTGAAGCGTATCCCCTAAGTAAAACGGCCATAACTTTTGAACGGATGATCCGAATTCGATGATTTTGGACATTCCGGAAAACCTTAAATGAATGCAACAACTTTTGTTTAGATTCTGTTGTCAAATTCTACAGTTTAGGTGACCTAAAGCTAAGATTTGTTTGCTGTCCAGAAATTGAAATCTCAGTTTTGAAGCTAAATATGTTATATATATGTTGTGTAGGCTAAGTATAGCGATCTATCTTTATATGCATGGTTCTAACTTAGTTATTGAGCATTTTAGTAGGTAGCAAAGGGGTTGCGCTTCGTTGTGGAGCTCGCTTCTACGCTAAACGCATAATGTAAGTAAAATGCTAATAAATGCTAAATAAAAGGTACACTTACGGTTTTATATGATATTGGTGATATTTATATGTTGTTTCCCCACATATGGGATGCCTCATCATTGAGATGAGATGTATATTTGTGATATATATGCTATTATATTTTTCCGATCGAGCCGCGCAAAGGAGACTCTGCCGAATTTTTCCTTAAATCCGGGTGTTAGAAAATTTTTCAACTTTTAAATTTTTTTTTTAACTTGTTTTGATAATTATCTTTTAAGTTTAGAAAGCCGTTCGGAGTAACTTAGTGGAAGCGTAGTTATGACCTTATAAATGGAATTTCATTATTTTATAAGTTGGTAACTTTGAATAAAATATATCTAATGTTGAATTCTATACTTAGTTTCTTTTCCCTTCTTTTCCTTTTCGGGGACGAAAAGTTTTGAGTGGGGGAGAGTGTAACGACCCGTAAATTTTCGATAATTAAAATAGCTAATTTAATAAGATTTCGTGATTTAGTGTTAGAAAAAAAAAAAATTGTAAGTCGTTTGGAATAATAATAAATGTTGAATCTATTGGGATTATAATAGAGTTAATAAGATTTTTAAAACTGGAATTTATTGGATAAATTGAATAACGGGTTTAATATGATTAAAAATGATTTGTAAAATTTTATTTTATCATATTGGAGTTATAGTGATGTTATAGAACTTTTAAAACTGAATTTAAAATTTATTTGTGAAAATTGAATATTTTAATATTTAATTATCGACTGGAAAATAGCCAATTTTTGAACAGTCTCAGAATTGGACAAAACTAGTTCCATTGGATCCGTAATAGTTAGTTATTATCGGATTTCAATTTTCGTAGCAATCGGAGTTGTCGTTTGACCGTGGCAGCTCGAAACGCGTTGAAATTGTTTTAATATTAATTTGGCGAGTTAAAATAGTCATTTTTCAAACGGTCTCGGATTTCGACGAAAATAGTTTCATTGGATCCGTAATGTGATATTATTGTAAGGTTTCAAATTTCGTGTCAATCGGATTTACCGTTTGTCCGGGGCAAGCCAAAACGCATAGAAAATCGTTTAATCGGTTTAATTTAAAATTGATCGTTTATTTCCGTAACTCTCACATATGATCGAATTAGGCCTTGAAACTAGTTCCATTGCGTCCGGAATGGGAGTAAAACCTTATAAACGCCTGGCGGCACGTCTCGATTGGAGTTCGGATGATTTTGGACCTACCTATATAAATACGCACGCAAACCGAGGCAGTTTTATTATTATTTTAATCCAGAAACCCTAATTGACTTCAGCCCTAGCCGCCATTTCCTGAATCAATGGCCACGAAATTCGAAACTTCTTTCTCATTTTCCTCTCAATCCATCAACAATTAGCAAAAACTCTCAACTACAAAGTTGTAGAGCACGATGGAAGCTTCAAATCCATACGGAGATGATCGAAAACGGAGCTTCGAATCAACGGGAAATCGTGTAGGAAGGGGCTGCGTTTTTCATGTTTTTCGAGGTGATAGGGGAGGCCGAGTTCAACATGGTGGCAGCCGATGGTGGCTCTCGAGCGGGGCTTCGCAACGATGGTCTCTGATCAACTTCTGGACGCTCGTGGTGGCCGCGATTTGGAGCCCTAGTTTGGCTTGGATGGGTTCTTAGTCGCGTGTGTTCCTGGAGCAAGTAACGTGAACGTGAGGAAGAAGAGGGGTGCGGCCCAGATCTGCTATGCAGGAAATCAACGGTGATGATTGGGTGGGTTTTAAAAATTTAATTAAGCTGTAATTAATTTATATAAAAATTCGTGTTAACTTTAAACCATCATAACTTTGTCATACGAGGTCGGAATTCGACGAAACTTTTTGCGTTGGAATCGTATCGGCGAGCTCTTCGCATTGCAACTGGATTGGAATCATTTGGAGCTAGAGAAAATTTTGAGTTAAATCGAACGTCGTTCGATTTGATTTAAAATCGAAAATCAAAGTGAGTGTTTTATAACGCTCACATCGTACTAAATATCTTTATGCTAGTTAAATTGACATTATGAAGTGATATGAATTTTATTTGTCGTTGTTTGATATAAATTTAATTGTCATATAGCTTGTTATTCGAATTAACCGTTGAAAAATTAAATTGACAGTTAAATTGAAATTAAAATAGAATTGCGAATAAATTACCTGACATTGATAACTATGAAACTGCCATGAATTGTATTGTTTATTGGATGATGTATTTCGATGGATGTTATTGGTTGATATTTAAATGTTTGGATGTTTATTTGTTTATATATATCCTGCTATGCATACATATGACACTGTGATTGATTTAAAATGATATATTCATCCCTGACATTTAATTGTAATAACTAATCACTTGGCCATAGGTTAGAAAATTATATACGGACACCGAGTTGGATAAATTAAATGATTTTAAAAGTTGTTTTAAAATTATTTAAATGAATTGATTTTACGAATGAAATCCAATTTATGGAAATTGAATTATTTTGAATTGGAGCTCGAAAGGTTAGAATTTAAACTTGGTAAACGAAATTAATAAATAAAATCGAAGTTTAGATTTAAATTGAAAATTGAAATACGATGTAAATTTTTGAAAGTTGATTTGTTTTAAAAGATTGGACTTTTAATCGAACTCTGAATATTTCTAAGAAAATTGATATGAAATGATATTTCAAGTTTGAGTTTGGAATTGAAAATTTATTTGAAATTTAGATTTAAATTAATTTGGAATATATGATGATTTTGAAATGGATTTGATTTTAAAGCGAATATGATATTTTGATATCAATTATGAACCGATTTGAAATGTAAAAGAGCCAACGGTGTAATAATACGTAGTTATTAAAGAGACCGGGATCGGATATGGACATACTCTCTGTCGATACCGAAAACCACTTTAATAACTATTATACGCGGAGTGTTGATCCAGAATGAAGTGGATGGTTTGGTGAACGCGTTGACTGAAGAAAGAGAACGATTATTGGATGACCCCTGACATGACTAAAACAGGAGCCGCGCTGGGCCATTGAGGTTCGCCACCTCTAGCGGACACACTTCTTCGATACCATATCTATTACATTTGTGATTTGATTTGGGTGCACCCCTTGATTTGGGAGTGTTGTTTCGCGGTGTTGGGGTAGCTGCTGGCTATGCCCAACATCAGTCCGGATCACGCAACTACTAGTATCCTAGTTGGTATCGCCTCATGTACCTTGTCATACTAATTATCCTATTCGCGACCACTACGTTTTTGATTTGTACCTTGAGTATATGGATTGCCCTCTGGTGACTTCCGGTTTTGGGGAAACTACGGTCTTGTATATGCTTTTGGGAATATAAAATGTGTTAAGGGGGATTATGGTAACGCCTTAACGCTATTTTGATACTTTATTTTACTGATAGACATTATCTACTTAGCGTACATTACTACATAGTAGATAGTTTAACGGATCCTTGAGAGATGGAAAATCCCGTAACATCTCTTAAGTTATTGCACGCACGTTGACACTGGATAGGAGATGTCAAACCCCGTAAACATCCCCGACGCCGTTACACTCATATTTATTTACGATTGACTTAACTTACATGAGGATATTTAGTCCTGACTCGGGTGTTTTGTCTTTTCATTACGCTCGGGTCAGTCCTGAGTTTTCAGTTTAGGTTGAAGATCATTTCCTTGGAGGACGGAGACGAAGATTTGGTATATTATCTACTACTATTATATTCATTCCATTCCGCTGCATTGTTGTATGATATTTGCTGTGTATGTAACTCTGATAAATGTTGTATAATAATAATCAAATGTATTCATTTCAAATGTATTCATTTAATTAACAGCTTCATGAACTGTTATTTTATTATTATACTTTAGCCTTCCGCTGTGAGATTCTGTGTTGTTTCATTTCCTTTATTTTCCTTCCTTTTCTTTTCTTAATTACCCCAATAACTATCTGCCCTTTTAATGGTTTGGAATCGACATGTGTATTTGATCGTCGGTTTAAACTGTCCAAAAAGGCGGGTCGTTACAGTTGGTATCAGAGCTTTGGTTTAGCGATAAACCTTGGCTCTAGTGGGGAATAACTCATTGAAATAGAGGTAAACTATATGAATGAGTTGAGTGTATATGAGAGAGCGTACTTGTTATTTGATATAAAATGGTTTTATATTGTGTTAATTTGTTCCGTTGAGTATTTATGAATTCTGGTTGATACTTGGGACGCCAAGGCGTCGATAGGAATTTCTAAACACTCGAATAGGACAAACCAACACAATATCGTTTTGGAATATATTTTATATAAAGAATTATTTGAATATTTATTCATTTTGATTGAATTGATTGTTAGGAGATGATAAAATTAGATTATTATCGTTATTGTTTGATCAGTCAATATTTACAACAATTGATTAAATAACAATGGATTTAGGAAAATGAAATCTTGTAGACACAATTGATAATGAATATAAATGAATTTTAACTTGGATTTGGGAATTTAAATTTCGGTGTTTGAAATTGACTTACAAGAATTTGAAAAACATAATATGAGTATTATATGATAGTATAATTGAGTTGAAATTGTTTTCGAAGGATTTTTTTTTTTTTTTTTTTATGATAAGTGTTATATTCCCTTCTCTTGACGCTGGAAAATGATTTCGGTGATGAGTGCACGCATCATCGGCGTTTATTTTCGAGGGTCCGAGTGGGGGAGACCACTTAATAGCTTGTCTAAACTTTGTTTTGATTCAAATTTTATTTTATTTTGTACTCTCTATAGTATGATTTGTTATATAAATTATATAAGTATATATTATTTCAAAACTTGATTTGAAATGAAACCGGGATTGGAATTCTTAAGTCCTTTAATAATTAATGATTTTTTTTTAAAGGATTGAAATGAATTTAGACTTGAACCATTAAGGAACTTCTGAATTGTGAAATGAGAAATGAACCTAAGAGCTAAGTGAAAATATCAAGTGAGGTAGAAATCCTTAGAATTAGGAAATTATGAACTTAAAATAAAAGTGAAACTGTAAAACTCGCGTAGTATTAAAATTCATTCTATAGCATAGATATAACTTACCAAAATATTTAAGAAGTTCAAAAATGTTATATGAATTGTTAATTGGATAATATACAAGTATAGGTTTGAATAATGGAATATGCATTTAATTAATGGTTTGCAAATATAAATAAAATTGTTAGTAAATAATTGGAATTCAAATTAACATTTAAAGGTGATTCACAATTATGTTAATATAAAATGGAAATACTATATGTGAATGAAAATGTGAAATTAAATTATAGTGAAATTTAAGTAATGACTTAAGAATTAATTAATTGAAAATTCAACTTTAAATGGAAAGAAGTTGTATGTTGTTTAACTACATTCTATTTGCATAACTATAACTTACCAAATACTTAAAAGGTTTAAAATGCTAATAAGGATAAGAAGAGAAATAATATACCAGTGTGAGAATGAAAATAAAATGTGAAGATCTAATTGATAGTTGTAAATATAAAAGAAATTTAAGCGGTAAAATGAATGATATATATAAGTGAATGAATAAAATTTAAAATTTATGAAATATAGATTTGGTAAATGGAAACTGATTAAATTTGAATATAACTAAATGTTTATAAGCTTGGAAGTGTATGAAATTAAAGTTGACTTGGAAATGTATAATTGATTTAGTGTAGATTTTGGATGGATGTTAATGTTTGATATGCGTTGGTTGTTAGATGGATGATAATTGATTAAGTAGAATTCATTAGTGTTAATGGAATTGAATAAAGGGAATAAAATTTTAAAATAATAAAATTCAAATTCGAAGCAAAGTGAAATTAAATATAATGGAATTCAATTTAAATTGAAGCAAATTGACTTTAATTTAAAATATGAATGAAACAAACTTGAATAAATCGGAAACAAATTGAATGTAAACCTATTGTGTGGATGAATAAGAAAATAAATAGCTTTGTGTTTATGATTGTTCTTTAGAAAATCTGATGTTTTGATGGTTTGTACTTTGAAATAATAAAAGCAAAATTTTGGAAAAAAAAAATCCAAAATGGTCCAATACATGCTGAAATGAAAACAACCATAACTTTTAAATGGCTGAACGGAATTCGACGATTTTGGACTTTCCGAAAAGCTTAGAAACTATAGCACAACTTTTATTTAGAGTGTCTTGAGAAATTCCTTCGTCTACTAGGTTAAAAACTTGAATGTTACTCGCTGTCCTGTGTAAAAAAAAAAAAAATAAGAAAAATCTGAAGCATACAACCTTAGTATTTTCGCCATATCTTTTGACTGGTTTATCGGATTTTGATGATCTTGCCCTTTATCAAAAGCTAAGAACATAAGCTAAAACTTTTGTTTTAAGTGTTTTGTGTTTTGATGTGGTTTAGAAGGTCGGAAATGTGGGTGAACGTCGCGGACCTGCGCAAACACTGCCCAGGCTGAAGCGTATCCCCTAAGTAAAACGGCCATAACTTTTGAACGGATGATCCGAATTCGATGATTTTGGACATTCCGGAAAACCTTAAATGAATGCAACAACTTTTGTTTAGATTCTGTTGTCAAATTCTACAGTTTAGGTGACCTAAAGCTAAGATTTGTTTGCTGTCCAGAAATTGAAATCTCAGTTTTGAAGCTAAATATGTTATATATATGTTGTGTAGGCTAAGTATAGCGATCTATCTTTATATGCATGGTTCTAACTTAGTTATTGAGCATTTTAGTAGGTAGCAAAGGGGTTGCGCTTCGTTGTGGAGCTCGCTTCTACGCTAAACGCATAATGTAAGTAAAATGCTAATAAATGCTAAATAAAAGGTACACTTACGGTTTTATATGATATTGGTGATATTTATATGTTGTTTCCCCACATATGGGATGCCTCATCATTGAGATGAGATGTATATTTGTGATATATATGCTATTATATTTTTCCGATCGAGCCGCGCAAAGGAGACTCTGCCGAATTTTTCCTTAAATCCGGGTGTTAGAAAATTTTTCAACTTTTAAATTTTTTTTTTAACTTGTTTTGATAATTATCTTTTAAGTTTAGAAAGCCGTTCGGAGTAACTTAGTGGAAGCGTAGTTATGACCTTATAAATGGAATTTCATTATTTTATAAGTTGGTAACTTTGAATAAAATATATCTAATGTTGAATTCTATACTTAGTTTCTTTTCCCTTCTTTTCCTTTTCGGGGACGAAAAGTTTTGAGTGGGGGAGAGTGTAACGACCCGTAAATTTTCGATAATTAAAATAGCTAATTTAATAAGATTTCGTGATTTAGTGTTAGAAAAAAAAAAAAATTGTAAGTCGTTTGGAATAATAATAAATGTTGAATCTATTGGGATTATAATAGAGTTAATAAGATTTTTAAAACTGGAATTTATTGGATAAATTGAATAACGGGTTTAATATGATTAAAAATGATTTGTAAAATTTTATTTTATCATATTGGAGTTATAGTGATGTTATAGAACTTTTAAAACTGAATTTAAAATTTATTTGTGAAAATTGAATATTTTAATATTTAATTATCGACTGGAAAATAGCCAATTTTTGAACAGTCTCAGAATTGGACAAAACTAGTTCCATTGGATCCGTAATAGTTAGTTATTATCGGATTTCAATTTTCGTAGCAATCGGAGTTGTCGTTTGACCGTGGCAGCTCGAAACGCGTTGAAATTGTTTTAATATTAATTTGGCGAGTTAAAATAGTCATTTTTCAAACGGTCTCGGATTTCGACGAAAATAGTTTCATTGGATCCGTAATGTGATATTATTGTAAGGTTTCAAATTTCGTGTCAATCGGATTTACCGTTTGTCCGGGGCAAGCCAAAACGCATAGAAAATCGTTTAATCGGTTTAATTTAAAATTGATCGTTTATTTCCGTAACTCTCACATATGATCGAATTAGGCCTTGAAACTAGTTCCATTGCGTCCGGAATGGGAGTAAAACCTTATAAACGCCTGGCGGCACGTCTCGATTGGAGTTCGGATGATTTTGGACCTACCTATATAAATACGCACGCAAACCGAGGCAGTTTTATTATTATTTTAATCCAGAAACCCTAATTGACTTCAGCCCTAGCCGCCATTTCCTGAATCAATGGCCACGAAATTCGAAACTTCTTTCTCATTTTCCTCTCAATCCATCAACAATTAGCAAAAACTCTCAACTACAAAGTTGTAGAGCACGATGGAAGCTTCAAATCCATACGGAGATGATCGAAAACGGAGCTTCGAATCAACGGGAAATCGTGTAGGAAGGGGCTGCGTTTTTCATGTTTTTCGAGGTGATAGGGGAGGCCGAGTTCAACATGGTGGCAGCCGATGGTGGCTCTCGAGCGGGGCTTCGCAACGATGGTCTCTGATCAACTTCTGGACGCTCGTGGTGGCCGCGATTTGGAGCCCTAGTTTGGCTTGGATGGGTTCTTAGTCGCGTGTGTTCCTGGAGCAAGTAACGTGAACGTGAGGAAGAAGAGGGGTGCGGCCCAGATCTGCTATGCAGGAAATCAACGGTGATGATTGGGTGGGTTTTAAAAATTTAATTAAGCTGTAATTAATTTATATAAAAATTCGTGTTAACTTTAAACCATCATAACTTTGTCATACGAGGTCGGAATTCGACGAAACTTTTTGCGTTGGAATCGTATCGGCGAGCTCTTCGCATTGCAACTGGATTGGAATCATTTGGAGCTAGAGAAAATTTTGAGTTAAATCGAACGTCGTTCGATTTGATTTAAAATCGAAAATCAAAGTGAGTGTTTTATAACGCTCACATCGTACTAAATATCTTTATGCTAGTTAAATTGACATTATGAAGTGATATGAATTTTATTTGTCGTTGTTTGATATAAATTTAATTGTCATATAGCTTGTTATTCGAATTAACCGTTGAAAAATTAAATTGACAGTTAAATTGAAATTAAAATAGAATTGCGAATAAATTACCTGACATTGATAACTATGAAACTGCCATGAATTGTATTGTTTATTGGATGATGTATTTCGATGGATGTTATTGGTTGATATTTAAATGTTTGGATGTTTATTGGTTTATATATATCCTGCTATGCATACATATGACACTGTGATTGATTTAAAATGATATATTCATCCCTGACATTTAATTGTAATAACTAATCACTTGGCCATAGGTTAGAAAATTATATACGGACACCGAGTTGGATAAATTAAATGATTTTAAAAGTTGTTTTAAAATTATTTAAATGAATTGATTTTACGAATGAAATCCAATTTATGGAAATTGAATTATTTTGAATTGGAGCTCGAAAGGTTAGAATTTAAACTTGGTAAACGAAATTAATAAATAAAATCGAAGTTTAGATTTAAATTGAAAATTGAAATACGATGTAAATTTTTGAAAGTTGATTTGTTTTAAAAGATTGGACTTTTAATCGAACTCTGAATATTTCTAAGAAAATTGATATGAAATGATATTTCAAGTTTGAGTTTGGAATTGAAAATTTATTTGAAATTTAGATTTAAATTAATTTGGAATATATGATGATTTTGAAATGGATTTGATTTTAAAGCGAATATGATATTTTGATATCAATTATGAACCGATTTGAAATGTAAAAGAGCCAACGGTGTAATAATACGTAGTTATTAAAGAGACCGGGATCGGATATGGACATACTCTCTGTCGATACCGAAAACCACTTTAATAACTATTATACGCGGAGTGTTGATCCAGAATGAAGTGGATGGTTTGGTGAACGTGTTGACTGAAGAAAGAGAACGATTATTGGATGACCCCTGACATGACTAAAACAGGAGCCGCGCCGGGCCATTGAGGTTCGCCACCTCTAGCGGACACACTTCTTCGATACCATATCTATTACATTTGTGATTTGATTTGGGTGCACCCCTTGATTTGGGAGTGTTGTTTCGCGGTGTTGGGGTAGCTGCTGGCTATGCCCAACATCAGTCCGGATCACGCAACTACTAGTATCCTAGTTGGTATCGCCTCATGTACCTTGTCATACTAATTATCCTATTCGCGACCACTACGTTTTTGATTTGTACCTTGAGTATATGGATTGCCCTCTGGTGACTTCCGGTTTTGGGGAAACTACGGTCTTGTATATGCTTTTGGGAATATAAAATGTGTTAAGGGGGATTATGGTAACGCCTTAACGCTATTTTGATACTTTATTTTACTGATAGACATTATCTACTTAGCGTACATTACTACATAGTAGATAGTTTAACGGATCCTTGAGAGATGGAAAATCCCGTAACATTTCTTAAGTTATTGCACGCACGTTGACACTGGATAGGAGATGTCAAACCCCGTAAACATCCCCGACGCCGTTACACTCATATTTATTTACGATTGACTTAACTTACATGAGGATATTTAGTCCTGACTCGGGTGTTTTGTCTTTTCATTACGCTCGGGTCAGTCCTGAGTTTTTAGTTTAGGTTGAAGATCATTTCCTTGGAGGACGGAGACGAAGATTTGGTATATAATCTACTACTATTATATTCATTCCATTCCGCTGCATTGTTGTATGATATTTGCTGTGTATGTAACTCTGATAAATGTTGTATAATAATAATCAAATGTATTCATTTCAAATGTATTCATTTAATTAACAGCTTCATGAACTGTTATTTTATTATTATACTTTAGCCTTCCGCTGTGAGATTCTGTGTTGTTTCATTTCCTTTATTTTCCTTCCTTTTCTTTTCTTAATTACCCCAATAACTATCTGCCCTTTTAATGGTTTGGAATCGACATGTGTATTTGATCGTCGGTTTAAACTGTCCAAAAAGGCGGGTCGTTACACTGAATGATATAATATACAATGACGGAGGACTGGTTAACTTTGGAGACCATATAAAAAGATATGTGATTGGCATCAGCAAAGTCGGTAACTCTGAAACTCCTATTATTACTAATGTTTTGCTAGTTAAAAATCTGAAACATGATCTGCTAAGTATAAGTCAACTTTGACATAAAGGATATAAAATTAAATTTGAAAAAATAAATGTCACATTGAAGATAACAATTCAACCGTAATATTTGAGGGAGTTAAGAAAAAGAATATTTATATTCTTGTATGAAAGTTTCAAATGACAACTTATGTCTTTTGGAAAATACAAGTGACCCTTGGATTTGGCATAAGAGATGTGGGCATTTGAATTTCAAACTCTTATGTAGACTGTCAAAACATGATCTAATATGAGGTCGTCCTAAAATGAATTTTAAAGTAGATAGTCTATGTGATGCATGTCAATTAGGAAAACTTAGAAAAGGTTCTTTTAAATTAAAAGATATGATTTCAACTTCAAAACCTCCTGAATTACTTCACCTTGATTTATTTGGTCCATCTCAAGTTCTGTCAATAAATCATAGTAAATATGTTTTTGTAATTGTAGATGATTATTCTAGATTTACATGGATAATATTTTTGAAACATAAAAGTGATACTTTTGAATGTTTTAAGAACTTTTCAAAAAGGATTCAAAATCAACTTTCTCTAAAAATTATAACCATTCGTAGTGATCATGGTGGTGAATTTGAAAATGAAAAGTTTGAGGAATTCTACAATAAAAAGGGAATAACTCACAGTTTTCATTTCCAAGAACTCCACAACAAAACGGAGTAGTAGAACGTAAAAATTGGACAATTAAAGAGTGTGTGAGTACTACGCTTTCAGACAGTAAATTACCAAAGAATTTTAGGACAGAAGCAGTTGTTACCGCCTGTTATATTTTAAATAGAATTTTAATTAGACCCTTAACCAATAAGACTTCTTATGAACTTCTTCACTCAAATATACCTGAAGTATCTTATTTTAAAATTTTTGGAAGTAAATGTTTTATTTTCAATATTAAAGATAACTTAGATAAATTTGATCCTAAATCCGACGAAGGTATCTTCATCGGATATTCTAATAGAAGTAAAGCGTGCAGTGTATTTAATTTAAATAGAGTGATAAAAATGTTAACTTTTAAATTTGAATTAAAAAGTTATTAAATCAATTTAATAGTAATTTATTTAATTAATGTGAAAATTAATAATTTTAGCAATTATATTGGATTTCGACGAAACCTATTCAATGGGGTCCGTAATAGTGAATTATAATAAGATTTCAAGTTTCGTAGCGATTGAACTTGTTGTTTGGCCGTGCGAGCGTGAAACGTGTAGACATAGATAAAAAGAATTTAATTGACTATAGTATAATTTTGAAAGCTAACTACTGTATACTATGGAATTGGGGTTTGAAACTAGTTCCATTGAGTTTAAAAATATCAAAAATTTATATTTTGATATATGGAATGACGTACTTTCATTTCGGGAACGAAATGGGCTTTTCGGGTCATTATTGTCGTTTCGACCCAATTCGATCCGTCCATCGTTCTTATCCATCTGCCTATATATTATCTGTTATAAGCCCTAGTAGCTATTCATTTTATTTCTGTACGTACATAATTTCTGCTCTCATCCGGTTCTTGTCAATGCTAGTCAATTAAACCTTAAAGTTTCAATCTACTGATTTCAAAATCAATTCCAAAATTTCAAACTCTCCAAACTATGTCATATAATATACTATTTCGAGGCTGTCGACGAATGCAGTCAGCATGTGATGTTCATTTTTGGAAACAGTGCTCGTATGAACTGTAAACTGCAGTCAAAGGTGCAGGTGGAAAGTAAAAGGGGGAAAATTTAGGGGTTTTTTGATCGGAGCATCAATTGGCAAAATCGACTTCTAGGTATTGTAGAGCTCGATAAGTAGATTCCAGATCTAGTTCCGATTTTAAAAATAGAGCAACGGTGTGGTGATATCTAACTTGGAAGTTGATCATCGCTGCAACTTTGACCGTCAATTGGCGGCAATTGGAGTGTCTATTTGCGAAGTCGACAATTCAGTGCATATAGAATGTCGATAACTTTCAGATGCAAGTGGTCTCATGTTGTTAACTCCACTTTTTCAGCATGGCCGTGATATCAAAAATCGACCGAGAAACCAATGATAGTTCGTCTCGAAGAATAGTCAACTCAGCATCCCAACAAAGCAAGTTCTGTTGAATGGCTTTTCAGATAAGATCCCCTACGGAGGGGGGGTCCGGGGGGGTGCCAACCCCCCAAGGTGGGGGTGCGGGGGCAACACCACCGCTACTGATGAAGCGGGTTAACGAGCTAACAAGTGGCACGACTTACCGACTTAATAAGGTTGCCGACTTAACAAGGTCGCCGACTTAACAAGGTTGCCGACTCAATAAGCTTAACGACTCAAGGATTGGATGACCTAAGAAGTGCCACGACTTAACGAGTTAAGGTTCAAGGCGACTTAGAGGAATGGAACGACTCAAGAGGGTTAACGGTTCATGAGACAGGCCGACTCAGTGGATCAACGACTCAAGAACTGTGCGACTCAAGGTCTTCACGACCTAACAATTCAAGGGTTGAACGACCTACGAGTTAAGGATCTACGAGTTAAAGACTCTACGAGTTAAAAGGTCTACGAGATAAGGATCTACGGCTTAAGGCCTCCACGAGTTAAAGAGTCTACGAGATAACAATCTTACGAGTTAGAAGATGGCGCGACAGGAAGTCTACGGCTCAAAAGATAAGTTGTTCACGACCTAAGACTTGGAGACAAGTTCAACACCACGCTGTAGTAAGAAGAATCGCTGACGACTTACGACCTATGATGAGTCGTGTACGACTCATGCTAGCATAAAGGAAACTGCATTTGGTTAACTCGTGAATGACTTAGAACTGGTATCATTCATTCAGATGGGTGCATAACTCTGGGCCAAGCCATGAACCCAGTAAATCAGTCGCGACCTACCATGAGTCGTATACGAGTTACGACTCATCATGAGTCGTACACGAGTAACGACTCATCATGAGTCGTACACGAGTTACGACTCATCATGAGTCGTATACGAGTTACGACCTAACTCCGAAGATGCCTATAAATACGCCCATAACTCCAACAGAAAAGGGACTTTTGGCTGATTCTCTTCAAGCGTCGATACTCTGCTGTATTCCAAACCAATCCAACACTCGAAGCTCTCAAGACACGAAGAACGCTACAAACAACTTCAAGAAGAGATCACATACATCCAACATGGATTTGAAGACTCTCATCTCCATTGAAGTTTGAGCTACTCGTTCAAAGTGTTTTGTAATTCAAAGTGTATTGTACTTGGGAAGAATTGTATCAGCTTGTAACGAGATCATCAGTAAAAATACTTAAAGTGGACGTAGGCTATACCCTCAAGCCGAACCACTATAAAATTGCTTTTGTTTACTGCTTTTCTGCTATTATCTGCTTATAACCTGTTCCCGAGTTATCGGGTGGTGCTTTCACAACTACACTTCACACACCGGGGTGTTAGCGTTCAAATTTTAGCGTTAACACATGTCAAACGGAGCTATAAGATGATGGGAAATCGCGGTCAAAATTCACCGGGATGAGGAGGTCTCGGCATTGACCTGATCTAGCCAGAGGGTAATTTTGCAAAAAGATCCCTGTAATTTTTATATTTGCAAGTTTGACCCTAAAACTTCAAACCTTAATAAATTTTGCACACGAAATCTGATTGACGCACGTTTTCTCTGTTGCGATTGTATCGAAATTTTGGACGACATGGAACTGGTTTAACTGCATTATGAGACTAGTGGATTTTTGGGCTTTATTTGGATTTTAAATCGACGATAAATCAAAGGCGAGTTATTTAACCCACTCATAGATAGTAAACTATCTTACGTTAGTTAAATTTAATTTAAAATGTGATACACATATTTGGAGTGATGTTTGGTAGTTTAATTTGACAATTTAATTCAAATTTGAATTTTTGGATTAAATTTCCATCTAAAATTAATATTGAATTTAAATTGTTAGTTAAATACTTGATAATGATAACCAGTTAATTTTTATGAATTATTGGCTGATTTGGATAATTATTGTGGTGGATGTTTGTTTCTTAACATTTTGTATGATTTGGTGTTTATATCCATGTTATTCACTATGGGTTGAAATGATAAATATTAGAACGATTTTACAGATTAGGAAAAACCATTATGGGTTGAAACGATAAACCCAAGTGATTTTATTAATTTGCAAATTATTGATTTGGATAGGGTTTAAATGATATATACTTAAAAAAATTAACTACTTTGAGTTGAAATGATATAATCTTTCACTTGACCATAGGGTAGAAAATTATATACGGACACCGCTGGTCGGTTTTAAATTATTTTCTAAATAGTAAAGTATGTTTGATTTATAAATTTTATTTTAAATTTAACTTAATGTTTTTATCTAAAAATTTATATTTGGAAAAATAATTCATTCTATATGTTTAAAGCTTCAAATTTATAGTATTAAAGGTAAATTAAAGATTATAGCTTATAACTTTGTTTAGTTTAAATATATATTTTAAATTATACAAATTAATAAAATATTTAATGTGGTTTAAATATATGTATATACATATTTAATTTAATTTAATATAATAAATGTAGTTTTGATTTAAGATAATAAATATAGACCATTATAATAACTTTAATAAATAAAAGATTTTTATAACGCATTTTATAAAAGGATAGAAAATATTTTTATAATGGATTTTATAAAAGATTTTTTATAATAATGGATTTTATAAAAGGATTTTATAAAAAAACTTGTATAAAGGGATTTTCATGCGTATAAAGGAATTTGTGTAAAAATTTATGATAACGGGAAGAATTGTAAATTGTTTTGGGAATTTATAAATAGCTTTATAAATGGTTTTAAAGCATATAAATAGATTATAAATGGCTTAGAAGAGATTTATAATTTATTTTTGAATTGACCGAAAGAAATCTTCCTCGGTATTTATGAATATATTATACTTTTGAAATAAGTATACGGATATCTCGATATGAAGGTACAAACTATTTTTTGGATTTATTTAAGTATGTTTTTATGAATTGACCACGATGTGAAAAATATAATGATTGGTTGTTAAAGGGACCGAGTTCGGATATCGTCATACTCATCGCCACTTTCAAAACCACTTTAAAAACTGTGCACATGGTGGAGAATCAAAAACAAAGTAGGATGGTTTAGCGAATGCAACTGTATGAGGTATGAATGCAGCCCTGACCCCTCAGGTTAGCTTGATATGACTAAATTCAGGAGCCATAACCAGGCCAAGTTAGGTCTCTCCTCCTATCACATGCTTCTTCAATACCATATATGTTACTTTGTGGTTGGTTTGGTGGCCACCCGCAATTTGGTTAGGGGAATGTTGTTCGAGGTGGTAGCTGCCATATGTTACCACTAGCCTGGTTTCGCAATCCGATAGAATCATACTATGGGGTATGGTCTCATGTGCCTTGTCATATTCCTTATCGATCCCATTACGATTTTGCTTTATGTCGTACCTATGGAGTGCTCCTTGATAGCACATCGGTTTGGTGGAGTTTACAGTATTGTATAGACTACGAGATTTATAAAATGTGTTAATAGGGATATAGGTGACGCCTTAACGCTATTTTAATTCTTTAATTTACTGATAGGCATTATATATGTAACGTATATTACTACAAATAAATAGTTTAACGGATCCTTAGGAGATGGGAATCACGAACATCTCTTAAGTTATTGCGCGCATGTTATACACTAGATTGGAGATGTAAAATCCTATAAACATCTCTGAAGCCATTGCACTCATATTTATTTACTGCTGATTTATATTTCATAAGATCTTTTAGTTCTGACTCGAGTGTTTTGTCTTTTCATTACGCTCAGATCAGCCTGAGCAATTCAGCATTGAAGACTATATTTCTGGAGGACGAAGATGGAGCTTAGTATTATATTATGTTATTATTATCATTCCACTGTATCATGTTGTTCTTGCTGCATTATCCTATTTCACCTGCTGTATGTATAACTCTGATTATATTGTAAAAGTATAATCAAATGTTATTTATAAAAAACCTTCTTGAACTTTTATCTGATTATTATATTTTTTCATTCCGCAATGAGATTCTGTATTTTGTTTTTCCTTCTTTTTCTCTTATTTTTCTAATTACCTCCATTAAGAATCCTCCCTTTTGAATGATTTCAGTTGACATGTGTGGTTAATAGTCGATTTAAATCGTCCAAAAAGGTGGGTCGTTACAAATGGAGTTTAAATGGATTTGAAAAGCAATTTAAAATGTGTTGAATATTGAAAACATAGATTTCAACAGTTATTGTTGAAATATACATTTCTGTGAAAAGTAAGAAATGCATAGACTATAATGTTTTTGTTATAGTAAATGATTTTCGAAAGAAAATATTAAATATAGTTAGTTAAATCCCTATACTAGTATTCTTGGGTTGTCGTAATGATGTTTTACACAACATTAATATTGACCTAAATAAGTTAAGTTTTGAAGAATGTTTTCCTTAAAAATTTGTATATAAACTTAATCATTGAATTAGGTATATAAAATATATTCTAAATGTTGAAGTAAAATAAACTGTAAATTTACGTATTATTAAAATAAGTATATGAAAATGTTCTCCAAATATCCATAAGTGAAATGGTTTTGAATATTATCTTTTTAAAGATATTTTGAAGCGAATAATTTGAAAGTGACTTAATTTATGAACGATTAATAAAATCAAGCCCATTGACTACTAATGTGCCAGATTTTGTTTATTGCTTTGATAGTTAAATAACCGCCTATCAAATTTGGCCATTTTAGTTTCTCAACTTGATGTAGAAACAAACTAATCGTACACGTAGTACGTAACTGACTGTATAGGCTTGATTATCATTTGTGTTGAGAACTTGATTCGTGTAGTGCAAAGTGTTTAATCCAATATATCGAGCTTCCTTCTTGGACAAGGATAGCAAGTTGAAAGTTGGAAACGTGAAATGCATACGAGACTTGGTTTCCGTGTGAGGTTGAGAAACGCTTTTTCGTTGTTGGTGCGAAGAGAATGGGATCAGATTTATTTGAAAACACTTCGGACCAACATATATGCGACGATTGTGCAGATTTCTTGATGATATTGATATTTAGGTTTTTCATAGTGAAAGACCGTTGTTGATCATTTAGGGTTAAAATCCCACTATACATATAGTAGTAGTAGTCTCTTCATTGTGAAATATCCACTGCAAGGGCTATCGCTACTAATCCTATAGGATGTGGCAGGAGAGTACCCTTGGTTTGTTCTATTTCTGGACAAATTGTATGGATGAGTGTCTGACATTGCATTTCTTAGATTACGTACATTGGCTTTTACAAACGTACATTTATGGTGGCAGAGAAGGCAACTTCTCTTAGCTTAACACACTCCTTGAGACATACGGGCTCAAGGGTTGTATTTTTGTGGTAGACAATTAGTAGTCAATGGAAATGACAATGTGGCATTCAAAAATGATGATGATGTGATATGTAAAAGTTAATTGATAACTCATTTGGCCTCATTCCCCGGAAAATGACTGAAACAGGAAGAGAAGCAGCAAGGCTAAGTGGAGCGCTCCCAGTAGGAGACGCCATCACTCTTCTAGATATATCTTTACACACTTTGACGTTGTCTATCTGATTATTATTGATGTATGCTTATGGCTATGGGATATATGTCCGTAACGACCGGAGTGATGACATATTCAGTACTATCTAGTGAAGGGGTAGGCCAGTCTTATGTTGGTTTGGGCGAGGAGTATCTGCATCCTAGGTACATCCCTCTAGTGGTGTACCGAGTTTGGATTGGAAAGGTAGTCGCTTTACTTAGTTATTTGTATGGAATCCAAAATCCACTATGTGTTTGGCATTTTGTTTGTAGAGATTAGTATTGCTAGAATTTAATAATGTAACAATTTTAGCTATGTTGATTAGTATTTGTATAACAAACACTATTATAATGTAACATGATTTGATAGGAAATGGTTTGGTTATCGTAAGGGAAAAACTCGTCTGTGTTTATGTATGGACATGGTCTTACGAGATACCTTTTGTTTGATAAAGGAAAAGTTTTGGTAACTTTATAAATTCAGTTGAGATGCATTTTTTCCGCGCTGGTTTATCAGACTGATCCGGGCATTCTTGCCTTTCAATGCTTGGGTCAGACCGAGTATATTTATAGGTTTAGATTTGGTTCTTTTGGAGCTTCAACGGGGGAGTTGGAGATATTCAAGTCGTAACACGTATTTGTTTATTTTTCCGCTGCTTTGCATTATTGTTATTGTAAATTACCAGCATTTGAAAGGAGAGGTTACTATAACTGTCCAAGCTGATGATTATTTATTATGTACTCTAATATTGATTTATGTATATTGCAATTTCTTTTTGTAAAGATTATTGATCTATATTATATGTTATTCCGCTGCGATGTGAGATTCCATTTTGTGAAGATTATTGATCTTTTTGTAAAGATTATGTATATGTCATATTCTCTTCTTCTATCTTCTCTCTTTCTTCTCACCCTCACTTTTATTTATCATGACTATCTATAATCGGTGTGCTCTGGATCTCACACGTGTGGTTTGGTGTCAGATTTAGAGGGCACCGAGTATGGGTGGCCACAATGTCTCTCAGCCTCTAGTTCTTCTCTTGAAGCTCCAAAGCATCTAGACTAAATCTATAATATGCTTGGTCTGACCCAAGCATTATAATACTACAATAGCCGAGTCGTTTTGTAAAACTACCATTCGAAAAAATACTCAACTAGATTTTAAAGTTATAAAAATTCTATGAAATCAAAAGTATATCGTAAACACGTCACACATAAACAAGGTTACCTTTCGATAATTGAACCATTTAATATGGAATTCTCAGATATTATAATAATGTCTAAGATACAAATGCTTATTAATCGTAGAAAAAATTGTTACATTAACTAAATACCAGCATATTAAGTTCTACAATCATAATCCAAAAGGCATGAATTGGAGATTGGATTCCATACTATGACAAGGCAAGGAATCGCCTTTCGATGGTACATCTCTAGATAAAATGCACCAGGGTCTGGCAAAAACATCTTGTACCGCTACCATACAGGATTGGCCTACCACTTGACTAGTAGTATCGAATATGATCACCCTTTTATAATGGACCCCGAAGCATACATGAGTAAATAGTAATCGATTTAGAGTTGGAACGACCATACTCTGATGGAAGCGACCCACATGGCCCTTGTTGCATGCCCAAATTTTGTCGTTTCCCAATTGATGAGGCTTGAGACTACGTTTTATCTTTATATAGCACTTCCACTTAGAATGCCACACTGCCCTTTAGGGATCAATGCAACGCTACCATTCATCCATACAAGTTCGTTCTGGGACTGAACGAAATAGAAGGCACTATTTCTATTACATGCTTTTTGGGAAATCCCTCCAATATTAATTGCAAATTGCCCTTGCACTTCAAAGCTTTATTTTCGATTCCATATTCGTCAAGATGTCTTTAATTTAATATGCTTGAGTTGGATGGAAGTGGTTTTCGGATAATATATTTGATCCCAGCCTCCTCGAAACCACATTTGATAGTTTCCGTTAAACTCAAACTCTGTTCTTTAGGAAACAAATAGACAAAAAGAAGAGAAAAGATCACCTCCTAACCCTTAATGGATGAATTTCCTTATCGTTTGTCCTATGAGAAATGAGTTTAGACTTATAGTATAGCACCAGGATAGTAACTGTACCATATAATTCCCGTGTTTCTCTTAGATGTTTCCAAAGTTGCGTTTTGATCCAAATTTTGATTGTTGTTTAACTACTAAATAATAATCATTCAAACATGATTTACATTTACAATAGAATCACTAAGCCTCATAAACAAATCCTTTATTAATAAAATTGTTGTATATATTCTTAAAGATCACTTCCATATATTTATCTTAACAGGATCAGTATATCCATAACTCCAATATTTTTTGATACTTAGAAAATATGACTATATACTTACCTCAATAGAATAAGTGTACTCACACTACCAATTTACTTTCAAAAAATGGTAAAACTACTTTAACATAATAATAAAATTGTATAAGCATATTCACTATCACTTTGGGATGTTTCTTATTCAAAATCATATAAAATGGAAATATAAATGATACCCAACCCAAATCCTTGCATAAATCTCTTTTGTCTTATAAATATATCATTTATAGGTCTCTAAATCTATTTATAAACTCTTTACCAATCACCAAGTTAATTTACCAATCTCCATGATAAATATCAAACCATTTATAACTTTATTTGGAATATCTGAATCTTTTAAAAAACTCTTTTCCAATTCCAAGATTTCCTTTTAATGTATAAAACCCGTTTTATGAACTTCCCTTGTTTTAAATAAACTTCCTACATGAACTTTCATCAATAAAGTTCCATTGATACAAGTTATAATTTAAAACGCCTTTAGCAATCAAGTTATTATTTAAAATTCTTCGTTTAATTATTTTTAACCCTTATTCAAAATAATAACTTTAGGATACACATAATAATGTATTGAATTAACTTTAACCAATATTATAGTAATAATATATTAACTTAGAAATATAATAAAAATAAATATTTATAAATAGAAATTAACTTATAAATAATAATTTACTTTTAAACAAAATTTTTATAGAATAACTTTAACTAAACAATTATAATTAACTTTTAAAAAAATAATTACAATATAACTATACATTATTAAACAAATAATTAAATAACTTTGGAAAAATATTCATAAATAACTTTATATAATATATTAATAATTCATAAGAAAACTAACCTTTGTTATTAATAAATAGAAATTAATTATTTTAAATTTTTTTATTAATAAGTAAAAATTATCTTTAAAGTCTTATTAAAAATTAATAATTAAGAACATTCATCTTTAAAATAACTTTAGTAAATAATTAACATATCAAATTAGAAAGAGGCTTAGCAACTCCAACGGTACATAATAAAGTCACCAATAATTCCATTACTATACACATTCTAATCCAGGTATTTACATCACCTTCCGTATGTAAATTAAACTCATAATTAACAATTGATTATGTATAGAAAACTTATCCAATACTAATCAATTAGAATGTAGTCATGTGTCCACACTAATGTACTAGCAGAATGGATTTAATTTCTTCTAAATAAAGGTCCAAATTTAATATATCTAGTTAATAATAGCAGAACGGGCATTAATTCTTCCAAACAGGTGTCTTCTAATTTAATTAGAAGAACGGTATTTTATTCCGCTAAATAGAGGTCCAATTGTCATATTCAATCTAGTTTAACTCAAAGGTATTTTATTTAGCCTAATAAATATCAATAATAAGGTATATAAGTTTAAATAACGTTATTCATTAAAATAGCATATTTTAAATTCTATCCATTTTTCATATGTCGTAAATTTATACTTGTCCAAGCTATCAATAAGTTACACTACAATGTTGTACTCATTAATACGAGTACAACGCAATAATTCGTGGGATAAACAGATTCAAAACAGATGACACATTGCAACTCAAATTTTGATACTTTTAATTTAAAAAAATAAATAAAACATTTAAAATATCCCCACCAAAATCAAACAGGACAAATCCCATTAACATCCTACCCACCCACATGCTAAACCCTTTTTTCCCAACCCATTTTGCAAGCTCCTACTCCCTAACTCGCATGCACATGTGCGCATTGCACACCCAACCAAACCCTAAACCCATGAACTAGCACCTCTAATTAACTCCTCATCTTGATCTCATCACACGGCCACCTAATTCTTCGCCTCCACTCCCCTACAGCGCCTTTCGACCAATGAGGATGCGTCCATGTTCCACAATCATGCAATAAAAATTTCTTTCGATCTCCACCAAAAAATACACCGTTCGTGTTCCTAGCAATTTCCATCACCAATCTAGGCTCCAATCGACAATCATTTTTCGAATCAAATGCAAACCAAAACATTAGCTTGCAAACATCCCGTCGACCATCACCAATCGTTGTTGAACTCACACCAAAAATACTACGTTGCTATACGATCACAACGGCACTACGTCGACGTTTAATTCTTTTCGGATAATGAAAAATTGATTTGTGAAGTTTAAGAACATTTCTTTCTCTTTTTGATTTTTGATGATTATTCGATCGATACTCGACAAAACCGAGTGCCATCAATTTTGTAAAAATACTAGACAAGGAGATAACAACTTTGTAGCTAGTCGTCAAGGCTAAAAGTCGATGGATGGCGATTATTCATTTTTGATTGGTCGTAAGGTGAGGATATTTATTGGTTTTGAACATGAACATTAAGATCAAGTTGAACAAAATAGAAACCAACCCTAGTGCCTGTGTTTTCGAATACTTATTGGCTTGTCTAATAGAATTAAGGGGACAAGATCCTTAATTACGACCACCAATCTAGGCTGAGATCATGTTAAAGAGGGATAGGGTATTGAACAAGCAAGTAAGGAAATGGGTATGGTATTGCACAAGTAAATGTGACAGCAATTAAAAAAGAAGTGTGTGTGTGTATAGATTTTTGTATACGGGTGCCCACAAGACAAGAAAACATCCACATACGAGTCGCGAACGACATGAGACAGAATACGATTGCGTACAACACTGTAACACGGTCTCCAAACAAGATAAAACACACTGGTTATTGAACTCTATTAAATTTTGAAAACGCAGATGTTTCGCATAAAATACGTCAATCAACTGATTTAAATGTATTTTCAAATTAAAAAAATTTGTAGAAAAATCTTATAAATACATATAAAGGTTTGTCATTTCAATTCTTCTAAATTGAATGTTTTAATATTTTAAAATCAGCAATCGGATATATAAAACTAATTAAATGTTATAAAAACCAAACAATAAAATTATGGGTCATTACACTATAACTGGCCGACACTCGAAGACGTTACACTGAATATCATCAACTCACGCTAGTAAATTCGGAAGCATCTCCATATCCGGAGTTGATATACCCTATTAAGCTTGCAAAACCCCTTCACGGCCAGGCATCATAGATTACTTTTAGTTATTTATCGATGTCGAGGCTACGTTCGACACTTGTTATACGTGTCCTCATTATTCGAACAAAACGCTGATCCTCAAATGGACATCTCAAATATAACATGAATCTCTACATGGTTTCAAGCATCTCAAATAGATCACAAATCTCCACATAGATCCCAGCATATGTCGAACCAATAAATGCAAATGTTGAGCTCTCCCTTGGACTTAACCAAAGGATAGACAATTCAATTCCATAGAATTAATCTTCGATATTAACGCTGACCTCTCCCTCGAACTGAACCTTAGAATAGATAGTTCAACTCTATGACATTTCACTCCACAACCGCTTCTAGAACATAAATTGCTTATATGGTTTTGAAGTGGTTATGGTTTCAAGTTATATCATTAATGTGATGCCTCACCTCTATACTCACACTAGCCATGGACATTATGGGTAATGCCGTCGACTAGCATAAAGAATAAGGCTGTTGAGGAGCGACCATCTATGTAATTGCTTTATGCGAGTATCGATATATCAGGTACTATTATATGCATTTCATTTCAAGGGGAAATTTGGCACATCAATAAAAAACTAGAAACTACTACATAGTGGCTGTGCGATCATTGGAAACAAATATAAAATAAGCATCACATAAATTAGACACAGATATCCATGTGACTAAGGTGGAAACAGATATGAATAAAACACATAGATGTGTACATCAAGGTAGTGGTCATGTATGATCCACTACTTCACAAAAGAATAGGTACATGTGCTAAACAAAAGAATAAGTATACATCAAGAAGTCTCTATCTTGAACGTATAAAACAAAAACTACTAAGCTAAATAGTTAGCCAAAAGTTAGATGACAGACCTTGATATGAAATCAAGCAGAAGCGCATGAAATACCTCGGTCTGACCTAAGTATTATTTAAGTAGAAAATAATAAATGGATCGGTCTAGCTGTAAATATCATATAAAATGAGATAGGATAAGAGATATGACAAAAACATGCGATAACAAAAGTGCCATACTATTTCAAGTATACATTTAACAATAAATAAAAATCATACAATACCTCAAGAATCTCATACACCAAAAAGAATGTCATATTCTTTATTTTATTCACTAAACCATAAATATTGACAAACATATCAATGCCAATCACAAAAAGTAGTGAAACACAAATTCCAAAAATCATAAATTAGAAATCCAGAAATCATAAAGAGGGAGGCCTATCACAAACGGGTGCATGAAAAATCACCAACACGTGTATCACAAATTGGTCTCTATCCTATGGTCGCTAAACATAGAGCCGGTGCAACGACGTAGTACAATAACGGTAAGCTCGAGAAACCTGAAACTCGAGTAATTCAAAACATTGACGTAGTGCCATAACGGTACTCCCGATGGACCTGAAACTCCAATAATTCGGAACAACGATGTTGTACAATAACGGTACGCCCGATGAACCTGATAAGCCGAGACAACGATGTAGTACAACAACGGTACATCCGACGATCCTGATAAGCTGAAACAACGATGTAGGACAATAAGGGTACATTCAATGAACCGAACACCATAAAAGAACATGGGTTGCTGGCCCATAAAAAATGAGTCGAAACTCCAAAGGACCCATAGGTCGTTAGCCTATAAAATAAATGAGACGAAGCCCAATAAAACGAGGTGCAGTCCCCCATGCGGACAAAGAGACATCACATATAGCTAGTCTAACCATAAAATGATCACCATTGATCAATAAAAAGTGTGAATTACCCTAAGCTAGTAAATAAATCAGTTTAGCTTCATGTCCCATAACCACTAGCTTAACTCAAGTATTTACGAACAAATTGTAGATTTCCATTCGAAAGTTGTCACAAGAGTTCAATCGAACAAGTCCAAGAATTAACCGACAAAGTAAACCCAAGCGTTTCATACCACTTGTTTAGCTAAGTCGTTTAATTAGATTTCTTGAACGAATGAGGTAAATGTTTGTATATACTAATAGATTGGAAAACGATTTTAAAAGCAAGCTTGATATTGAAAGTAAATGCTGAAATCATTTTGACGAAAGGGCTTGAATATTTACAATTATTACAGAAACCTTTATATTTTAAAGTGATGAATCACAAATAACGATTGTAAAAACAATCGATCACCAAAAATTCCCTATTCGAAGACGTGAACCAAATCCAAAGAAATCGGTACCAAATCCATTAAAATGGATATTCCCAAAAATCTAGGAAAAGAAGTCATCAAAGTCGATAAAAGTGATGACAACTAATCAAATCAACAAAAATCGATGAACACTAGAAATTCAATGAAAAAAGGCAAATTGGAAAAACTAAACAGTTCCAGGCGTCTGGGGGTTCATCCGGACGTCTGGATTCGGTTTCTGGAAACATTCCAAAAACTTTCCTAGACGTCTGAACTCAATCCATGCGTTTGGGAACTAACTAGACATCTGAACCATAAATTCAAACATATGGAATTTGTCTCTACCCTTTTATATTTTTTTGCTATATTTTTTTTTTCATCTGCTGCCCTAAGTAGACGTCTGGACCTTACAACCAGGCGTCTAGTTGCCTGTTCTTGGCAATAGTATTCCTAGGCCAATGGTGTCCAAAATGATTCGGAAGCGATCGGACGATCAACGGAGACTAGGGATTTATGCCAAGCGACAACCCAGCCTTATAGGCTCTTCGATACACCCCAAATAACACGTCCAAACATCCATAGTAGGATTTTCATAAAATTGGACTTCAAAACCAAAAATTGGAAAATTCACGAAATCAGTTCAAATCAAAAGCAAATGAACATCAATAGATGTTAGGAGTTCATACCTAACAACAAAGAAAGTTATAGACACAGATGTGAGTTCAAGAACTCACCTTCAAACCCAAATATAGAAATGAGAAGCTCTAAAACATGCAACGATTAATTTCTCTTCAACAACACCTCTAGAATCTTTATTATCAAATAAAATGAATTTCCTAAGCTAAGTTAGAGGAATTTCTGAAAATTGAAGAGAGATTGAGAAGAAGAAGATGAAGAGGATGCTTATCCAAGCTTCTCTTTGATTTATGACTTGAAATTTGAATTCCTAAGAGAAACCAGGGCTTAGGGATTTTAATTTCCTCTTCCCACCATTCTTTCTAGGGCTTGAGAGTGTTAGGAAATATTATGAAAGAATGAAGAGGAGTGGAGTGGAGTTAGGATAATATGTTGGGTTTAAGGGGCTGAAACCCAAACCCAAAGCCCATAGAAAAACAGCAAAAATTCCACTCAACTCCAAACATATCGATGTTTATACTCAAAAAGGTTGTAAATGCCATTTTGAACTCAATGGAAGTAGTCTTGAGTCCTAATTCGACAGTTTACAAAAAGTAGTATTTCGGACTTTAATCTGACTAACGATACAATATTTAAATGAAACATTTAAATATACAATCGTAAAATATGCGGGTTGTTACAGACTCCCCTCCTTAAAGAAATTGCATTCTCGCAATTCTTAAGAAGAAAATAAAGAGTAACAACCATATAAGCAAATCAACACAAAGAAAATTTAAAATAAGTAGTTCACCTTAAAGAGCACGAGAAGTAAGTCCGGATGTGTTTGCTCGATGAATTCTCTGGATTCCCAAGAACAATCCTTAGGATTTGAGAACCATTGAAATTTCACAAGCAGAACATCTTTAATTTGAAGGCATTTAACCTCCATAGCAATGAAACAAATAGGTTGCTATTTATAAGTGAAATTTAGTGAAACTTCAATTTCTTCAATAACACCAGGCTCAAAAATTGAATCGGAATCCCTAAGACATTTCCATAGTGAAAGACGTGGAAAACGTCATGAATAGCAAAAAATTGAGCTGGCAATAAAAGGCGATAAGCCACGGAACCAATACGTTTGGTGATGGGAAATGGACCAACATATCGAGGTGCCAATTTTCCCGATCAACTGAAACGCACAACACCCTTCATAGGTGAAACACGAATAAACACCAAATCTCCCACAGAAAATTCTAAATTCCTTCTTCGGTTATCGGCATAGAATTTTTTCCTTATTTGAGCTTCTTTCATCCTATGACAAATAAGGTCAATCTTTTCTGTGGAATCACGAATAAAAGCTGGACCTAAATCCAGCTTCTCACCGGCCTCAAGCCAACAAGAAGGATCGACATGGCCTTCCATAGATTGCCTCAAAAGGTGCCATGCCATTACTAGATTGGAAGCTACTATTACAGGAAAACTCAACAAGAGAAAATATAATCTTTCCAACTTCCACCAAAATCAAGAACACATGCACGAAGAAGATCTTCAAGAGTTTGATTCACGTGCTCTGTTTATCCATCAGACTGAGGATGATAAGTGGTGCTAAAATTAGGCTTTGTTCCCAATGCTTTTTCAATACTCTTCCGAAATCCACTAGTAAACAATGGATCACGATCACTAATAATAGAAGTAGAAACTCCATGTAATTTAACAATTTCTCTAACATAGTGTTTGGCCAAGAGAGGTACGGTCCGATTAGACCGAATGGGGATAAAATGGACAGATTTGGTAAGTCTATCTACTATCACCTAGAAATTGTCATTACTCGAACGAGAATGGGGAAGACCGTCAATAAAGTCCATCTTGATCCCACTTCCAAACTGGAATGTCCAAGGGTTGCAATAACCCACTGGGACTTTACGCTCGGCCTTATTGAGTTGGCAATTCATGCAGCGCTTAGTGAAGTTAGCAGTATCAGATTTTATTCCATCCTAATAATAAAGTCGCTTCTTATCCGCGTACATTTTACCACAACCAAGATGAATGGTAAATTTAGAAGGATGAGAATCTACTAGAATGTGTTTACGAAGATCACTAAGAATTGGAACGATAAGTCTACCAAATTTTTGAATGCCGCCAGGAGCATCGATTTCAAAGTCTTTCAAACCATCAACATTTCTTTCCCCCTAACTTTTGCTAAGATGAGCCAATTCGGGATCATGGTTTTGAGCATCAGGAATGCGGTCAAAAAGGGAAGGATGAGCCTCAAGCCTACATAGAACAAGAGATGAACATGAATCAGATTCACGATCTTGAATCTCACAAGTAGACAAAGACTCGAGATCATTCCATTCGGATATCATCATAGAAACAACCACATGTTGCTTACGACTAAGCAAAAAGACAACACGATTTCCCTTTCAGGGAGTATAAAAAATATCAAGATCATGGGATGCAAGAAACTCAAGCCAACATTGTTGACACAAATTAAGTTCCTTTTGAGAAAATAAATTCTTCAAAAATTTATGATCAGTGTAGAGAACAAATTTGTCTCGTAAAATATAATGTTGCCAAATTCTAAGGGCGAAAACAATAGCAGCGAGCTTTAAATCATGAGTGGCATATCTAATCTCGGCAGGCTTTAATTGCCTAAAAGCATACATGATTACATTTTCCCTTTGCATGAGAACGACACCCAAACCAGCACGACTAGCATCAGTATAAACAATAAAGTCTAGGTTCCCTTCGGTAATCACAAGAATAGGAGCATTAGAAAGGAGTTTTTTTAATTTCTGAAAAGCAGCTTCACATTTGTCTGACCAGATATACTTAACTCCCTTCCTTGTAAAACAAGTAAGAGGCATGGAAATTTTAGAAATGTATTTTACGAACCGATGGTAATAACCCGCTAACATGAGAAAGCTACGAATTTCCATCACACTCTCCGATCTCTTTTAATTTTGAATCACCTTAATCTTTGAAGGATCCACGGAAATTTCAGATTCAGAAATAATATGACCGAGAAATTTCACACTAGATTGCCAAAAGTGGCACTTAGAAAATTTTGCTTTCAATTGATTGCTCCTAAGAGTTTCCAATACAATCCGAAGATGTTTTTGATACTCTTCCTCGGTTTTGGAATAAACAAGAATATCATCTATAAGGATGAGAACAACTCGATCGGGGAAGTCTTTGAAAACTCAATTCATAAGGTCAATGAAATAAGCTGGAGCATTTGTTAAACCAAATGGCATAACAAGCCATTCATAAGATCCATAACGAGTACGAAACGATATCAAAGGAATGCTATCTTCTGCAATATAAAGCTGATGAAAACCGGTTGCTAAGTCCAATTGTGAAAAGACTCTAGCGCCGCTAAGTTGATCAAATAGATCATCAATCCGAGGCAAGGGATATTTATTCTTGATGGTGAGATCATTAATCTTGCGGCAGTCAACGCCAAGCCTAAGTGTACCATCGGATTTCTTCACAAAAATAGCCGCAGCTCCCCATGGAACTAGAACGAATAAATTGTCTTATTTCCAATTCGGATAATTGTTTATGCATCTCCTCATTTTTCTTATTGGACATATGATAAGGAGGACGAGTGATAGGTAGAGATACAGGGATTAAATTAATTTTGAACTCAATTGCTCGTTAGGGATAATCCTAAAACGGGCTCAAATTTGTTGGACAATTCACGAACAACGTGAATGGGGGAAGTCAAATCTTCCTCGTCATCATGAGGGTTTAGAGAATATAAGGATGCTACGAAATTGGAATATGAATCATTAAGAACAATAGAAATCTGCTTGACAAATTGAGGATGTCGAAGATGAATAATCCTCTTAGGACATAGGATGTGGGCTTCATAATAGTTAAGCCAATCCATTTCCAAAATCATTCTGAAGCCTAAGTAGCGCATAACATGCAAATCGGCTCGAAAAGAATAATCATATAAAATAATCTCGACATCTTTACAAAGTAAACTGAGTATTGTGGATCCACCAACCGGATTCGCAATTCTCAAAGAAGTCATCAAGTCCATAACATTTAAAGAAAAGGTATCAACAAGTTCTTTTGTTATAAAAGAGTGGGATGCACCTGTATCAAAAAGAACTCGAACAGGTTGATCACGAAACATAATAATGCCATCAAGGATAGAATGAGAAGTACCTTGTCCAAGAGGAGTTTTACTAGGAGCTTGCACAACATTTAGCTTTGCTTCCCTCTTACTTGGAAGTTTGGGACATGATGATAAAAGATGACCTCAACCTTTGCAATAACGACAAAGAGAGGTTTCGGGCATCTATTAACATAATGGTCCTTGGAACCATAATTGTAGCATTGGCCACAACTAGAGGTAGGAGTCTTTGCTACTGAAGTTGCTTGCTTCCCTTTCTTTTTGGGATTAGGGCCTTTAAACTTAATTGGCCTCTTCTTGTTGATGTTGAAGTTCTGTTTGGCACCCACAACTTCAACATCGCTTTCTTTATTGGCCTCTTCAAGTCGAAGAGCAATATTAACAAGCTGATCAAAAGAAACTTCTAGTTTCATATATAAAGGCTTTTTGAAGTTCTTATTCAACCCATAGAAAAACCTCCGACTTTTCTTCAATGGTGTATTAATATACTCGACCACATATTTAGAGTGAGATTCAAAAGATGCGAGGTAATCCATCACAGAAGATTCACCTTGAACAAGGTCAATAAAACGCCAAGCTTAAGTTACCTTTTCAGCTTTCGGCACAAAGCTTCAACTCAAGCTTTTCTCGGGATTGCTCCCAAGTAAGATCCGCTTTGATAATCTTCAAAATCAAAAGCTCATACCAATCTAATGCTCTGTCTTGAAACATTCTAGAAGCCACTTGGACTCGATGGAGACCAACGAGATTCATGCAAGAAAAGATGTGGTCACATGATCTAAGCCAAGCTTGGATTTCTATAACAATTTTGGATCCCTTGAATGGCCTTCCAGCCAAATCGGTATAATATCTTCACAAGCGTGCAAACCAAGATCTAGGATGAGTAGGATCTGGAATGGGTCCGATGGCTTGAGCATTCTTTACAAGATCTAGAAATTGCTGGACAGACATAAATATTGCATCCTAAGGAGTAGCATTGGATTGACCGACGCTGGGACGGCCAAGTCTAACTATTTCCCTTCTTTAAGAAAGAAAGGGGGAAAAAGGTTATTCTCAGAATAGATATCAAACAATCAAGATTGATAAGACATGGCATCATAAAAGAAAATAGGATAGAACAGGTCCAATGACTCGAATTAAATCCAAAGGCACGATTCCGAAGAGAGACTTAGGACATTGATCCTTGCTATAATATTATATATTGTTTCGAAGTTTGGCTCTGATACCAAGCTGTGACGCCCCATCTCTATACTCACACTAGCCAAGGACACTACGGGGTAATGTAATTGACTAGCATGAAGAATAAGGCTGTTAAGGAGCGACCATCTGTATAATTGCTTTGTACGAGTACCAATATGTCGGATACTATTATATGCATTTCATTTCAAAAAGAAATCTGATACATAAAAAACAAACTCAAAACTACTACTCAGCGGTTGTACAATCTTCGAAAACAAATATAAAATAAGCATAACATAAATCAGTTACAGATAATCATATCACTAAGGCGGAAATAGATATGAATAAAACACATAGAAGTGTACATCAAAGTAGTGGTCATGTAAGATCCACTACGTCACAAAATAATAGGCACATGTGCTAAACAAAAGAATACATATACATCAAGGAGTCTTTATTAGTTAGCCAAAAGGCAGTTGACGGACCCTGATATGAAAGCAAGTAGAAGCATCTGAAATACCTTGGTCTGACCCGAGTATTATTTAAGAAGAAAATAATAAATGGATCAATCTAGCTATAAATATCATATAAAATGAGGTAGGATAAGAGATACGATAAAAATATATGATAACAAAAATGCCATACTATGTCAAGTATACATTTAACAACAAAAAAATCATACAATATCTCAAGAATCTCATACACCAAAAAGAATGTCATATTCATTATTTTATTCACCAAACCACAAATATTGACAAACATATCAATGCCAATTACAAAAATTGGTGAAACAAAAATTCCAGATATCATCAATTAGAAATCCAAAAATCACAAAGGGGGAGGCCTATCACAAACAAGAGCATGAAAACTCACTAACACGTGTATCACAAACGGGTCGCTATCCCATGGTCACTAACCATAGAGCGGTGCAAGGACGTAGTATAATAACGGTACGTCCGAGGAACCTGAAACTTGAATAATTCAGAACATTGATGTAGTACAATAACGGTATGCTCGATGGACTTGAAACTCCAATAATTCAAAACAACGATGTAGTACAATAACGGTACGCCCGATGAACCTGATAAGCCGGGACGACAATGTAGTATAATAACGGTACATCCGACGATCCTAATAGGCCGGAACAACGATGTAGTACAATAACGGTACATCCGATGAACCGAACACCATAAAAGAACAAGGTTCGCTAGCTCATAAAAAATGAGTCAAAACTCCAAAGAACACATAGGTCATTAGCCTATAAAAGAAATGAGACGAAGCCCAATGAAACAAGATACAGTCTCCCACATGGACAAAGAGACATCACATATCGCTAGTCTAAAACATAAAACGATCACCATTGGTTAATAAAAAGTGTGAATTACACTAATCTAGTAAATAAATGAGTTTAGCTTCATGTCCTATAACCACTGGCTTAACTCAAGTGTTTATGAACAAATTGTAGATTTCCACTCGTAAGTTGTCATAAGAGTTCAATACAACAAGTCCAAGAATTAACCGACAAAGTAAACGCAAGCGTTTCATACCACTTGTTTTGCTAAGTCATTTAATTAGATTTCTCGAACAAATGAGGCAAAGATTTGTACAAACTAATTGATTGGAAAACGATCTTGAAAGCAAGCATGGTATTGAAAGTAAGTGTTGAAATCATTTTGATGAAAGGGTTTGAATATTTACTATTAGTATACAAACCTTTGTATTTTAAAGTGAAAAATCACTAGAAAACGATTGTAAAAACAATCGATCACCAAAAATTCACAATTCGAAGGCGTGAATCAAATCCGAAGAAATAAATGCCAAACCCATCAAAAAGGATATTCCCAAAAATTCGGAAAAAGAAGCCATCAAAGTCGATAAAAGTGATAACAACTAATCGGATCAACAAAAATCGATAAACATTGGAAATTCACTTGAAAAATAGGCAAATAGGCAAAACTAAAAAATTCCAGTCATTTGGGGGTTCATCCAGACATCTGGATTTGGATTCTGGAAATATTCTAGAAAACTTCCCAGACGTCTGATCTCAATCCAGGCGTCTGAGAACTAACCGGACATCTGAACCATAAATTCAGACATCCGGAATTTGTCTCTGCCCTTTTATATTTTTCTGCCGTATTATTTTTTCGTTTACTGCCCTAACCAAACATCTGGACCTTACAACCAGATGTCTGGTTGCCTGTTCTGGGGAACAGTTTGCCTAGGCCAATGGTGGCCAAAATGATTCGAAATTGATCGTACGAGCAACGGAGACTAGGGATATATTCCAAGCGACAACCCAGCCTTATAGGCTGTTCGATACACCTTAAATAACATATCCAAACATCCATAGTAGGATTTTCATAAAATTGGACTTCAAAACCAAAAATTGAAAAATTCACCCAATCAATTCAAATCAAAAGCAAATGAACATGAATAGATGTTTGAAATTCATACCTAACAACAAAGAAAGTTATAGACATAGATGTGAGTTCAAGAACTCACCTTTAAACCCAAATATAGAAATGAGAAGCACTAAAACAAGCAAAGATTGATTTCTCTTCAACAACACCTCTAGAATCTTCAATCTATTATCAAATGAAATGAATTTCCTAAGTTAGGTTATAGGAATTTCTGAAAATTGAGGAGAGATTGAGATAGAGAAGATGAAGAGGGTGCTTACCTGCACTTCTCTTTGATTTATAACTTGAAATTTGAATTCCTAAGGGAAACTAGGGCTTAGGGATTTTAATTTCCTCTTCTCACCATTCTTTCTAGGGCTAGAAAGTGTTAGGAAATGTTATGAAGGAATGAAAAGGATTATAGTGGAGTTCGGGTAATATGTTGGGCTAAAGGGGCTGAAACCAAAACCAAAGCCCAATAGAAAAATAGAAAAAAATCTACTCAACTCCAAACATATCGATTTTATACTCAAAAAGGTTGTAAACGCCATTTTGAACTCAATGGATGTAGTATCGAGTCCTAATTCGATAGTTTACAAAAATAACATAACGAACTTTACTTCGACTAACGATGCTATATTTAAAATAAAACATTTAAATATACAATCGTAAAATATGCAGGTCATTACAATTAAGCACAATCCTCTGGCTACTAACGCTCCAAAAAAATCAATTAATTTTTGGTTAACTTAACCCGGTTCTTTCAGAAATAAATAATAATACATAAAGGTGGAGATCATCTCCTACCTGGATGGATTTCCTTATCACCCATCCTAGAAGATCAAGACAAGTTTGTATGTACATTAGCATCTTTGAAGATAGATGTAACATATAGACCTCATGTTTCTTTTAGGTATTTCCTTAGTTGTTTTGGTCAATTCCAATAGTCGACTATTAAGTACAATTTCTAGACGTTTTTAAATGGAAATCAAGTCTCGTATACTTATCATGTTTTTGATAATTCCGTCTCACGCTATCCCTTGGTCTAAAGTGGAGCCGATAGTTAGAGAACTATTGCTTTTACATCCTACTTGAACATCATTCTTAACTCTCATGGATACATAAGCCTGCTTCAATGACTTTTAGTGCTAAATATATGAAAATTCCTTTTCCATAAACAAGCAAGAAAATAAAGCATGATTAAGTCACACAAATCATGATTAAGCCACACAAAGTGCAGTTGAGCTAATTAAGCAATTCCTTATCCCTTCTATTTAATTAATCCTTTATTAATCAAAAACTAATTTGGAAATTCTCGTATAAATATTATAAAAGATATATACATGTATATTACAATTCACTATCCATTTCTACTCTTTCAAGTATGTAGAAATGTGTTCATATTCAAACTATGACGACCCGCCTTTCATTCCATAGAAAGACGATTCATCATTAAGAAAGAAATAGGTAGAAAAAGAATAGATAGAAAGAAAGAAACTAAACAACATCAGATCTCACGGCGGAAACGGAAAAATATAATACATCACATAGCTATTACATATTCATTACATATTTGAGTGAATACAGATACAACATCATCACATTAGACAGTTGTGAAGACCTGTCTATCCATTACATTCCAAAATACAATAGATGGTACTTACACAGCGGAAATAGGTATATATAGATATGCCAAGACACCTGCTCCAAGCTTTTCCAAAATTTATAAAAGCTAACCCAATCACTTGGCTACTCATAAAATTTTGAGAACCCAAGATTTTAACAAAAACAGAATAATCTCCGGGTCAGACATGGGTCTGGTGTGAGTAAACGGTTAAGTTGTTTAACTTGAAAACCTTTAAAATAAAAGGTATCTCGTAAGACTCTTCGCAAATAAACACGGACAAGGTTTTCCCTTACGATAACCAAAACAATTGACAAGAAATTTGGTTATATTATAATAGTGTTTAGGTTTTCAAATGAATATTCACATAGCCGAAATTGTTACATTCCTTAAATTCCAACATACATAAGTATAAAATCAAGTCCAAGATCACTTATTGGAGGTTGGATTCCATGCAATGATAGGGCTACTAAGGTACCGTCCGTCACAGTACATGGTCTAGATCTGTAACAACCCAAATATTTTACGAATGTATATTCTAATATTTTATTTAAATATAGCATCGCTAGTCAAATTTAAGTCCGAAAAGCTATATATTGCAAATAGTCTAATTAGGACTCGAGACCGCTTCCATTGAGTCCAAAATGTCGTTTGCGACCTTCTTGAATATAAACATCAATATGTTTGGAGTTAGCTTGAATTTTGACATTTCACTTAGGGCTTTGGGTTTGGGTTTCAGCCCATTAACCGCAACTTAAGACCCAAGCTCCACCCCCTCTCCTTTTATCCATTTCATTTCTAATTCCTAACACTTCAAGCTTTAGAAAAATAGGAAAAGAGATTGGAAATTAGAATTCCTCAGCCCTAGCTCCTTCGCAAATTCAAGTTCTAGCTCCAAACTCAAAAGAGAAGCTTAGGTAAGTATCTCCTTCTTCTTCTCCATCTCAATCTCTCTCCAATTTCTGAAATTTCCTATAATCTAACTTAGGAAATATTTGCTTTTGATCTTAGTTTGGAGCTTTTAGAGTTGAGATTGAAGAGTGGTTGATTGTAACAACCCTAGTTTTGGCGATTACCTGTAAATATTGAATTATAATGGTAGTTATAATTTAGTATTGTGAACTAAAAATAAATTGGTGATTTAAATTATTCATTTGGAATAAACAATGGATTGTAGGGAATAATGGTGAAAAATAAAATTTTGAAACTTTACTTGGTTAATTAAGTTAAAAATGAGCTAATCATGATTTTAATATAAGAAATGCAATAATTTTGATAATTATTGCCAAATATTTCTTTTATATATTTTTAAAAGAAGCATTTCATTTAATAAGTGGTATATTATAATTAAGAATGGAAAATTTAGTTTAAAAATAAATTTTTGGTTGTAAAATGTTGAAAAAAATGGTTTGTTATATTTTATTGCACAAGAAAATAATTTTTATGTAATTTTTGGAGTTAAAAATAGAGTTTTATATGAATTATTGTGTAATTGTGTATTTAAGCAAAATAAGAGTTTTTATAACGAGAAATATTTTTATAGCTAAATTATCTTTTTATTTGTTGTAAAAAAAAAATGTTTATGAAACACAAAAATATGTTTGTACAAATTGTAGAGATGAAATCATGTAAATACACATATGTTGTATTATGTAAATATGAAAGTGTTAGGTTAAATTTAGTGCTAAATTAAATTTACTTGGGCTAAATTTAATTGTTTGGGTCATAGCCCATGTTGACCTAGCATGTTAAGAGAAGAGAAACCATCCTTCTCTCCTCTTTCATTTTTTTTGTACGTTCATTTTACTGTAACCAGAAAAAAAAAAAAAAAAAAGGTTATTCCTCTTTCAAACCCTAGGCTTCAAATCTCCAATTAATCCAAGTGTTTGCTGAAATAAATCAATCTAAAGCTATATTTCTCAGGTAATCAACTCCAAAACTTATTCTATTTCATCAAATTTGAATTTTTGCAATAGGTAGATTGTTAGTAATAGGGTTTTCTTGCTTGCATGTTGTTGTAGTGTTGTTTATAGGTTATAGAAGCTAAAACTCAAGCAAAAGCTCCAAGCTTTCAACATTAGTTCGAGTTTTTGCATTCCTACAACAAGGTGAGTTAATCACTCACACTACTAGCTTTAATCTACAAAAAATTTTAGTTTCTATTTGAATTAATTGGATGGGATGTCGATTGAATTGCTTTCAAGTTTATTGTGGTTTGCTAAAAATTATTTGTGAAAAATTGCTGCAGTAAAACAGCAATATCTTAATGCAAATTTACCCGAATCAGCTCAATCTTTCTGCAGTTGAAAGAAAACTCTGTTAGCTACAACTTCTCTTTTAATTACTTTCTGAGATTCTATTGTTTATAGGGTCGAAATTTAGTTTGAAACTGATGTACACAGCTCTGCCCTGTGCAATTCTGTTTGTTGAAATCTGATCTTAAAATTGCTATAACTTTTGAACGATAAATCGGAATTGAGTGAAACTTTTTCCAGTTGAAGGGTATATTTATAGGGAACAACTTTTATGTTTCATGTTTTCTGTAATTTTGAGGTTACCTATGTCTAAATTTGATTTTTTTACTGCTAACCCGAGAGCAAAACCAATATTTGCTCTCTCATTGAAGCTGAAACGAATTTGACCATAACTACTTCGTTTCTTAACCGGTTTTGATGATCTTGGTCATTCCGGAAAGCTTAGAAATTAAGCAACAACTTTTGTTTTATTCATTTTACCCGATTTAGATGTTATCTGTGCTAAAATTGCAATTGTTTATCACTATCCTGTAAATGCATAAGTTCAGGCTGAGTTTGATGTTTTGTTTAGTAATTTAATCATAACTTTCTTGTTTCAAATCGGAATTTAGAAATTTTAGATGTTCTGGAATTCTTGTAAAATATGCCACAACTTTGATGTTTTTAGTTTTGAATTATTTTGAAGTCTACGTAGTGAAAAATTGACCTTTTCATCGCTGGCCTGTGCTGATAGCCAGGGCACATAATTTTTTTTTGTTTTGGTAGTATTTCGATCATAACTTTCACGTTACTGATCGGAATCATGAAATTCAAGATGTTATGGAATCCCTAGGAAATATGCTACAACTTTTATGTATTAAATTTTGTATGATTTTGTTGTTTACATGGTGGAAAATTGATGTTTTTACTGCTGGCCTGTCATTGACAGCCACAATATTTATATATTTGTCCGATTTCGGCAATTTCATATGCATTCTTTTGCAACTTTTTTTTTTATTTATGAAATTTGATGCTAATATTTGAACATTTTTTTCCAGCAATGGACTAATCATGTTAGGATGAGATTTGAATTTAAATTAATTTGAATTCGATTTAAATTTGAACATCGGTTTAAGCCGATTAAATTGCAAATTGATGTTTTCTTGAGTTTTAAAAATCCGAATAAATTCCAGAAAATCTCCTAACATCATGGTTGGAGTAAGAAACGTTTTTATACATTTTTAGAGGTTTTTAAACAATTATTCTTTATTTTTAAGGCTTTTAAAATTATTAAAATCCTTTTTAATGATGTGTTTTCCCTCAAAATCTTTTAGATAAATTTCTAAAATTTGTTTTATAACACCGTTTTCTCAAGTAAAATGTTTTATAATAAATTTTTATTTATTTTAATTACTTTTACATTATTCGAACGTATGAGAAAGAGAATTAAACGATTTAGTAAAACACGTGGTATGGGACATGTGCGTTTACTATTTCGGTTAATTTTGGACTTGTACGATCGAAGCTATTTGAGAATATTGATTCTGAGATGTTTTGCCATTTTATGGCATATTTTGATTTTTGTAATTCCTATGTATTGGAATTATTTAAGATGGCCAATATTTTGCAAACACTATGGTTTGAGATCTCCTATATAGGAGTATTGTCGATGAGATCCATCACGATGTCTTATTTACTTGCCAATGATATAAGGCAAGTCTTGAGTTTATGATTTCATATTTTGAGATCTATGGTTCATGAGAAACCATCATGATATTTTCACTTGTCGATGAGATGAGACAAGTTACGATGTCATTTAATGCTTGCCGATGAGATGAGACAAGTATGGTGGCTCTTTGTCACTCGTCAATGAGACTAGGCGAGATATAAATTTCTGAGTTTTATGATGTTTCTAGTGTGGCATCGACTAATGGCTAGTAAACCGCTAAGTGCGAATGTGTGGTATGGGACACACGTTAACACTTTTCGGGTTCCTATCCATGAGTTTGTGACACATTCACGATGTTTACCTAACGGAACTGCTTGAAGAGGTGTCAGCGACCTTGTCATGAGGACGAACTGCTTTGGAAGGTGTTAGCGACCTTGTTAGGGCTGACAAAACGGCTTGAAGAGGTGTCAGCGACCTTGTCATGAGGACGAACTGCTTTGGGAGGTGTTAGCGACCTTGTTAGGGCTGACAAAATGGCTTGAAGAGGTGTCAGCGACCTTGTCATGAGGACGAACTGCTTTGGTAGGTGTTAGCGACCTTGTCTAAGGCTTCGGCCATCTGAGTTTAGCACATGCAGCATTGCTGCGGCATTATAATTGGGATTTGGCCAATCCGGATTTTCTGAGTTTTCTGTTTTATTGTGATCTCACCTTTTTAGGATGTTTTATTACATTGATAGCCTAGTGCTATATGAGATGTTATATATATGGTGATTTCAATTAGGATGTTTTGAACTCTTATCGAGTTCCTTGAGTTATGAGTTTAGATAATTTCAGGATTTTATAGGATATTCTGTGTTTTGCCATTTTGGCGAGTTGAGATTGAGATTTATATACATTTATACCGATGGGACGAGGTATAATTGAGTTTGGAGATTCTTTTATATTTGAGTTTTGGATCATCCTACTTGAGAATATCTTATGTTTTCCTTTTTGGCGAGATTTTATATTAATGTTTCACCTTTTGAGGAGATATGGTTCATGGAAACCATGTAGACATTTTGTGATGTCGCCGATGATATGAGGCGAATGTTTATATTATTTGAGTATTATTATTGAACTTACCTCTTTTGAGGTCATTGCATACTTAAGTGACATTATTTCACTTAAGGCATGAGTTGTATTCTTTCTGTTGCCTCTTCTCATTCGAAAAGAATTATCACTTTGTATCTTATGCTTCATATTGTCATCTATCCTCATTAACTGATTATTTTAGCTAGACTGACCCGTGTACTTTGTACTCGGGTCAGACCGAGTTGTTTCAGGTTAGCTATCAGTTATGGGACTTTGTTTTGATGCATCTGCTTGGATATCAGCCTAGAACTTTTTTTTTAGTTTATATTCCTTTCCGCTTGACTCTGATGTATTTATGTTTGATTCGATGAATATAGTGTGGTTGAATACCACCTTTATTGTATTCATATTGTATTGTACTAAACATGTATCAGTGTATATGTATATATATGATGTTTATTACTGTTCTGTGATGTGCTTTACATATAGTTATTGTATTTTGTTCTGATAAATCCATTAGCCACCTATAATTTTGGATTAAGCATTTACTATGTATGTCGATCCATTGAGATAGAAAAGAAAATTCATAATGCATTTATCGACGTATTCAGTAGATGCTTAAGACAAAGTTATAGATGGTCGCCCTTAACCAGCCCTATTCTCCGCTTTAGTAGACGGAATCACTCGTTAATTCTCTTTACTAAGGTGGGTCTTGGGGTGGGGCGTTACAGCTTGGTATCAGAGCTGTGGTCAGAACAGAGTAGAAAAATCATAGAACAATACGTATATCATGATACGTCGAAGTACAATATGAATGAATCACTGTCCTTTATTCGAACTTGTTTTCAAATCGTGCTTTGCTTCTTTTTCGAGTACTGGGATATGTTGAGATGGAATATGTCTAGGAATATATATTGTATTCTGTAGTATTCCATAATTGAGTTTGATGTTATCTTATCTTATGAATGATTTTATTTAGGATTATTCTATTCTTATTTTTATCGATACGAGTGAGTTCGTATCGATGAAGCTTATTGATTCCTTAGAGTATTCTTGTTGTGTTCCTTTGAGAGTTGTGAATCGTATTGAGGGGATCCAGAACGATTGGCTCGTTTTGAGCATTCTGAGATTTTATTTGATGTTGCTTTTGTGAGTATTTGTTTGTTACTCTCAATCTTGAGATGCATTTGATTTCAGATGGATTGACTTATTTGATATTAAGTCAAATCCTTTGTTTTATAGGATCCTATTGTATATTTAGGTTTCCTATTTTGATTGGTTTATTATTTCCATCACTTTGGAATGTTAATGATGATTCCGAAGTTTTTGAATTCACTCTTGAGTATCGAGATGATGATGACATATCTCGAATTTCAGTCAAGGCGACTTTGTTGAGTTTTGATGAGTCCGTTTGGGTTTGATATCCAGTCGGGCAATCGAGTGTTGAATTAACCTTATTCCTGGCTTTTAGCCTTCGGCTTTCCTTCCACGAGGACATCCACTAAGGAATGAGGTGAGTTTCTAGATTGTTCGAGTTTGATTGAGTTTATCATTCAACTTCGTTTGAGTGTTCTTTTCATATACTCAATCAATGTTATCCTTTAGCATTACTCCGACTGAAGTAGTGATTCATGGATTGTGTGCTTCTTCTCCTTTGAGAAGAATATCTTGCTTATCCTGTATCTTGATGATTTTTGGGAGTGGCTCGTGACATCGTAAGATTGACGAACACTCTATCTCCTTCTGTAGATTTTGAAAATCGAGTAGTCAGGGAATATCTCGATGCATTCTCTTAATGTTCTTTGGTCTGAGTTTTGAAGCTATATAAATATGAGTTTTAAAGAGAAATTTAAGCTTTGAGATATTAAAAAAAAAATATTCAAGGAATATTTTGAGAATATATTTACAAGAGTATTTCTTTTATAGAAATAATTTGAGAATGTTGGGTTGTCCATCGAGTAGTTAAGAGTTCTGGTCGATACGCCTGATCAACGTTATCGATAGGAATCTCCTAAATGCTATGATGAGGCAATCAGACACGATGGTTTGTGTTTTAAAAATTGAGATTTTGGAAATAATATTTGAGATTAAATATTAAATTTATTTTTGAATGGTAATTGCAGCCATTGATTTAGAGACGAGTATCAGAGTGGCGAGGCAGTTTTGATCATTTGATCGACTCTGCAGCCAACGGACATATCTATTTATTGGAGATTCAGTCGCGAGGCAATGCCATTTATTTATATATTTATTTTGAAATTATAAAGATGAGAATATAAATGAGATTATTTTTGAGCTATGCTTTATTAGAAGTATATTTTGAGATTTTAGAATATACATTATATACATTGGATGTTTTAAGGGAAGAGTATAATAAGAGAATTTAAACCCTAAATTTATTTTGAGGGATTTATTATGGATTTACAAAATTCTTTGGAAATTAATTTTGAAGCAAGAGTAGAAATTTGAATTTTAACTTTGAGTTTTAAATTACTTACTATGTAATATAGTAAAGAGTTTGAGAAATTTTCAAATGTTGAAAATTAAGTTTTAAAAATTTAAAAGATGTTGAGATTTAAAAAAAAATCTAAATATCTTGGATTGAAAAGTAATTTGAGCTTATATCCTTATTTCTTGAGTATATTCTATCCTTGAGTTAGTATCAACGACATGCATTATCGCGGTCGTTCGAGTTTGGTGGCCTTGTAAGAAGTCGTTTCGTGATTTATTCATCTTGTCTATTGTGTTTATCTTGTTGAGAGGATGTTCTTTCCATATTATTTTGCAGAAAATCTTATTGATGATATTCTTTATTGCTTAGAGTTCGGGTTTAAGTGAGGTTGATCCCGACTCTATTCATAGAGTTTTGTGAAATCATTTTCGATTGATTAATTGTTGAGCGTCTTATTGAGTCTGTTTCGAAGATGGGATATCTTCGAAATTCTTTCGAGATACTTGGAAAACTTGATGGTTTGCTAATCACTATATTAGCATTTGATGGGACATTGGATTAACCAAGTGAGTTTTTCCTTGTTTCTCTCTACCATTCTATGTTGAGAGTATGAATGATTTGAGTTTCGAGCTTGTCTTTTATCCTTTATCGATTGAATTTTTGTGATGTTTACGGCTCTTTTTCTAGAAAATTGCGGGGACGCAATTTTTATAAGGGGGGAGTCTGTAACAACCCTAGTTTTGGCGATTACCTGTAAATATTGAATTATAATGGTAGTTATAATTTAGTATTGTGAACTAAAAATAAATTGGTGATTTAAATTATTCATTTGGAATAAACAATGGATTGTAGGGAATAAAGGTGAAAAATAAAATTTTGAAACTTTACTTGGTTAATTAAGTTAAAAATGAGCTAATCATGATTTTAATATAAGAAATGCAATAATTTTGATAATTATTGCCAAATATTTCTTTTATATATTTTTAAAAGAAGCATTTCATTTAATAAGTGGTATATTATAATTAAGAATGGAAAATTTGGTTTAAAAATAAATTTTTGGTTGTAAAATGTTGAAAAAAATGGTTTGTTATATTTTATTGCACAAGAAAATAATTTTTATGTAATTTTTGGAGTTAAAAATAGAGTTTTATATGAATTATTGTGTAATTGTGTATTTAGGCAAAATAAGAGTTTTTATAACGAGAAATATTTTTATAGCTAAATTATCTTTTTATTTGTTGTAAAAAAAAAATGTTTATGAAACACAAAAATATGTTTGTACAAATTGTAGAGATGAAATCATGTAAATACACATATGTTGTATTATGTAAATATGAAAGTGTTAGGTTAAATTTAGTGCTAAATTAAATTTACTTGGGCTAAATTTAATTGTTTGGGTCATAGCCCATGTTGACCTAGCATGTTAAGAGAAGAGAAACCATCCTTCTCTCCTCTTTCATTTTTTTGTACGTTCATTTTACTGTAACCAGAAAAAAAAAAGAAAAAAAAAAAAAGGTTATTCCTCTTTCAAACCCTAGGCTTCAAATCTCCAATTAATCCAAGTGTTTGCTGAAATAAATCAATCTAAAGCTATATTTCTCAGGTAATCAACTCCAAAACTTATTCTATTTCATCAAATTTGAATTTTTGCAATAGGTAGATTGTTAGTAATAGGGTTTTCTTGCTTGCATGTTGTTGTAGTGTTGTTTATAGGTTATAGAAGCTAAAACTCAAGCAAAAGCTCCAAGCTTTCAACATTAGTTCGAGTTTTTGCATTCCTACAACAAGGTGAGTTAATCACTCACACTACTAGCTTTAATCTACAAAAAAATTTAGTTTCTATTTGAATTAATTGGATGGGATGTCGATTGAATTGCTTTCAAGTTTATTGTGGTTTGCTAAAAATTATTTGTGAAAAATTGCTGCAGTAAAACAGCAATATCTTAATGCAAATTTACCCGAATCAGCTCAATCTTTCTGCAGTTGAAAGAAAACTCTGTTAGCTACAACTTCTCTTTTAATTACTTTCTGAGATTCTATTGTTTATAGGGTCGAAATTTAGTTTGAAACTGATGTACACAGCTCTGCCCTGTGCAATTCTGTTTGTTGAAATCTGATCTTAAAATTGCTATAACTTTTGAACGATAAATTGGAATTGAGTGAAAGTTTTTCCAGTTGAAGGGTATATTTATAGGGAACAACTTTTATGTTTCATGTTTTCTGTAATTTTGAGGTTAGCTATGTCTAAATTTGATTTTTCTACTGCTAACCCGAGAGCAAAACCAATATTTGCTCTCTCATTGAAGCTGAAACGAATTTGACCATAACTACTTCGTTTCTTAACCGGTTTTGATGATCTTGGTCATTCCGGAAAGCTTAGAAATTAAGCAACAACTTTTGTTTTATTCATTTTACCCGATTTAGATGTTATCTGTGCTAAAATTGCAATTGTTTATCACTATCCTGTAAATGCATAAGTTCAGGCTGAGTTTGATGTTTTGTTTAGTAATTTAATCATAACTTTCTTGTTTCAAATCGGAATTTAGAAATTTTAGATGTTCTGGAATTCTTGTAAAATATGCCACAACTTTGATGTTTTTAGTTTTGAATTATTTTGAAGTCTACATAGTGAAAAATTGACATTTTCATCGCTGGCCTGTGCTGATAGCCAGGGCACATAATTTTTTTTTTGTTTTGGTAGTATTTCAATCATAACTTTCACGTTACTGATCGGAATCATGAAATTCAAGATGTTCTGGAATCCCTAGGAAATATGCTACAACTTTTATGTATTAAATTTTGTATGATTTTGTTGTTTACATGGTGGAAAATTGATGTTTTTACTGCTGGCCTGTCATTGACAGCCACAATATTTATATATTTGTCCGATTTCGGCAATTTCATATGCATTCTTTTGCAACTTTTTTTTTTATTTATGAAATTTGATGCTAATATTTGAACATTTTTTTCCAGCAATGGACTAATCATGTTAGGATGAGATTTGAATTTAAATTAATTTGAATTCGATTTAAATTTGAACATCGGTTTAAGCCGATTAAATTGCAAATTGATGTTTTCTTGAGTTTTAAAAATCCGAATAAATTCCAGAAAATCTCCTAACATCATGGTTGGAGTAAGAAACGTTTTTATACATTTTTAGAGGTTTTTAAACAATTATTCTTTATTTTTAAGGCTTTTAAAATTATTAAAATCCTTTTTAATGATGTGTTTTCCCTCAAAATCTTTTAGATAAATTTCTAAAATTTGTTTTATAACACCGTTTTCTCAAGTAAAATGTTTTATAATAAATTTTTATTTATTTTAATTACTTTTACATTATTCGAACGTATGAGAAAGAGAATTAAACGATTTAGTAAAACACGTGGTATGGGACATGTGCGTTTACTATTTCGGTTAATTTTGGACTTGTACGATCGAAGCTATTTGAGAATATTGATTCTGAGATGTTTTTCCATTTTATGGCATATTTTGATTTTTGTAATTCCTATGTATTGGAATTATTTAAGATGGCCAATATTTTGCAAACATTATGGTTTGAGATCTCCTATATAGGAGTATTGTCGATGAGATCCATCACGATGTCTTATTTACTTGCCAATGATATAAGGCAAGTCTTGAGTTTATGATTTCATATTTTGAGATTTATGGTTCATGAGAAACCATCATGATATTTTCACTTGTCGATGAGATGAGACAAGTTACGATGTCATTTAATGCTTGCCGATGAGATGAGACAAGTATGGTGGCTCTTTGTCACTCGTCAATGAGACTAGGCGAGATATAAATTTCTGAGTTTTATGATGTTTCTAGTGTGGCATCGACTAATGGCTAGTAAACCGCTAAGTGCGAATGTGTGGTATGGGACACACGTTAACACTTTTCGGGTTCCTATCCGTGAGTTTGTGACACATTCACGATGTTTACCTAACGGAACTTCTTGAAGAGGTGTCAGCGACCTTGTCATGAGGACGAACTGCTTTGGAAGGTGTTAGCGACCTTGTTAGGGCTGACAAAACGGCTTGAAGAGGTGTCAGCGACCTTGTCATGAGGACGAACTGCTTTGGGAGGTGTTAGCGACCTTGTTAGGGCTGACAAAATGGCTTGAAGAGGTGTCAGCGACCTTGTCATGAGGACGAACTGCTTTGGGAGGTGTTAGCGACCTTGTCTAAGGCTTCGGCCATCTGAGTTTAGCACATGCAGCATTGCTGCGGCATTATAATTGGGATTTGGCCAATCCGGATTTTCTGAGTTTTCTGTTTTATTGTGATCTCACCTTTTTAGGATGTTTTATTACATTGATAGCCTAGTGCTATATGAGATGTTATATATATGGTGATTTCAATTAGGATGTTTTGAACTCTTATCGAGTTCCTTGAGTTATGAGTTTAGATAATTTCAGGATTTTATAGGATATTCTGTGTTTTGCCATTTTGGCGAGTTGAGATTGAGATTTATATACATTTATACCGATGGGACGAGGTATAATTGAGTTTGGAGATTCTTTTATATTTGAGTTTTGGATCATCCTACTTGAGAATATCTTATGTTTTCCTTTTTGGCGAGATTTTATATTAATGTTTCACCTTTTGAGGAGATATGGTTCATGGAAACCATGTAGACATTTTGTGATGTCGCCGATGATATGAGGCGAATGTTTATATTATTTGAGTATTATTATTGAACTTACCTCTTTTGAGGTCATTGCATACTTAAGTGACATTATTTCACTTAAGGCATGAGTTGTATTCTTTCTGTTGCCTCTTCTCATTCGAAAAGAATTATCACTTTGTATCTTATGCTTCATATTGTCATCTATCCTCATTAACTGATTATTTTAGCTAGACTGACCCGTGTACTTTGTACTCGGGTCAGACCGAGTTGTTTCAGGTTAGCTATCAGTTATGGGACTTTGCTTTGATGCATCTGCTTGGATATCAGCCTAGAACTTTTTTTTTAGTTTATATTCCTTTCCGCTTGACTCTGATGTATTTATATTTGATTCGATGAATATAGTGTGGTTGAATACCACCTTTATTGTATTCATATTGTATTGTACTAAACATGTATCAGTGTATATGTATATATATGATGTTTATTACTGTTCTGTGATGTGCTTTACATATAGTTATTGTATTTTGTTCTGATAAATCCATTAGCCACCTATAATTTTGGATTAAGCATTTACTATGTATGTCGATCCATTGAGATAGAAAAGAAAAATCATAATGCATTTATCGACGTATTCAGTAGATGCTTAAGACAAAGTTATAGATGGTCGCCCTTAACCAGCCCTATTCTCCGCTTTAGTAGACGGAATCACTCGTTAATTCTCTTTACTAAGGTGGGTCTTGGGGTGGGGCGTTACATTGATCCTCCTTTGTTTTCAAGCTTCTTCTTCCTTGTTTTTGTGTATAAGGTGAGATTTTTATCTCACATCTATGTCTATATCTATCTTTGTTGTTAGGTATGAATTTCTAACACTTATTGATGTTCATTTGCTTTTGGTTTGAATTGGTTTTATGAATATTCCAATTTTTGGTGTTTTGAAGTTAAATCTTTAAAAATCCTAGCTTTGATGCTTGAATATGTCTTTGGGGTGAGTCGTAGAGCCTATAGGACTGGGTTGTTGCATGGCATAAATCCCTAGTTGCAATTGCTCGATCGGTCGGCTCCGTGTGGATTCTTGCCCCTTTGGGGGACTAGGCATGAAATACTGGAAAACCTGTTCCAGTCGACTTGCGCACTGAGTCCAGTCGACCGACCTGGAACCCGAGAGTTTTCCAAGCATTGGACCAGTCGACTAAACTCAGTGTCCAATCAACTGACCTGCTTTTTTCAGACCAGCTGACTATTTTGCCAGAGATTCCAATTTTTATCGATTCGTGATTTATCCAATTTGTTGTTATCATCTATTATCGACCTTGATGACTTCTACTTTGGGATTTTTGTGAATATCCATTTTGATGGATTTGGTATAGATTTCTTTGGATTTAATTCACGTCTTCGAATGTGAATTTTGGTGATTGATTGTGTTTACAATCATTTCTATGGTTTTTCACTTTTAAATACAAAGGTTTCTATACTAGTAGTAAATATTCAAACTCTTTCTCAAAGATGATTTCAACTCTATTTTTAATACATAGCTTGTTTCTAAAATCGTTTTCCAATCTACTAGTATACAGAAACCTTTATCTCATTTGTTTGAGAAATCTAATTAAATGGCTTAGTAAAACTAGTGGTATGGAACGCTTGCTTTTACTTCATCGGTTAATTTTTGGACTTGTTCGATAGAAGCTCTTGTGACAATTTATGAGTGGAGATCTACAATTTGTTTGTAAATACTTAAGTTAAGCCAGTGGTTATGGGACATGAAGCTAAACTCATTTATTTACTAGCTTAGTGTAATTCACACTTTTTATAGATCAATGATGAACATTTTGTGATTTAGACTTGCGATATGTGATGTCTCTTTGTCTACTTAAGGGACTATGCCTTGTTTTATTGAGTTTCGTCTCATTTCTTTTATAAGCTAACGACCTATAGATTCTTTGGAGTTTCGACTCAATTTTTACGGGCTAGCGACCCATGTTCTTTTATGGAGTTCGACTCATCGAACGTACCGTTGTACTACGTCGTTGTACCAGCTTATCAGGTTCATCGAACGTACCGTTGTACTACATCGTTGTACCGGCTTATCAGGTTCATCGAACGTACCGTTGTACTACGTCGTTGTTCTAAACTATTCGTGTTTCGGGTTCCTCGTGCGTAATGATATTGTACTACACTACTACAAAACAAACCATTTGCATCACCTCATTTGAATCGGTTGAAGGAAAAACTGATGCAAATAGAACTATTTGCATCAGTTCTGTCTTAATAACCAATGCAATTGGTACGTGGAAAGCAATAGGTAATAAAAAATCGAATTTGCATCAGTTGTCACCAACAACCATATGTCGATGCACATAGTTTTAGTTGCATCGATTTTAAAGTCAATCGATGCAACAACATCCAAAATAATAATTTACACATCGGTTCCCTAGCGGAGGCGATGCAATTTAAAATTATTTAGGTTATTCATTGCTCCCCTGTTACATCCCGCCTTTCCAATTTTTTTCGCTGCTCCTATTCTTTTCTCCAAATATTTCGCCTACTTCAATAAAAACCCTAAAATTGATTGTCATCGTACGTTATTTCGCGAATTTGATTTGGCCTACTAAATCGCCGTTAAGCGATCAATTTCTAGTTTGCATTTTGGTTGCTGAGTCAATTTCAAGTGATGAAAGTTGTGGCCCGTTCTTTTCTCTTCCTTTTTTTTTTCTTTCTTTCGGATTTTGGGTGAAGTCGCAAGTTGCTGATGGTAATTGAAGGATGGGGATTTGAGTAAATGGCGGCGATTAATGGTGATTATTGAGGGTTGTTGAAGAATTAGAGAAGGCGATTGTCGGTTATTGATGAAAGTGGTGTCGTGCTTGTACTTGTTTGCTGTAGTGAGGTAGGAGTACAGAGGTGATTAATCTAATAAACTTCCACTATATTTTTAGGTCCGAACTAGTTTAAGAACTATTTTAATTCTTGAATCGTTAACTGAAAGAAAGATATTACATTTTCTATGATTTATTTTAGAAACCAAATTAAGATGATGAAAAATATTACAGGAAGGAAAATGATTGGACCGATTCATTATGTGCTATCAATACATCCTAAAAACGTATTGTTTCTAATTTTTGTTGCAGTAAAGGTCATATTCGGCTGAACTAAATTCATCATTATTGTGGGGTAAAATATTGAGGTTATCTGATGTGTTTGTACAAAGTTCCGAGTAGACTGACTTTAAATCTCTTTCATTATTACGTATATGTGTAGCTATTACAATGATTATTTGACATGGAAATCAAACTTTAGTACTTTTGGTAAGGCACTAACATAGGTTAATGTAGTTTCATTCACTATAAATAACAATGGTTTTGAGTTGTATACAATTTTCTTAGTATAAAGTGAAATAGCTTCATGCTATCATAGTTAGTTATTAGAATTATTAATTAATTCTTCATAAAACACATGGATGTGTGTGTATTGTAGGAGTAATGGGGAACCTTCAACCTATGAGATAGTACAAAAGAATAATCCATTATTATTGCCATACCTTCAAAATATTGACTGAGTTTGATGATTATTGTAGAATAATGAAAAAAATTCAAAGGCTAATAACATAAATGTACAAAACAGATGACGTGGGGACAATAGAAGAGGACTTAATGTGTTACTTGGTAGTAGTCGGTGCCACATCTTCCGTTCATCTTCTTCTTAGCATGTGACGAGTCCAAGTTTTAAAGAGTTTTAGTTTGATTTTATAGCATACATGTATGGAATACATGGATGCTTTCCTTATATTTACTCTTTATAATTTTCTTTTATTTTTGCACACAAGCAATTTTATATGGTTGTTAACTCAAACTCATGCTAAACTTTTAAGGCATCTTTAGAATCAAATAACTTCGAACAACCCCAAAACACAAACAAAGCATATCAGATATAGAATACAAATACTATTAACAAAGTAGCATTTAGATCAATATCAGAAGCAATAATGTCATTTTTCGGTGCATCAATTTCATATTAAAGTCAATATGATAAAGGACAATCATCTAAACTGATGAACACAATAAACTACTACAATATCCTATTTATTTTTGTAAAAAATAAGACAGTATTTGAATCTGAATTAGTAATGTTGATCTGCAAATATTTGTGCACCATCCTTTTTATTGGCTTATTGATAGTTCTGAATGAAGAGTCCTACATTATGAATATAATGTGCCAGGTGAGTAAACCATGATTTTGCACCTATTTATTAGAGTTTTCGGGTGTGTTCCAAGAGGATTTTTGCTAGCCCACTTCTATTAATTATTAGTACAAAAAAGAAGAAGGCATCAACAAATGATGAAAAAGTTTTGATAAAGCCTATTGGTCAAGTGGACTTTTCTAGTGTCATCTTAAAAGTGTAATGGTTCAAAAATGGAACCACATTATCACCAATTTTGTAGTACTATAGTAGGTAGCAGGATCCGCTGTGTCATTTAATTATTTTCTAAAAAAATTATTGCCATAATTATGCGTGTGTTCTGTTTAAGGTAACTACAGGTATATGTCTATAATATATGCAGCTTAGCATAATTTGGAAACCTAAAATGTTAAAAGACTAATTAAGTTAGTGTAATGTTAAAAGACCATTTTATTATCATATACTTTGGTTGAAAGTTTTCGTTTCAAATTCTTGAATAGGTAGCTAGAAAAGAGTATTCTTTTAGCAAAGAAGAGATGGAATTACCTATCAGTTTGAACCTCGTCGCAACTGGATTAAAGGTATTCATGTACTTGCTTGGTTGAATATTCTTTATTAACTTCAAGAAATTTTTACGATTTATGTGCCTTTAATCCTGTTTACATGAGATATAATAGCATAAGTGGTCCCCATTGTAGTTGCCTGTTACATTTTCCTTAAAGAGTTGAAAAATATATAAGTTGCGTCTGAAATATGAACTTGATAATTCATGTTGGTTGACTTGAGCTATGATCAAGTGGGAACCATGAGTGCTTAATACTACACCTCATAAATTAAATGTTGTACATGAAATGTCACAGGAATTCATCTTGGAAGCATTCTAGCCTAGGTAGAGCAAACCTAGTTAATTTTTTCGGTTTTGAGGATGTCATATAACTACTATTTTGAAAGTAGATATGGGAAAGCTTAAGAATAAAAATCAAAAGTTTTCCAGTTCATTAAAACAATTAGAAAATACCATAGAAATTAGTTGTTTGCATTAAGTTCTTTCTATTTTCAATTAAAGTTGTAATATAAACGAATAAAATGTCTACCTTTTAATTATAGGGATTTTCATTAAAATCATCCTTAGGCGACCGAGAGAATATAAAATTTAGAAAATTTGCAGGAAATATTTGTGTTATACTTCTCCTTACTTTACTCCTTTCTTTCTAACACTCAATTCTTCAACACCAAAATAAGAACTGAAATGAAAATTAATTGTTTACTACAAAAATTAATGTCAAAAATAAAATTAACAACCATATTTGAATATACCTAGAATATCAAAATCAGACTAACATTCTGGAAACATGCTCATCACATTGCCACATAAGTTTCTATTGGAGTGCTTCTATAGATTTTTTTTGATAACTCATGTCATTTATACATGAAATTACAATTTCAGATCAATTTTAAAAATAGTTATTACATTTAATATATATCTATAATTTGTGGTATGGTACATTCAAAAACTATTTGGTCACACACACACCCATACATACACACGTATATTTTTGTGTGTGTATGTGTATATATGTGTGTATGTATGTGCGTGCGTAAACAAAAGGGAAACATTACCATTGACATCCAATAAATTTTATGAGTTTTAAAGCTAACATATGCTACAAAAAAGAAAAACTGGCACTTTCAATACCATAATATAAGTCCAATACATCTAAATTGACAATGATGGAGGAGCTTTACTGAAAGCTAAAGAGTGAACTTAAATTTATTGGTGTACTGCCATAAACTTGTCTGGTTTTAAATGTCGAAATAGCTTATTGTATAGGTTTAATTGAACATGTGAAAAAAAAATGTTATATTTGTTAACTAAACAAAAAATAATCATTTTTTTTCACATTACCTCAGATTGCAGATCAATGCATTTAGTCTTAGTACCTTCATCTCTATTAATCAACATTACTAGGAAGATTATTTTTCAAGATGATTGACAATTAGTTGATGAATAACTAAACTGCATATTTCCTTTTCTATGATAATCATTTTTGATCTCTTTTGAATTTGTACTTGTAGTAGCTTAGTTTAATTTAGTGAACTCTTCTGCTTGATAGAGTTGGACCGCATGGAAGCTTGAGTTTTGTAGGATCTCATGCTATGAGTGCAGAAGCTTGTACAAAGAGTGCAACTGCAACTCTCAGTTGATAAATACTTCAGGTGATCATACATAAATTGTTTATTGCTTAAATGGTTTTGGTTGTAATGATTCATCATTAGGATTTAAGTTACCACCTTCCAAAAGACAGTCAGCATCTCTTCATAATAATCTCTTTGTCATTATAACTGCTTGGTTACCATTGATTTACCAATGATTTAAATGTTGCCACCCAAAAAAATAGGAATAAAGTATCTAACTTGTTGATAAAGTATACACCCTATAATTTTCATTGTTTTTCCAATTGGCGCTTGATTTATCTCTCATGATAATATCTTTAAAGCCGTAAGTTATTTAGAAAGTGACACGGTATTGATTGTGTACATATGAATAGTCAAGTAGTCAAGTGAGCAATTTATTTTACAATTTGATTTGTGCGAAGTAAAGCCATATATATGATTTGTATTATATGAAGCCTTGTTTATAACGGTAATTTTTCTTATAGCTTGAAATTCAGTTGTTGATAATAGTTCTCTAACATGCTCAAAATTCTGTTTTACCTACATAAAATGATCAAAAGTATAAAGAAGACAATGAACAAGAAGATTTCACTCGATCAAAAAAGACTCGAAGAATCCACATATGCATTCAACGGGTCTAATGCAATAGGAGAGCATATTGAGCCACCTTTGGAAAACACTTATGTTGGTAATGCAAGCAACTCAATTGCAGGCACTACTATTCCAAATCGATGGAAGTCTGAAGACATTGATGCAAATCAGATTTCGAAAAAGAAGACTAGAGTCCAGACCATAGTGGAAAGACTTCCTTCAGATGTTGGAAGCTGAATCCAAATTGAATTTAACTCATTGGCTGAACTGATAGGAATGACTTCCTTCAGGTGTGCCTATTTTACATGTTCTTATTTAATATAATATTAAACATATTGAAAATCTTTTCTTTTGCATGGCTTGCATTATAATATAGTGTTCTCTTCAATGCATGTATTAGAATATAGTTTTCTCTTCAATGCATGTATGGATAATAAATGCAGTGTTTAGAATAGAAAGTATATGTTGCCCAGATCCCAAATAGAATAGACGGGCCCTCTATGAATTATGTTCACATAGGTGTCACAATTTTAATATATATACTAGAAGGAATTTGTTTGATTAGCTAACCCATTGGTCGTGTTGGATTACACAAAAAGAAAGATTAAGGTCAGGGCAGGGGTTACTTCTCATCTTCTTTATTTTTGGATACGTGCAGGTGAATGCTGCAGCAGAAGTAATCTATGACCTTGTAGATCTAGCAGCCAATTTAATATTTGGAGCGATTATTGATCCATCACTCAATGGTTAGGTAAGCTTTAGACTGATGATAATAGTATATTTTTTGCGTTTCTCGATTGTTAGTGGTGACTATCTACACTCTGAACAAAATCATATCGGGCTTTGTTTGATTTTTTTTAATTGCATTGTGGAGGTTCCTATATATTTTTTTAGTTGAAAGTTTGAAAAAGAAAAATAAAAAAGAGATGAAATGATGTGGTTGCTATCTAGATCATCAAAATTAATAATTAAATAACTCATTTTTTGAGTTTGTGTTCTGCAGGATCATTCTGCATATGCAGATTTCAACACGTAAGGAGTGACATAAGGATTGCACAGCTCAACTTCAGGTAGCTCATGTACAATATAGGATTAAGGTTTGTGCATTTGAAGACCATCTTCCGCTTAATTTATCCACTATCTCTTCTCTGTATATATGTATTTTTTTGTGTCTATATATAACACGCTGCATTTATTTTTTTTACTTCGACTGTCTAATTATGTACTACGGAATTTATTTAAGTTTTTCATTCTTTTGTAGAATTATTAAATCTGATTATGTAATGCAATAATTATTTGTTATAATCAATAATATATATATAGTCTATTTGAGTACTGTAATAATGGTTTTTGAGAATGGCTTTTTTGCATCAGGTATAAATAGCTGATGCAATAGAGGGATTATTTTGCATCGATTGTTATAAAAAACCGATGCAATAGAGGGATTAGTTGCATCGGTTTTCACTACAACCGATGCAACATGGGGGCTGTGACCAAGCAACCAACCATGATATTTTGCATCAGTTGTTAGTAAAAAACGATGCAAAAAGGACCGTTTTGCATCGGTTTCAGAACTGATGCAAAAGTGTTAAGCCTGTTGCATCGGTTGTATATGCATCGGCTGTTGAACTGATGCAAAAGGGGGGTAAACGACCGATGCAAATGGCCTGTTTTGTAGCAGTGCTACGTCGTGGCACCGGCTCTATGGTTAGCGCCCTTGGGATAGCATCCCGTTTGTGATGCATGTGTGGTGAATTTTCATGCTCCCGTTTATGACAGTCCTCCCCTATTTTGTGGTTTCTAGATTTCTAATTGATAGTTTCTAGAATTTTTGTGTCACCAATTTTTATGATTGGCATTGATATGTTAGCCAATATTTGTGGTTTGGTGAATATGGTAAAGAATACGACATTCTTTTTGATGTTATGAGATTTTTGAGATATTGTATGATTTTTGTTGTTGTTAAATGTATACTTTTCATAGTATGATATTATTGTTGTCATACGTATTCATCATATCACTTATTCTATCCCATTTTATCTGATATTTATAGCTAGACTGATCCATTTATTATTTCTTATTGAATAATATTCGGGTCAGACCGAGATGTTACAAGTGCTTCTGTTTGACTCCTTATCAGGGATCGTCATCTGACTTTTGTCTGACTACATTAGTTTGGTAATGTTTGTTGATATACATTTGAGATAGAGACTCTGTAACGACTCGTAAAATTTTAATAATTTATAATGGCTTTAATTACGTGTTTAATCGAATTTTTGAGAAATTTTAAATAATAATATTGGAAATAAAAATTTAATATTTGGATTACGTCCAACTAAACATAGCAGATCTAAAATTTTCAATTTATTTTATCAAAATTTATTTAATTGTGAAATTCTATTATATTCAAGCTGGCTAATAAGTGGTGATAATAAATTTATTTTCAAGCCTGGATATTTTTCTATAGAAAATTTCTAAATCCTCTTCTGAGTGAGACGTCATTTTTCGTTTTTCCAAATTCGGACGTCTACTGCTTCATTTACCTTATATCTGACAAATTAACAGCATTTTCAGTTCCGATTATCGACTTTTGATCGGATGATCGTACCACTGATATCTGTATACCGTTGTGATTGTCTCGTCGTGCTGATCTCAATAGTATATTTATTTCTGTATTTTGAAATTCGGTACGGGGCGGAATCTGTAAAGCGAAAAACCGTATCGGTATCCGTTTTAAAACCCTTTTGTTTTCAAACTTGTGACGTGCCGCCCAAACAAAAATATAAATGTTGCTTTAATTAGTTGGCTAAAATTTTGGATGACCGTTGCTACTACATCAAAAATTTGTTTGATTAATGCCCAAATTACAGGCTGACTTTTCAGCGTTTCATTCGTTATTGATTTGTGGTCCCAACGTTTCACTAGCTTCCTTTTCCACGTTATCGAATAAGAGCCGTTTCGTTTTAATAAATTAGCTGATCACAAGGGCATGATTTTCGTGACCTTTTATTTCCTTTCGTTTTATATATATTTATTTTGCCTTTATAACTTTGTTTCACTTCGTTCTTTCGTTTGTTTATTTAGCTGATGCTCTTTTACTTTTTCATTTTCAAACACCAGCTACAAAATTTCCTTCCTAACCTCCCACTTCTTCTCCCCTCATTTTTCCCTCACACTCCATTCTTCATTTTGATTTTTCCACTCACGAGGTCTCATGCCGATCCTCAACCAAGAACCCGCTCACCTTCCACCCTAGATCCGCCTCTGGCCTCCTCTCCTTGAACCCACATCTACCTCTCAACAGCAAGCTCCAGATCCACACCCTCCCCCTTTCCTTTGCCTTCACCATCCCCACGCAGATCCGCCTCGTGCCACCCACACCACCATCTCCTCCTACCGAGTCCACCACCAACGCCACACAGAACTCGAAGTCGGCTCTTGCCACTGCCTCTCCAATGCTTTGACCCACCTCAGACCGTGCCTCCTATCATCTTCGCCCAACAACCCGAGCTCCTCCGTGCCGAGCAACGGCGGCAGCCACGCCAGCCTCTGGCCACTTCCTAGTCCCGCCAAAGCCACCAAGCCTCCCTCATTGAAGCTTCCCTCTGCCTGACACTTCCCCAGGCTGAGCCTTTTGTTTAAGGTATTTTTGTATACTAGTTTGATTTTCACGTGTAGATACAAATTGATGTTTCGTGTATGTGATTAGTTATAAAACAAACTAGAGTCTGGTATAGATTAACTTGGACTGCATAAGTTGAGATATAGGGTTTGTTTGTATATATAATTTTTTTTCTTCTTTCCAGTTTGCTTTATGCGTATAAGACAAGTTTACATACTATAAGAAGTATATAAGTTATGAGTTTAGTTGTGGTTTTTTTTTTTTTTTTTTTTTTTTTTTTTTAGTTTATAAAACCTGTATATATTTTTAAGTATTGGTCGGAATATTTTCTTCATTTAAAACTATATTGTTTATGTGTACATTTCAGTTAGAGCTGTGGCCTGGGTAGCTATATACGTGTTTTATTATATATTATATTAGTTTATAAAAAAAGGACAGTTTTAATAATATATGTTTATATAAATGAGCTATATATATGGTTAGGTAAAATAAATATTTTATACTATGTTCATACATTCATTTTATATACGGGTCAGTTGAGTTTTTTTTCAAATTCTTCTCTGCATTCAATCTGATTTTTGATAGACGTGTTTATATGTATTATGTAATCTTATACCTGTCGTTTAAGTAGATTTCATAATGGAGTATGCATAGACTTTTAAACTAGTCATTTACTGCTAAGTTTATATAGTTTGCATATGAAGGTTTCACACAATATTATACTCAGTCTATATATATAAGGCTATAAAGAAAATGCAAGTTCTCTATTGGTTTATAAACAAATTTACTTGGTCTGTTTTTAGCCATACGTATTTAAATAAAGTTTGTTTGCGAGAGTTATGTTTAATTATATAGGTAATATTTTTTTAAGCTATTTTGTAAGTTCACGTATAATATGGATATACTTCGTTTATATGTATGAACTTGTTTTTTTGAAAATTTTATTTTATAGAATTTTTCGGGATTAATTATTTAATTTAAACAAATATATGTTATTTTAAGTGTATGTTGATTTTAATAAAATGTAAGCTTGATTTATTTTTTATTTATATGTTGAAACACATGTAAATAAAATTTGTGATGTTTTAACTTAGGATATAAATTTCATATGTATATATATAGTTATGGGTGGTTATATAAGTTCGCTTATACCGTTTATCTTCATCGTTCCAGTTCTGATCTGATCCGTTTCATCAATTCGAACAAATCAGCTTTGATCGTTGAATTCATGCCACTTTTGCTTTGCTTTGGAATTCGTGCTTGAATTTGTAATCCAACTCATTATCGTTCGTCTCTGGCCTCGAAAGGTGAGCAATCACTCACGATTAACGTTCTTTTATTTATTAAATTTGACTTCAATTGAAACGACAATTGAAATATGCTGCTGTTGGTTGTTTTACTGTTATGACTGCTATTATCTGTATCTGTTCACTTGTGATACCTGACACCATTATCGGTTAATTATTTATGTGATAATAATACAGATTGGTTGATAATTGATTGATTGATTGATTGTCATTTAAATTGGATGTTAATTACTACTGTTAAGTGATAACTAGTTTGCTAGTTGAATTTGGGGTAGTATAGTTTACAAATTAAGACGGATTACATACGACGGACCTTGATTTATTGAAACCTGACCCCGCCATATGTAAATTTGATTAGTTAAATTTGACCCATTAATTGTCGTAGAAATTGATAAATTATACTTTAAATCCTTGAACGTAGTTTGGATTAATTGTTGTAGTATTAAACTGAAATTGAAATGGAACGACAAGTGAAAAACTGAAATGTAATAATCTTTATCTACATGACATGATAGTGTAGATTCTAGAGATAATTATACAAATAACAATGCGAATAAATACGATTATTTCGGAGTTATTGATTTACTTATTGAATTGTTATTGACCGTTGTTATTACTTGTTTATTTACTTTGACACCATCCCTGTCATCACACTGCAATTCCCTTTTGTTATGGTTGTTTTGAATTGAAATGGGTTTAAATGATAGATCCAAGCGGGTTTTATTTAATTTAAATTTGGGATTTCGGGTGGAATGCTATCCACCCGTATACATTTAGTGTATGGATTGAAATGATAATATCCGTAACATTTGACCATATGATAAGAAATATATAGTTTTATTTATGTGTAAATTCTTAAATACATGTATAAAAGGGAAAATGATAAACATAGAGTTAATTATATCTAGTTTAATCAAGATGTGATTAAATACATAAATTATGATAAATATTTATGTAAATTTTATTTCGGAAAATTTTGCAATAATATTGAACAATTAGGATTGGGAAATAAAGTTGGGTTATTTTGAAATGGTATTTAGATAATGATTTATTTATCTAAATCAAATTGAAATTTATCGAATGAGATATTTCGCGTTTAATAAAATTTAAGAAATTTGGGTAAAGTGTAATTCATGATCACTAAATTGATATTGATCGAATAAGGGTGGGTTCAAGACTAGATAATAACGATGTAAGAAAAATCGAGAATCTAGATGAAACTGTCAAATTTAAATTGTTATATATAAGCTATGAACTATAGTGTAATTAAATGGTTTAGAAATTCGGATATGTATTTGGAACCTAGATAGTCGAATCGGTTATGTAGATAACTAATCGAATTAAGTGAAATTTGAGTTTGAACTAGATTGGGAATTTTATTTAGAAAACTAGATTGGGAAAAATTTGGTTAAAATGTTGAATACTTAAAATATGGAAACATATTGAAATAAAAGGGAAAATTGGGATATCAAATCCAAATTTGAGAATTATAAATTTAAGTGGGAATTTTAGGAAGATTTAACTGATAAAATGAGATTGGATTTAATTTAAATAGGAAGGTCAGGTTGATGTGAACAATTTGTTAAGTTCAGGAAATTGAAATACTGTACTGCATACCTTACTCAATATATAGATACTAGTTTGGGAAATATGATTATTCGAAGTAAAAATTGACTGTTGGGTTGAAGTATAAATTAAGTGAATGACTATAGTGTATATTTCTACCCTGTAGATAGTTCTATGGACCCTTCGAGGATGGACGTCCCAAACATCCTTTAAGTATATTGTATTTCAGTTGATATTTCATTTGAGTTGAATTTATTGATATAAGAATGTTAATCCTGACTCGAGTGTTTTGTGTTTTGCTTTACGCTCGGGTCAGACCGAGAATCCAGCATTCGAGACTCACCTTCGGAGATTGGAGCTTCATTTGGAGATCCAACTATCGTTTCAGCTTTCAGTTTTCTAGTTGACTGGTTCAGAGAAGTCATCGGCTCGTACTGAAGACCTTTCTGTATTCCAGAGATTCTGATGTATTTTATTTTAAACTCTGATGTATAGTAGCTTCATGAACTACTATTTTTCTATTCCGCTGCATTATATTACTCTGTGTCTGTGATCTGTGTTTGATTTATTTACTGTATATTTTAAGTTTTGCCAAATTAAATTAACAATCCGGTATTTTGAATTTTTCAAGTCGGACATGTACAGTTTTAGTGTCGATTTGAATGGTCCAAAATAGCGGGTCGTTACAGTTGGTATCAGAGCTTTGGCTCTAGGCAAACCTTAACATATATGGTAAATTTATCTACAGAATCACTTTCGCGCGAGTTGAATCTCTTCCCTTTTGACTCGATTTCCTTTGAATTTTGGAATGTCCCTCGGTTCTGAAATTCATTCTTGTCTCTCCCTTATTATATTCGTTCGACTCTGGAGTATCCCATAGCTCCACTAAATAATTAGTAAAAAGGGGGTGAAAACTCCTTTACAAATTACATCGATTCACCGAAGATTTTTGTATCCTCGGTTTACGATGCTGCTATATCTTGGTATGTCGAATTCTATCTCTGGCGATCGAATGTCGATTTGCTTTAGAATTCCGCATCAATTATATTCCTGAAGTCACGGTTGACCCGGTTAAGGACGCCCGCGATTTATAGAAAGATATCCATCTTCTATTTTGTATTTTGATTTTCTCAACTTTGTTGAGTCTATCTTCGTATCAGGATTCTATTGATTAGAGTTCCTCTAATTTAAATCTCCATCTTCGTTTGAAATTCATTCTTAAATTATCCTTTGAAAATCGGGTATGTTTGTATTCTGAAATTGCTTTATATATCAAAATTTTATTTTAATAACTATGATTTTTCCTATATATAAAAAGAAATTTTTTTCAATAAGGATTATATACCTATATATATAAAGCAAATAAGATATGTTATTCTATATAAAAAGTTTTGAAAGGATTTGAAAATTCGAAAAATTATAAGAGGTTTATTTATATAAAAATGATTTATAACTGTAAAGGCAAATTTGAAATTCGAGGATTAAATTCCGGTATTTGAAATTGGTTTTAAGATTTTGGAAATATATATAAATAATACGATTTAAAAGTATTTTTCCGAATAAGAAATGTCTCAAATGAGTTCAAATGAATTCCAATAATTTTGAAGAAACTTCAAAGAAGTTTTCAAGAAAATAGAAGTCCAGAACTCACTGTTTCGCTGGAAAATAATTTCGGTGATGAGTGCACGCATCATCGACATTGCTTTTCGAGTTTAGAGTGGGGGAGAGGCCACTCTAGTAGCTTTGCTATGCGAGTGATATTGTGAAACAAATTTTGATTTCAAATTCCGAAGTATAATTTGACGTTTCGAAAGATGTAGGTATATATATTTGAAACAATATAAAGTGAGACCGGTGTTCAGTCCTCGAGTTTTCGATTTGACTTATAATAACTCTATTTGATTTCAAACTCTTGAACTTGGAAATTTGAATTCCCTAACTATTTTGATTGTTCGAACACTTCCGAATCGAGGTTAAATTTTCAAGGCTAAGAAATTTCGAAGAGTATAAAATATTTGATAGAGAAAAAAAAAAGCTTAGTTTTGTATGTTCAAATATGAAGAGTATGACTTAAGTAAATTTGAAACTTTTAATAAATAAATAATCTGCAAGGAGGAAAATTGGATTTTACATATGGAAATAAATAGTTAGAGGTTTTAAAAGGGATAATTATAAATTGGGAAACCATTTTTGAGTATAATTGATTTTGAGAGAATATTCGGTTTTGAAATTAAATTGAAAAAAAAAACCCAGTACTTATATGGTGATTTCGAAATGAATTTGTTCAACTTGAATTATTTTAATTCGGAGACTGGGAACTTTGAGATTTAGATATTTGATCTGAAAGAAAATTTGGTGAAATCATATATGATTTTGGAACAGAATTGATATTGAAATGATTTGAAATTGAGAACCTTACTAAGCACTTGATTTGGGAGTGGTCGGACTTAAATAAAATGGATTTGTATAAATATGAAATTGATTTAAAATCTATTGATTTGAAAGGTACTCAATTTGGAAAGAGAATTGTATATAATCAAAGTCTATATAAGTATGATTTGATATACTATTGATTTGGAAAGTATTCGATTTGAAAATAGAGTCCTATATATATGGACCTTATATAAGTACAATATTTGAAAGTGATTTGAAAAGGTACTATATGATATATATATTTTCCAAGTAAAGATATGGAAAGTGCCTTCTGCTTGATATCCGCTTTGTGGCCACAGCGTGGATTCATTCTATCGATATTATTCTCTCTGATTTTGGTTTTCCGGATGTAATACTCGAGTATTCCCACCGTGGCGTAACCCACGGTTTCTTTTTCTCTCGTGAATGCACAGCGAAATTGCCTGGCTGAGTCTTGCCTAGGGGTACGGATTGTTTCCTGGGGGAACCAGGCGTAACCATTGTGTATCCTGCAATCTGTGTAGGTCGCGAATAGTAGCGCAAGTGCCTGGCTAAGTCTTGCCTAGGGGTACGGATTGTTTCCTGGGGGAACCAGGCGTAACCATTGTGTATCCTGCACTCTACTAGTCATCATGGCGTAACTCGCAGGGCTGAGAAAGCTTACGGATATGGATTGTTTCCTGGGGGACCCAGGCGTAACCATTGTGTATCTGCGAACCATGGTCGGACAAAGGTTTTGGTTGGTTGTTTGTTTGGATTGTACTTTCCATATCTGTTTTTAAAGGTTTTTCAAGTATTTTCACTGGGTGTTGAAACGGGTCTACTAAGTACTTGAAGAATTCTAGCTTTGCGCCTGATCAACGCATGGCCAGAGTCTGCAAGAACGAGGATAAACTTGTTGAAACATCGAGTTATAAAAGTAGTTTCGAAAGGAAATTTATTTTGATATAATAGTATTTTATTATAAAAGTATTATTATAAAGGTATTTATTATAAAAGTATTTTTCCCAACAAAGAAATTTTGAATTAATATTTGAAATTTAAATTCTTATGGTTCTAGGTTAATTATTCGTGCCCGATACTATTCCTTGCATCTACCTTATCTGCTCAGTTTAGTTATTCACCTTGATTCTGTTTTCCAAATCTACCTTCCTTCCTTGTTGGATATATCCTTTTTAAATATTGCTTATTTGTATACTACATTGTTTAATAGAAAATTTTAGTGTTATAAATATTTTGATGTTACTAATTTAATAAAACATGTTTAAATAAAATGATTATTGATGTATCTACAGTGTTGAAAGTATCTTAAGATAAAGTAGTAAAAAAAAAAAAAAAAAATTCAAATGAGTTTGGGAAAAATATTAAAGTATTAAAGAAAATTGATTTTAAGTAAAGTTTTCAAGTGAATATTTCAAGTAAAATTTATATAGTTTTAAAGTTTAATGTTTATCTTCTCTTTCAATCTATTTTCTGTCTGGTTGTTTCTACTCTCCTACCTTCTTCCTTTTCGGGGACGAAAAGTTTTGAGTGGGGGAGAGTGTAACGACTCGTAAAATTTTAATAATTTATAATGGCTTTAATTACGTGTTTAATCGAATTTTTGAGAAATTTTAAATAATAATATTGGAAATAAAAATTTAATATTTGGATTACGTCCAACTAAACATAGCAGATCTAAAATTTTCAATTTATTTTATCAAAATTTATTTAATTGTGAAATTCTATTATATTCAAGCTGGCTAATAAGTGGTGATAATAAATTTATTTTCAAGCCTGGATATTTTTCTATAGAAAATTTCTAAATCCTCTTCTGAGTGAGACGTCATTTTTCGTTTTTCCAAATTCGGACGTCTACTGCTTCATTTACCTTATATCTGACAAATTAACAGCATTTTCAGTTCCGATTATCGACTTTTGATCGGATGATCGTACCACTGATATCTGTATACCGTTGTGATTGTCTCGTCGTGCTGATCTCAATAGTATATTTATTTCTGTATTTTGAAATTCGGTACGGGGCGGAATCTGTAAAGCGAAAAACCGTATCGGTATCCGTTTTAAAACCCTTTTGTTTTCAAACTTGTGACGTGCCGCCCAAACAAAAATATAAATGTTGCTTTAATTAGTTGGCTAAAATTTTGGATGACCGTTGCTACTACATCAAAAATTTGTTTGATTAATGCCCAAATTACAGGCTGACTTTTCAGCGTTTCATTCGTTATTGATTTGTGGTCCCAACGTTTCACTAGCTTCCTTTTCCACGTTATCGAATAAGAGCCGTTTCGTTTTAATAAATTAGCTGATCACAAGGGCATGATTTTCGTGACCTTTTATTTCCTTTCGTTTTATATATATTTATTTTGCCTTTATAACTTTGTTTCACTTCGTTCTTTCGTTTGTTTATTTAGCTGATGCTCTTTTACTTTTTCATTTTCAAACACCAGCTACAAAATTTCCTTCCTAACCTCCCACTTCTTCTCCCCTCATTTTTCCCTCACACTCCATTCTTCATTTTGATTTTTCCACTCACGAGGTCTCATGCCGATCCTCAACCAAGAACCCGCTCACCTTCCACCCTAGATCCGCCTCTGGCCTCCTCTCCTTGAACCCACATCTACCTCTCAACAGCAAGCTCCAGATCCACACCCTCCCCCTTTCCTTTGCCTTCACCATCCCCACGCAGATCCGCCTCGTGCCACCCACACCACCATCTCCTCCTACCGAGTCCACCACCAACGCCACACAGAACTCGAAGTCGGCTCTTGCCACTGCCTCTCCAATGCTTTGACCCACCTCAGACCGTGCCTCCTATCATCTTCGCCCAACAACCCGAGCTCCTCCGTGCCGAGCAACGGCGGCAGCCACGCCAGCCTCTGGCCACTTCCTAGTCCCGCCAAAGCCACCAAGCCTCCCTCATTGAAGCTTCCCTCTGCCTGACACTTCCCCAGGCTGAGCCTTTTGTTTAAGGTATTTTTGTATACTAGTTTGATTTTCACGTGTAGATACAAATTGATGTTTCGTGTATGTGATTAGTTATAAAACAAACTAGAGTCTGGTATAGATTAACTTGGACTGCATAAGTTGAGATATAGGGTTTGTTTGTATATATAATTTTTTTTCTTCTTTCCAGTTTGCTTTATGCGTATAAGACAAGTTTACATACTATAAGAAGTATATAAGTTATGAGTTTAGTTGTGGTTTTTTTTTTTTTTTTTTTTTTTTTTTAGTTTATAAAACCTGTATATATTTTTAAGTATTGGTCGGAATATTTTCTTCATTTAAAACTATATTGTTTATGTGTACATTTCAGTTAGAGCTGTGGCCTGGGTAGCTATATACGTGTTTTATTATATATTATATTAGTTTATAAAAAAAGGACAGTTTTAATAATATATGTTTATATAAATGAGCTATATATATGGTTAGGTAAAATAAATATTTTATACTATGTTCATACATTCATTTTATATACGGGTCAGTTGAGTTTTTTTTCAAATTCTTCTCTGCATTCAATCTGATTTTTGATAGACGTGTTTATATGTATTATGTAATCTTATACCTGTCGTTTAAGTAGATTTCATAATGGAGTATGCATAGACTTTTAAACTAGTCATTTACTGCTAAGTTTATATAGTTTGCATATGAAGGTTTCACACAATATTATACTCAGTCTATATATATAAGGCTATAAAGAAAATGCAAGTTCTCTATTGGTTTATAAACAAATTTACTTGGTCTGTTTTTAGCCATACGTATTTAAATAAAGTTTGTTTGCGAGAGTTATGTTTAATTATATAGGTAATATTTTTTTAAGCTATTTTGTAAGTTCACGTATAATATGGATATACTTCGTTTATATGTATGAACTTGTTTTTTTGAAAATTTTATTTTATAGAATTTTTCGGGATTAATTATTTAATTTAAACAAATATATGTTATTTTAAGTGTATGTTGATTTTAATAAAATGTAAGCTTGATTTATTTTTTATTTATATGTTGAAACACATGTAAATAAAATTTGTGATGTTTTAACTTAGGATATAAATTTCATATGTATATATATAGTTATGGGTGGTTATATAAGTTCGCTTATACCGTTTATCTTCATCGTTCCAGTTCTGATCTGATCCGTTTCATCAATTCGAACAAATCAGCTTTGATCGTTGAATTCATGCCACTTTTGCTTTGCTTTGGAATTCGTGCTTGAATTTGTAATCCAACTCATTATCGTTCGTCTCTGGCCTCGAAAGGTGAGCAATCACTCACGATTAACGTTCTTTTATTTATTAAATTTGACTTCAATTGAAACGACAATTGAAATATGCTGCTGTTGGTTGTTTTACTGTTATGACTGCTATTATCTGTATCTGTTCACTTGTGATACCTGACACCATTATCGGTTAATTATTTATGTGATAATAATACAGATTGGTTGATAATTGATTGATTGATTGATTGTCATTTAAATTGGATGTTAATTACTACTGTTAAGTGATAACTAGTTTGCTAGTTGAATTTGGGGTAGTATAGTTTACAAATTAAGACGGATTACATACGACGGACCTTGATTTATTGAAACCTGACCCCGCCATATGTAAATTTGATTAGTTAAATTTGACCCATTAATTGTCGTAGAAATTGATAAATTATACTTTAAATCCTTGAACGTAGTTTGGATTAATTGTTGTAGTATTAAACTGAAATTGAAATGGAACGACAAGTGAAAAACTGAAATGTAATAATCTTTATCTACATGACATGATAGTGTAGATTCTAGAGATAATTATACAAATAACAATGCGAATAAATACGATTATTTCGGAGTTATTGATTTACTTATTGAATTGTTATTGACCGTTGTTATTACTTGTTTATTTACTTTGACACCATCCCTGTCATCACACTGCAATTCCCTTTTGTTATGGTTGTTTTGAATTGAAATGGGTTTAAATGATAGATCCAAGCGGGTTTTATTTAATTTAAATTTGGGATTTCGGGTGGAATGCTATCCACCCGTATACATTTAGTGTATGGATTGAAATGATAATATCCGTAACATTTGACCATATGATAAGAAATATATAGTTTTATTTATGTGTAAATTCTTAAATACATGTATAAAAGGGAAAATGATAAACATAGAGTTAATTATATCTAGTTTAATCAAGATGTGATTAAATACATAAATTATGATAAATATTTATGTAAATTTTATTTCGGAAAATTTTGCAATAATATTGAACAATTAGGATTGGGAAATAAAGTTGGGTTATTTTGAAATGGTATTTAGATAATGATTTATTTATCTAAATCAAATTGAAATTTATCGAATGAGATATTTCGCGTTTAATAAAATTTAAGAAATTTGGGTAAAGTGTAATTCATGATCACTAAATTGATATTGATCGAATAAGGGTGGGTTCAAGACTAGATAATAACGATGTAAGAAAAATCGAGAATCTAGATGAAACTGTCAAATTTAAATTGTTATATATAAGCTATGAACTATAGTGTAATTAAATGGTTTAGAAATTCGGATATGTATTTGGAACCTAGATAGTCGAATCGGTTATGTAGATAACTAATCGAATTAAGTGAAATTTGAGTTTGAACTAGATTGGGAATTTTATTTAGAAAACTAGATTGGGAAAAATTTGGTTAAAATGTTGAATACTTAAAATATGGAAACATATTGAAATAAAAGGGAAAATTGGGATATCAAATCCAAATTTGAGAATTATAAATTTAAGTGGGAATTTTAGGAAGATTTAACTGATAAAATGAGATTGGATTTAATTTAAATAGGAAGGTCAGGTTGATGTGAACAATTTGTTAAGTTCAGGAAATTGAAATACTGTACTGCATACCTTACTCAATATATAGATACTAGTTTGGGAAATATGATTATTCGAAGTAAAAATTGACTGTTGGGTTGAAGTATAAATTAAGTGAATGACTATAGTGTATATTTCTACCCTGTAGATAGTTCTATGGACCCTTCGAGGATGGACGTCCCAAACATCCTTTAAGTATATTGTATTTCAGTTGATATTTCATTTGAGTTGAATTTATTGATATAAGAATGTTAATCCTGACTCGAGTGTTTTGTGTTTTGCTTTACGCTCGGGTCAGACCGAGAATCCAGCATTCGAGACTCACCTTCGGAGATTGGAGCTTCATTTGGAGATCCAACTATCGTTTCAGCTTTCAGTTTTCTAGTTGACTGGTTCAGAGAAGTCATCGGCTCGTACTGAAGACCTTTCTGTATTCCAGAGATTCTGATGTATTTTATTTTAAACTCTGATGTATAGTAGCTTCATGAACTACTATTTTTCTATTCCGCTGCATTATATTACTCTGTGTCTGTGATCTGTGTTTGATTTATTTACTGTATATTTTAAGTTTTGCCAAATTAAATTAACAATCCGGTATTTTGAATTTTTCAAGTCGGACATGTACAGTTTTAGTGTCGATTTGAATGGTCCAAAATAGCGGGTCGTTACAGACTCCTTGATGTATACTTATTCTTTTTTCTAGCACTTGTATCTATTCTTTTGTGATATTGTGGATCTTGTTTGACCATTACTCTGATGAACACTTCTATATGATATATTCATATATTTTTCGCCTTTGAGATATGAACATCTGTGACTGATTTATGTTATGTTTATTTCTATATATTTTTTCGAAGACCACATAGCCACTGTGTAGTAGCCTTGAGTTTGTATCGATATGTCAGATTTCTCTTGAAATGAAATGCATGTTATACTATCTGACATATCGGCTCTCGCACAAAGCAATTACATGGATGGTCGCTCCTCAACGGCCTTATTCTTCGTGCTAGTTCACGGCATTGCCTCGTAGTGTCTTTGGATAGCCTGAGTATAGAGGTGGGGCGTCACAGCATGGTATCAAAGCCAAACTTCTTAATAATGTAGAATAATCTAGCAAGGATCATTGTCCTAAGTCCTTCTTAGGAGTTGTTGCTTAGGATTTAATTCGAGTCTTCATACCGTATTATCCGATGTTCTTTTATGATGCCTTGTTTTATCAATCAAGATTTGTTTGATACTCATTCTGATATTAACCCTTTTCTTCTTCTTTTTCCTTTCTTTCTTTCACAAAGAAGAGAAATGGTTAGACCAGGTCGTCCCAGTGCCGGTCAATCCAGTGCTACCCCCCAGGATGGTCTGTTTATGTCTGCCCGACAGCTTCTTGATCTTGTAAAGAATGCTCAAGCTGTTGGACCTATTCTAGAGCCTACCCACCCTAAATCTAGGTTTGCATGCTTGTGCAGCGATTATACAAATTTGGGTGGAAAGCCGTTCACAGGTTTCGAGGGCGTTATCAAGGTCCAAGCTTGGCTTAGAACATGCGATCGCATCTTTTCTCCCATGAATCTTATTGATCTTCATCAGGTCCAAGTGGCTTCGAGTATGCTCCAAGAAAGAGCATTACATTGGTTTGAGCTACTTATTTCTGAAATTATTGAAGCGGATCTTACTTGGGAGCAATTCCGAGAAATATTCGAATCAAATTTTGTGCCGGAAGCTGAGAAAGTGACTTTGGCCCGTCGTTCAGCTGACCTTGTTCAAGGTGAATCTTCTGTAGCAGATTATTTTGCATCTTTTGAATCCCTCTCTAAATATGGGGTCGAGTATGTAAAGACCCAATTGAAGAAAAATCATAGATTCGTCTATGTCTTGAGTAAGAATCTCAAAAAGCCTTTACTTCAGAA